>OY723385.1:70511400-70623900 GCA_963210295.1 Ophion ellenae | reverse complement strand
ATACTGGCCCCTTGACTCAACTGACACATACATGATGGTGCTGAAGTTTCCATCGTTGGAATGCAACGGCAATACTTTTTAATTTTCTTCGTTGCTTCATTTTTATTATTATCGAAAATCTTTTTTTGCATACTTTGGTTATAGATTTTTAAAATGAACCTTCGAAAATATTTCAGTAATTTTCGTCTAAATGTGCCAAAAAATCGGCTATGTGAAGTAAATATATTTTCGTCGCAGTCCAAAGATGCAAACTGCAATACCACACACACATTCCCGTTGGACAATATATCGACGACTTTAAACGCATTGAAAAAAAAAAAAAAAAAACGAATCAAACATGTGTATGAAAAATGGGATGGGTAGGAATGAGAGAATAATCCGAGAAAAGCGTTTAAAGCATGTAATCGAGGTCTGTTACACTTGAGGCCACTTGAGCTACTATCCTTGTCGAATATATCGAGGTACGCGTGCAACGGTCGTGGGTACACCGTGAAAACAAGCCTATTATAACGAAGCCGACTTGTTAATCATCCTGATCGTTGTCGTCGTCGTCGTCGCTGTCGTTCTCGCGGTTCTCGTTCGATGCGATGCATTAACATAAAATTACAGTCGTCTGGCACGTCTTAAAAATCACGTGATAGAGTCTTATTTGTATTATTACATTTTATAATCTTATTGATCGATCACTTTTTTTTTCTCGTGTCCGTATTCTTGTTGTCGTTACGAGGGGCAGGTGGGATGCAGTTTATTATGCAGGTCTTTGGATTAGACTCGGGAACAGAAAGAGCCACCTTCGAGTACTCGATCGAGAGTGGAGAATCATTGAAAAATCTGTTCAATTAAAAGCGTGTGCAAAAATGATCACAAAGAGTGTACAAATTTCCAACCATTCTTTGGCAAATGTTCATGTACGTGTGGAGGAAATATTCTTGTATGTGAATACATAGATAATGATATTATTATTGTTACATTTTGAAATTCTTTTTTAGGTAGCATTGTGGAATTCTTACCCGCCAAAATCTCGCTCTGAGTCCCCCCCCCCCCCAGCCTCAATCAATTGAGATAATATAAGCGATCTAAAAATGTCTAAAAACCCAAAACTCGAAAAAGGCAAAGCAGCCCTACAGTTTTATTATATGTTGAGATAAAGATTTATAGATTTAAAGATAAAGCATGCCTTATTATTTGTCAATTTTTGTTAATTACTTAATTTGCTCTTTTGTTTTGAGTTTTCTTTTCATTTTTCATATACATATTGCTCAGTGCGAATAATAACGAAGTGCAAAGACCATTTATGAAAATGGAGAAGTTTCACAGTAGTCATGATTCGTCAATTTTTGTTGCTTTCTTCGTTTGCTCATTTGTTTATTCGTTTGGGCTTTTTTTCGTTGTTTTTTTTTTCAATGCGATCTCTGTTATGATTATCAGTATAATTTTAATTACAATTCAATACAAAACCTATTTCAGACTTCAAGCTGCAATTCTGTAAAAGATTGATCGAAATCGATTCATTGGCTCTCGAGTTATTAACGAACAAATATAGGGAACCTACAGTTTCAACACATGTATATGCAGGGTGTCCTGTTGTGAATGGATAATCCTGCAACTGTCGACAGGTCAGATCATGTCATACTATCTGCTGGAATTTCAGTTCAGTAAAAGTCCCACGATTTTAGAGATTAAGGGGTTTATGTCATTGTAAAAAATAAATCATCTTTTCTCGGTTTTTCGCATGCAACTTCTGCAAATGACATGAATCGACAATAACTAAGCAACTTTTTAAAGTAATCGCCACGATATACGTAGTATATTTTTTTTACATCGCTGACATCAAAGTCCGACGCTCGAATTGGTTTGTATGAAAATTCTGCATACGATCTTTTTTGATAAGGTTCCCTTAATGTTTAAGGTTAAAAAGAAGACTTTTCTAGATAAAACAAATAACCAAGAGTATTTTTGTTTTAAACCGAGCCAATAAAGTTATCATTTTCAGAAGTGATATGCAAAAAACCAAAAGCATATTATTTTTATCTCGAAGACCGTGGGACTTTTACTAAACTGAAATTCCAGCATACAGTAGAACATGATCTGACCTATGGATAGTTGTAGAATTATCCATTTATAACAGGACACCCTGCATGTATATATATATATATATATATATATATATATATATATATATATATATATATATATATATATATATATATATATATGTACAGGGTGTTAGGAAGGTCGATAGAAAGCCTTAAGGGCGTGATAGGTCACCTCGTTAGGGACATATCTAACTGACGTTACCTTAGTCCAAATTCTAAGGATTTTGAGATATCATGGTAAGTATGAGTTTTGGAAAATTTCCGAACATTAGGTACTAACTCCTTCATAATATTCAAACAGACAATGATCGGTAACTAAAAACTTATTTGCGTCTCAGCTTAATGTATATTCAATCGACAAACACCAATACAATCATCTGTATCCACACAACTAACCAAATAGGACTTGTTGAATAATTAAAAACTCGTCAAAAAATAAAAATACCTCTTAAGTTAATGCTATTTTTTTTTTAAATAGCATTAACATAAGAGGTAAACGAGTTGGTACGTAATGGTGGAAAATTTTTCAAAAATCATGCTTACCATGTTAACTCGAAATCCTTAGACTTTGGACTAAGGTAACCTAGGTTAAATATGTTCCTAACGAGGTGACCTATCACCCCCTTTGCTCTGCATCGACCTTCCTAGCATCCTGCATATACACGTTGTCAATGACAATGTTAGTATTATCATATGTATATATGTAATCATTATGGATAAATAACCACTTTTAATATACAGTCGAACCTCGATATAACAATGAGTTTTCGTTATATCGAGGTTTCGTTATACCGAAGTCATGTTCCTTAAAATGTTGTTTCAATAAAATATATTTGTATTGTAAATATGGGGATATTTTTTAACGCCAGAAAGGTTAAATTAGTGCATTTTTCACAGGCAATTAGCAATTGGAGCATAATGTATATGATTATGTCGTTGTATCAAGGTTTCGGGTGTCCATCGGACAGGAATGGACAAATGTTCGTTATATCGTGGGTTATGGTAGTGTCCAATGAGGCTTAACGAGAGATATACACCTAGATGGTCGAGGTCGAGGATTTAGAAGTTATGAACATTCCGTCGACCGTAGAAGACCTACACTATGGGCCTGGCATCGATGATTCCATGTAAGTTGACAAATTTCATGATTTATTCATTCCCAAATTTTCAAACGCGTTTTTCTCAAAACCACGTTTTTCAAATCGGTACCCGAAATTTCTCGCAAACCAATGAACCGATTGCCTTGAGGTTTTTCGTAGTTATTCTGTACACCATTATCTAGTACTTGTCATTGGATTTTTTTTTCCGTTACTTAGTTTTGGTTTTATAGGCAAAATAATAACTAATTTTTGGCCCAAAAATCACTATTTATGTTCAAACGTCCGCCATTTTGTCATAAAACGATATTTTCAAAATCGGCTATGACAAGTACTAGATTATAGTATCTAATTTAATAATCTTTTTGGTTTTTTTTAGATGACTCTTGAAGAAACGCCAGTGGGTACCGTATACGCAGATTTTTTTACGACGCTCCAAGGATCATACAATATGCTTGTATATTTTTGATATTTTTAAATAAAGAAAATTAAACATATTTTTGAATGTATATACTTTTAGATCATTAAAACCCCAGTCCGAAATTTCAAATAGTTTTCCTTGAAAAAATGCACAAAAATGACCTTTTTCCGGCTCCTAGGTGTATATCTCCCCTTAACGGGGGCACCTAGCTCGTGGACGAGAAAAATAGGAATTTCCATTGTTCTCTAGCAATACGTGTACAGGTTTTCTATTTTTTTCTTTTTTACATTAACGAGTATGGTTTCAGGCATATTTAGCAGATTTAAACATTTTTACATTTCCTCTAAAATGTCGCGGCTACGAAAGTTCTTTTGCTAGTCACATTTTTCTAAGTTTTATCGTTAATATTTTCTGTAAACATTCGTCCGTTCGCGGAACCTACCGATAAACGCCCATAACTCCCTCAATTTTGAATAGGTCGACTTGAAATTTCCAAAGCTCATTTATGAAAAATTATATATATTAGATTTAGAAATTTTCAAAAATTTCAATTAAGTGTAAACCCTAAAATCATCATTACGAAAATGATTACACGTGTAAAATCATTGTTGATACGTAATACGTATTTGCCAATGAATAATCATTGATTGGACTCAATCGTCACCATCGAGGGCTGAAAAATCAAAATCGTTATTCCGAAAATTATCATGCATGTATAACAATTATCAATCCGTAATCATTATCAGACCATAATTACTCTCAATACACATTGTTCGTACGAACGTCAAATCGTGCAAATTCGTGAATACTGAAAAACAGCTCACAGCTGTTTCAGTGAATGAGTGAAAATTTCGATGCCTTTATCGACACGGGTTTTTCGCAGTTTCCCTGTGCCCTCCTGCGAATGCGATACAGTTGTGCATTGGGAAACACGTTGCTGTGGAAAAGACTTCGGGGGCTTGTGAAAAATTGAAAATGACGAAGTGTCAAGTGTGGCACGAAGAACGAAAACGAAAAAAAAAATGAAATACTAACGATGTATTTGAAAAATTTAAACGAGCGATTACGAGGTACAAAAAAAATTCGTATTCGAAGTCACGAACGAAATTTAAATGCCAATGTAATACTAAACTACAGTGTCGCCGAAGTATATTGGACACCAGAGATACAGCCTCGTGAGAGATCGTGAAACTTTTTTACTCTTTTGGTAGAGATCGAGCATGGACCTTCGACGCTTCGAGGGTCACCCACACGAAATGGAACGTCAAAATCATCATTTTTTTTCTTTTTACGTAAATATCAAATATGGGCAGAGGCACTAAAAAAAGCTTTTTCTCTTACCAGGCTCGCATGTTCCGGACATCTTTTCCCTGAAGATAAGAAACTTGAAGATTTTAAAGGCACCGAAGTCTCTTTAGAGCATTTTTTTAAATCTCGCATCGACGCTGAAATTCGGAATTTCTTGAACGCTTAAAAATGACGGTGTAAAAGAGACTCTTGTTTAAAAAGCCATACCCTTCTCTGCAAACGACTCGTTAATTTTATCATTCCGACGCCACTGATGAGGGCAGGCCGTATTTCGAAACTTTCAAACGTGTTGATATAGTTGCCGAATGGAAAGATACAAGGTAAGAGGTGAATACTAGATGAGTAGAATTTATGATATTTGGTCAATTGCTGTGAATGATGAATAATCGTAAAAAAAGGTACAAAAATAACTCGGTGACCGAGGACGAAATTAGGGACGCTTCACGTTCGTATTGTGAATGATAAACAGATGTCACACTTTTATTTTTTATTTAATACTCTTTATTACTTCGAGAAAATCGTTCTTTTATTTTTATTTTAATACTTTTTCTTGACTTTGAAGAAACTTCGGGGCATTTTTATTTTTTTTCGAAATATTTGCCCTTTTTTAAAACATTTAGTTCATTCATTTTTTTCAGCATGGTAAAAAAAAGTTTTAGCATTTTTCTGTACATTACCTTTTTTCAGCACATTAATGGTAAGAAATTGTAGTAGTTACCAGCACATTTTTTTTAAATTTAGTACTTTACTGTCCATTCGTTCTTTTCAGCATATTTAAAAAGAATTCTATTATTCAATTCACATACTTTTTTCAAGACATTTTTGAAAAATAGCAGTTTTCCGTACATGATACATTTTTTAATTGATCTTAAATTTTCACGATTTTCTATTCTATATTATTTTTTTTTCAATACCCTTATGTAATTAAAAAAAAGTTAATATTGATTTTGACAGGCCAAATATTTTGAGGAAATTTCACTTTTTTAGTGAAAGTCGTATCGTTTTACTGATAATAATATAAATGTATGAATCTAAAAAGAAACTGCTGTTTGAAGATCAACTGAATCATATTTTTAACTTATTTCGCAACATACCGTGATGTATATAAATATACAAAGACTTATTTTCCTTGCTCGGATTACACAGTTTTTTTTGTTCCGTGCACTGATAGCGCAAAGACCATTTGTGCTGGGTACAATATCAAGGTAACATAAAGAAGAAGTACATCGATGCGTTACGGCCCGGAGAGATATGGGGTGCGAGGCAAACACGTTGATCACGATAATAAGACTTATCGTCTAGTATCGACAAGCATATGGGCCTCGACTAACGTTTCGTCACAAATTGCTAAAATACAAAAAATATTTTTCGGCCTCCATTGGAATTTCGGATAAAATTTTTTTTTAAATGTGCCTGCCGTGAGGCATTTTTACGAAGCGTTTGAAATTTAATTAGTTTTTTGTGATTTTGTCGTCTTGTATGGTGAAACAGAGAACTATTGGAATTTTAAGGCGATGACATCACGAAAATCGATTTCAAATGGTGATGACAATGTCGATGTAAAGACAGTGAAAATATTTGTGTAGTATTTTTCCCAATAATGATGTTTATGATTTAAGGTTTAATCATGACAATTACAAATCAAACAAACCCAAACAATGCCTATACATTTGCAATGATTGTGTATTGAAGATGGCTCCGTAATGACAGTGATTACAGATGCATAATCATTGTCGTAATAATGATTTTGAATGTTTCAGCCTAAATGGTGACAATGATGAATCAAGCAAACCCAAACAATAAATATATATTGACGATGATTATGCTTTGGCAGTGACTACGTATTAGCAATGATCATGTGCATAATAATTTTCGTGATCACGATTGTGATTTTTTAAACCTCAATGATCACGATTATAACCTAACCAAAACCGAATAATGAATATATGCTTTCACGATGATAACGTATTGACAATGATCATATGTGCATAATAATTTTCGTTATCACGGTTGTGATTTTTTAAGCTCCAACGATGACGATTATAAGGCAAAAAAACCCAAATTACAAACTTAAATACACAATCATCTTGACGTTGGCATTGACAATAATTACACATATCCATATATACATAATGCTCCATGGCAATAAGTTACTTTGATTTTGTGAAAAAAATTAGTAAAATTTTTAAACCGATTACAATGCAACTCGTTTCGACGCGTATCTCGAACGAATTTGTTTTGAGGAATTACCTCTTTCAATTGAAATACAATTTGAACAATAATGTTCTTTTTCTTGTCGGATTATCAAAAAATGATGGTGGTGAAGTTTGCATCGTTTCTATGCAAAGAAAATTCTTAATTTTTAAATTTCTTTATTTTCATTTCTATCTCGACTCTTTTTTTGCACGTTCACTTTACAAATCCCTAGGACGATCCTGAAGGATCTTTAAAAAAGTTTCAGTGATTTTTATAGCCTAAATGGGAATCCGGAAAAAAACGTTGCATCCCAACGGGGCCAATACCATTCAAAATGTGCTAAAAAATGATGTATAGAGACTTGCTTTGCATATCGATAATAACTTTAATTAGTTTTGGCTTATTATTAAATAAATAGGGGGAGGGGGTTGCGCCTGGCTGACTACTGTGCCATTGCTTCATCAGCGTCGGACTTTGAACTTTAATGTCTCAGATTTATTGTTATTTGTTTCTTATTTATTTTGCGAAATAAAATTTTTATTGAACCATTGTTTCGTGAAAAAAAAAAATGATTAAGAAATGATTGAATATAGTTTAATATTGTAATAGAAGAAATAGAATTAAAAAAATAATGGAGCTGTTCTGTGTCCCGTAAATTTCGCGGCTTATCTTAACGTGCTCATCGACGATTCGAAATAGAAAATTGCTCATCATTGAGCGTATCCAAGTAGGCAAGCATAGATAGCGGTTGAAGCGAGGATACCGCGTCCTTGATTTCGTTGATATTTCCTATGGGTACACGCGACCACGTGCCTACAGAATGGGAGCGAGAAAAAAAAACAAAAAGATCAAAGAACCTCAAGTAGGTTGATGAGATACCTGTCGAAATTTCGTATGTATTGGAAAATTGTTTATTGAATGAAAAATATGTGCATGCATAGTGTGTATAATCGAATTTTCTCGGATGGGTGGCCGCTCAACAACAATTTATTGTGCCTGAATCGCGAGTACGAAAAAGGTGGAGCCAACGACCAGGTAATTAATTATGTGTGCGACAGTTCTACACCATCGTGAATATTCTGTTATTTCTTTGTTGCGAATACGATTAGCTTGGAATTTAAAAAAAGCGATTTTCCTATTGCACCGTTTTATAGCCTAGGGTCTTCATGATAATGATTTTTGCATACGTTTATCCATTTGTTGATAACAAATTATTAAAGTTGTTATTTTGGTCGAAAATCGAACGTTTTTCGTACTAATTTTCACTTTCGTAATTTTCAAAATTTCAAAAAAGTATCCGATTATACGAAAATTTTATTTTTTACGGTTTAAGTTTTATTTTTATTTTTCACTTCAGATGCTATTGGCCAAGCAGCAACGGCACTGCGTTTAAATAATAATAACTTCATTGTTTATCGATATTTTTCAATAAAAAAAAACTCAAACTTGGCAAGACTACGTATAAGTTGTGTGTAAAAGCCCAACCCCGCCCACCCAATATTCTTTGCATAAAAAAATATTAAAAATCGACCTGTTTTTTGGGCCCCAAGCTTACGCAGAACCATTCAGGAAAAATATTCCTAAATCGGACCGTCTGAATATTTTATTAAAATGTACATACGATATACGTGTGTCAACAGTTTGTTCATTTCGGGCGCGTGTTCAAATAAAAATATCAATGCATTAACCAACAATGCTAATCGTTTTCTGTTTGCAATCAAAATTATTACGAATAACAAAAAAAAAGTGCCTACGATTCTTGCAGCTTATTTACTCACGTCGAATATTGGAAATTGATGGCGAAAAGTGCAGTTGGATGTTCGATTAAAATGCTACGAATTTCTCTGCGAAGCCAGGTAATGGACATTTCTCGAACGACGCTAAAAGAACCAAAAACTCGTGGAACAATTCGAAATCGAATAAACGCGCGGTGCTTGCTCAAGCTATCGAAGCATCGATGCTCGAAAACAAGTTATTTTCTTTTGAGAACTCTTATTCTCTAAAGAAAACAACGTGTTTTCACGAAAACTGGAAATAACTGGAAATTGTGCAGCGAAAGCAAGTGTTGCTGTACGAGTAAGGAAAATATTGTAATGAAATGTGTAGCACTTGGCGATCCGGCTCGGAGAAAAAAAGAATATCTGCTGATCCGGAAAAAACGAGCCTAATGAGGATAATCAAAGACAAAGAACTGTCACTTCCCAAAGTAAATTAGTTAAAAATTAATTATTGATTGAATAATAGTTTGAAAAACGTGTGCCATATTCGTTTTTTTTTATTTCAATTCGGGGAGTTTGGTTAAAATTTGAAAATTCATTTAAAATAGGTGAATTTGTTTAAAATTAGTACATTTCTTCAGTTGGTGAATTTCTTTAAAATTAGTACATTTTTTATTGGTAAATTTTGTTTATTTAGTCTATTTTTTATTACTAATTTTGTTTAAAATTGATAAATTTGTTTAAAATTAGCACATTTTTGTATTGCTAGTTTGTTTGAAATGGAAATATTTTTTAATTGGTAATGTTGTTAAAAATTGATAAATACCTTAAAAATTGACGAAATTAGTTCGAAATAGATACATTTATTTAAAAGTGGTAATTTTTTCGGAAACTGATGAATTTATTTAAAATCAGTACTTTTATAAATTGTAAATTTGTTTAAAATTAGTACATTTTTGTATTGCTAATTATGTTTAATATTTATAAATTTGTTTGTAATTGATACATTTTTGAAAATGGCTAATGTTATTTAAAATTTATAAATACGTTTGAAATTGATAAGTTTGTTCACAATCGATACATTTCTTCAAAATACACGAAATTTGTTCGAAATCATTACGTTTGTTTAAAATTGATAAATTTCTTAAAAAATGACCAATTCGTTAAGAATTCATACATTCTTCGAAAATTGATAAATTTGTCGAAGATTGTTAAAACTACTAAGAACTGATAAAACTATGCAAAGTTGAAAAATTTGTTTAACATTGATTTCCAATAGTCAAAGAAATTTCACTATAATATTGAACGTGCGATAATTGTGTGTGGATCAAATTATACATTTGTGGTCACCAAACTTTTTTTCTTTTTCTTGCCTGCTCATTTGAGTATTATAGTCAAACATATGTTTGAGCAACCTGAAACAACATCTCCTTCTCTGTTCCTTCTGCTTTTTCTTCTTCTTTTGAAGTGGCTGAGAAAGCGATAGCGCACAAAGCTGCTGTTTCTTCACGAGCGCGAAAATTGGTTCGACAAAATAGCATCTACAATATTTTCCACATATGACCTTAAATCGAATATCTTAAGGCGGGATATATATTTACACAGGAAGAAAATAAGCAATATTGGGATTTTTTAAATTAAGAAATAATTATTCTACAATTATCAAACTTTAGGTATACTTTAATAGTATATTTAAGTATACGAACCAATTTTTTTTAATTAATTCATCATTAAAATGGCGGAGCTGTGGCAGAGTGTTACAGCAAGGTCGCCGCGGGAGTTGCGAATCGGCGTGCAGTTTAGCTTCCCGTAGACTTTGATTTGCAAAAAAGTTCAAACATTTTTTCAGTTAGAACATGTACAGTTTCTATGTGACGGTAATTAAAATGAAGAAAATGCAAATTTAAGAAAATTACACGCGTTTATAAAAAGAAGTCAACATTTCACGCAACATTTCTGTAAAATGTGGGTTAAAAAAGTAGTTTTTTTTTCCAATTTTTCAAAAAAAAATTTCGTCACGTAGGAGGTACCAATATTATCAATATTTCTACCAAGTTTCAACTCAATCGGCTTAAGGGTTTAGGCCACTCTAAAGCCCGAAAAATAGGCCTTTTTGGGGATTTTTTAAAAGAAAAACTACAAAATAAATGGAGATTACAAAAAAGGGTGTTTATCATACATATCAGTGACTGTATACAATAATTTTTTGAAAGCGATTAATTTCAAAATGGCGGCTGTGCAGCGTTTATCTCAAAACTGCATTTTTTAAGTTGGCCGGAAACATAACTCAGACAATTTCCAACCGATTCACTTGAAACGTTGAATATATCTTGAAAAATACATTGTCTGTAGAAGTACGTAGGATTTTTTTTTTATATTGGATAGTTCATTTGTTATTAACAATTATCTGACGATTTTTTACGCAAATTTTTCACTTTCCAAAAAATTCGTCAGATACTTGTTAATTTATTTTTTTAATTTCACTATTTATAATTTATTATTTTAGTTACATTATATATTTTTTTAATAACAAATGAACTATGCAATATAAAACAAAAATCCTACGTACTTCCATAGACAATGTATTTTTCAAGATATATTCAACATTTCAAGTGAATCGGTTGAAAAGTGTCTGTGTTCTGTTTCCGGCCAACTTAAAAAATGCAGTTTTGAGATAAACGCTGCACAGCCGCCATTTTTTAATTAACCGCTTCAAAAAAATTATCGTATACAGTCACCGATAAGTATGATAAACACCCTTTTTTGTAATGACGATCTATTTTATAGTTTCTCTGAAAAAAAAATCCAAAAAAGCCTATTTTTCGGCCTCTAGAGTGGCCTAAGACCTTAATAGTTTTTGACTAATCCTGTACGCCAATTTCGATAATGTAGTTTTGAGAAAAACGCGTTTGAAGTTCAGGCCCGCTCCGAATCCAAGCGGGCACAGCGTTGACGGGCTGTAACGTTTGAAGTTTCTCGAATTCCGCTTTGAAACTTTCGGAAAATATTATAAATATATAGTTCTATCGTTTAGAGGAAAAAAAAATCGATTTTTTTTTATCGTTGTAAATGTATATCCTTAATATGTATAGCCTTAAGCCTATGTGCTCGTTTACGAGCGTTTCCACTACGCATTATGTAATATCTACGTAACCGCTCGATTCAGTCTTTATCGTCGTGGTTCGATTGTACCCACGTGAGATCTATGAAATTCATCGGGGCAACGAGAAATTCGCTTACAGTAGAGCGTCGATTATCCGAAACAATTGGGACCGGGCGCCTTTCGGACAATTGAAAATTCGAATAACCGAACAGCAATATTCGGTGGGCGAAAAAAACGTCGATTCTTTCAACACGATAAAATATACATATTCAAAAATACAATGGACAATAATATGTTAATAATACAAGTGCATTTTTGATAAATTGCAAATAACCATTGTATAATATGATTTAATAATATAGAACGATGTTAAATGTGTATTCAAAAATAATCAACATTCGTACATCTTTGAGTTCATATCTATTTATTTTTGAAAAAGTCGACGATTTTCTACTGCTTCACAACGGAAGCTCGTTTCTTTTCTGCCAACCTTGACTGCCAGCGGAAAGAAAAGTGCGCGCGGGCGGAGACCGAGAAAGTGGAGGGTACGTACAACAATGTATACATCGTGCAACAATATACAGGGTGAAGCACATAAAGTGTTACAGGGTAAGTGTTCATATCCAAAAATGTTTCAGACAAAAGTTTCAGTGTACGAGAAGGCCGTCATACTGGACCACCCTATTTTTTTTATCGGTGGAGGCGCTGAAGCCACGTCAAGCTCAACTCCAATTTTTTAAATGGAATTGTACATTATTTTTTCAACCATCTTGTGGAGCACCTCAAGCCGTATAAAAGACATTCGAGAGTCAAAGTCGTTCAAGGTCATTGAACCTCTCAAAGTCGTTCAAGGTCATTTAACCTCTCAAAGTCGTTCAAGGTCATTCAATCTCTCAAAGTCGTTCAAGGTCATTCAACCTCTCAAAATGAAATACCATACTAAATATCTCGGATCACTACCAAATATTTGGTAGTGATCCGAGATATTTACATTTGTATAATCGATACTGACCTTGAATGACCGTGAACGACTTTGACCTCCGAATGTTTTTTATGCGACTCGAGGTGCTTCACAAGATGGTTGAAAAACAATGTACCATTCTATTTAAAAAAGTGGAGTTGACCTTGAAGAAGCGTCAGCGCCTCCGACGATGAAAAAATAGGGTGGTCCGGTATGACGGCCTCCTCGAAAACTGAAACTTTTGTCTGAAACATTTTTGCATATGATCAATAGTTTGAGTTCTATTGCTCTGTAACACTTTATGTGCCTCACCCTGTGCAGGGCGTAATCGTTCGAATAACTGGGCATTCGGATGAACGAAATTATTATTTAAATAATTGATATTTTGCATAAGCCAAATCGTCATTCGGATAATTGACGTTTCGGATAACTGCCGTTCGGATAATCGACGCTCCACTGTGCGTTCAATATTTCGTAACGCGATGATAAAAATAACTGATTGTTGACATAGCGGGCTCGAAATGCCTTTTTCCCATATCTTACCAATATTGTAAAATCGTAGTGTCAGGTGGTACTGACGTTTTGGTTTTTTTTTTTCAGATCTGCGTTAAGGCGGTCCTCTAGTTTCTCGGGTCGAAAAAATCGATTTTTTTTCTTCATAAATCACATCTTCAATATGTGTAGAAAATGTGTGCCAAAGGATTTTTCGATATTCGAAGTGGTTCACAAGTTACGGCCCTGGAACGGAGCAGGTATACGAAGCGCGCGCCGGGAGCGCGAACTTTCAAACGCGTTTTTCTCGAAACACCATTTTTCGAAACGGTGACCACGATATTTCAGAAACTACTGCACCGATTTTGTTCCAATTTATACAGCACCTTTAATATGTTATAAGCCAGCGACTGAACTATGATTATCATGATTGCTTCGATAATTTTTTTTGTACGAGCGAAAAACTTAAGAAAAAATGAGTAAAAAATAGAATGTAATTTTCAAAAGTGTACAAAAAAGTCAATTTTTGTAATTTATAATTCACTCTAGTTCAATCGCTAGTCTTAAATATGAAGATTAAAATGCCGTTTGGTTTTTTGATTTCAGATAAGCAGAACAGCCGCAATCTTGGTCACCGTCAAGCACCTCTTTTACTTGATGTCTTCCTGTCGGCCACTATAACGTTTATTCTATTATATATTTTGACTTCAAAAAACTTGTAAAGCTTATTTAAATGTTAATAAAGATTATGCAAAAACAATGAGATTGATTATTTCGATGCTTTGCCCGTGAAAAATTATTGAAAAAGCCGTAAAAAAAAACAGCCGAGAAACTAGAGGACCGCGTTAAGAGATCTGCTAAGCTTGAAGTTTCTAAAATACGATTTTCTCATTTCATAGTTTTCCAGCCTAGGTTTATAATTTTCATCGGCAACGAAGATTTTGTAAAAATAGAAAAAAATTGGTCGAGCTATCACGATTTTTGTGAAGGACCAGATCGCCCAATGCGTTCCATGAAACGATGTAAGTCGTATTTCAAAATGTATTCGTCCGATTGACTTCAAATTTGAACATTTTTATCCATTGTATCGTTAAAATAAGAAACTGTTAGACTTCTCTCAAGCATACAACAACCGTGTGTTTATTAACCTTAATCAATAACCCTAAATACGATATGACCTGACAATCTATGCCCAATATAGACCCGTGGCAAGCCGCGGTCTTATACATGTGTATATATCTATACGTGTGCATCTCCGATTGCATGGACCAAGGTTTTTTCTATTTTAATGGCTCGGTCATAAGTTCCCACATTCTAAAAACTATACACATGTGGCAGCCGGCCACATGTATGTAGATATATATATATATATATATATATATATATATATATATATATATATATATATATATATATATATATATATATATATATATATAGTACTTTTGCAAGCGAAGAATGTCATCGCCCGCGCACCGACATACGTGGCTCCTCTCACTCCCACCACCATGTTTTGTCAAACTTTAAAAAATATTTTGACTTTCAATAAAGACCGCTTAGTCAACATACCAAATATCAACATTCTATATTCAATACTTTTCGCATAAAAAAATTGGTGAAAAATCGAACATTTGTCGGCCCAACAAGGCAGAAACTTCCCTCAAGGGGATGATAGGTAACCTCGTTAGGAACATATTTAACCGATGTTACCTTAGTCCAAACTCTAAGGATTTCGAGTTATCATGGTGAGTATGATTTTTGGAAAATTTCCCCAAATTTAGTCCTAACTCGTTTATAATGTTCAAACAGACAATAATTGGTAACTAAAAACTTATTTGCGTCTTGGCTTAATGGACATTCAATCGAAAAACACCAATACAATCATCTGCATCCACACAGCTACCCAGGTAGGGAATCAAAAGGCTGACGATGGAAACAAACTTGTGTGAGCCTTGTTTCACCGAGCCTGAGTGAGACAGACCTGGGCCAGGTTTCATTGCATCGTTGGGAGCAGACTGGAACCAAGACTGGCTGCTTAGCCTGAACTCAGGGTTATTTCAAGCTTTATTCAGCCAGTGAATTTTAAGGATAAAAAATCAAGGCTGGATGCAGGCTTGTTTCAGGTTGTGATAAAATAAAATAAATTTCAAATAATATTTTTTCTGTACTTCTATGAAAAAAAAAAATTAGCAATAAATTTGTCGGGTGCGAAGGCACGAAAAACGAAAGCGAAGGAGGCAGCTCGGAACATTTAAACATATTCTCTTATCGATATTTATGAGGTACACAAAAAAGTTTTTTTCTCGTCACATACACATTTCGTATATACTCACTCTCTGGGGTTTGCGTACACTCTGTGTATTACGTGTCCCATAAACAATAAATAAAATAAAGTAGTGTGTTTAAAATATTTTATATATATTTTATAACAAATAATATAATGAATAATAAATATATATAATAAATAAAATGAATTCTTTACAAATTTATTAAATTTATCCCAATGTAGAATATAGAAAACTAAAAAACAGGCCTCATATGGCCTCGAGAAGAGTTTGGGATAAGCCTGGTCATAAATGCTCGTGAAGGCTTCATTAAGGCTCGTTTGGAACCTTGTTTCGTCGTTTCAGGCTTGGTACAGGCTTTTCTACCAGCCTTTGGTGAAGCCTGTGAGCAACAGCCTGAAACCGCGTTATCATTCAGGGGTTCAGCTAGGCCTGAAATCAGGCTGGTGCTCAGCCTGAATAAAAAAATGTGAGCCTTGTTTCAGAGCTTGGCGAGCCCTTTTTTCATCGTCAATTCCTACCTGGGTAACTAAATGGGACGTGTTGAATAATTAAAAACTTGTCAAAAAATAAAAATACCTCTTATGTTAATGCAATTGAAGAAAAAAATAGTATTAACACAAGAGGTAAACGAGTTGGTGCGTAATTTTGGGAAATTCTCCAAAAATCATACTTACCTTGATTACTCGAAATCATTAGACTTTGGACTTAGGTAACCTAGGTCAGATATGTTCCTCACGAGGTGACCTATCACCCCCTTAAGGCTTTGTATCGACCTTCCTAACACCCTGTATAATACAATATATATATATATATATATATATATATATATATATATATATATATATATATATATATATATATATATATGTGCAGATGTACTGTTTATCCGGTGCAATGTGCGATCCAGTAAACTGACGAGAAGCTCTGCGGGCTCCAGCCTGGATAAATATACTTAAGCCTCTGGGCTGACTGACTCGGCAGTCACGAAGAAGTGCCTATCTCGCCGCTCTCCCTCGACCCAAATTTATTCCCGAAGCGCGCAAGTTTCCAAACTTCCGTTATTCTCGCGAAGGAAAAGGAGAGACAAATAAATGAGGCACGATTCAAACGAGTTCTAAAATTGGAAAGGAGGGAGAAGAAGTTTGCGAAAAATTTGGACGATCGAGTTGCAATTGCGAAATGAAGGGTAAAAAAACATCAACGCCAAGTATGGATTCTTGTACGCGAATGAGAAAAAATTGATCGATTCAATGTCGTTTGTACGAATGTTTTTATTAGGCTATTATTATTATTTTTTTAATATTACCGACGATGTTACAAATTACGGGAATAAATAATTGATATGCTGAAAGAAGAGTCTCATTGCGGATACGGAGACAAGCGTTTCGAAAAGTAGTGCCTATTGTGTTGCTTATCGAATGATGGCGAAAGTAGCCTACATATATATATATATATATATATATATATATATATATATATATATATATATATATATATATATATTTATATACATATTTATATATATATATATGTATTTATATATGTATATATGTATTTATAGATTCCTGGATTAGTCATTGAAAAAAATTCATTTAAATTAAAAAATACTGTACAAACATGTGTTTTCAAATTTTAGAATGACACGTGCTATTGAGATTTATGGTTTAAAATACCAATAACCTTTAATACCACGTGACCCGGAAATCCATTTCTGAAATGGTAATTTCCAGCATAGGCGCGATCGTCCCAAAGCCAGCATACATATGTAGCCCTGAACAGTGGCCCTTTGGCCTCCTGATAAGCGTTTTCCGTGCAAGAATACACTTTCCGAGTGCGTGCGCGTGAAACGACCGATTGCGTACTTTACACGGGGCCTCGGCCTGTTCAGGAAACGCGGCCCTCGAGGTCGATATCGAATTAGACGATTTAGCATCAACCAAGGTTGGCCCCGATCTATCTCGCGACTAGCGACGCATCGCTTGCTCGCGACGGGCGTGTAAAACTCCATGACGATATACGTCGAGGGACCAATGGATATCCAGATTATTTTTTCTCTCTCTCTCTATTAACGTGTATGACAAAAATCGCGAAAAAAATCAAGATATTATTGACGGGGTGTAAATGACGGGAACAAATCATTACATAATGGGGGATATGAGGAAAGGAGCAATGGGGAAGAGGTGACGAAGATGGAGCGACAAAGATTGATTGATTGATTGATTGATTGTTTTATTATGCCTTCTATCACTTTTTTTTATCACTTTTGTGCAAAGTAGAGAAACACACATGACAAATGTTAGTGCTCTCGGTTCGTGACAAAGAAAAATACTAAAATAAAATAACGATCGAAAATATATTTTTGGAAACTGGTGCAAGACCGTACTCAATCAATGCTAAAAACTCATAAATACTCATAAAATCATTTAACGCTCATCGAACGCTCATACAAGATCATGCAAAATCATACGAAAGGGAGTGAGTGAGTGAGGGAGTGAGTGAGTGAGTGAGTGAGTGAGTGAGTGAGGGAGAGAGGTGAGAAAAAGGGAGGAAACAAAGAAGTACGAATGAATCGCATGTAAGCGACGTCGACGGGCATCGACGTCGTCCTGAGAGTTCGATGCACTCACTTACACTCTCTCTCTCTCTCTCTCTGTGGCTCTCCCCCTCTCTCTCTCTCGCGCAGTTATCTCTCGCGGTCTCCCCCCCTTTCGCTCTCTCTCTCTCCCTCTCTCTTTCTTTTCCTCTCCTTATCAGTGAATGGTCTGCTCATTTTGCGGAGCCCTCGTTTCTTCTTTTTACTCGATTGGTCGAACGCTACTTGCCTAGTCGGATGACGTCGTCTAATCGATTATCACGAACTACGTGATTCTCTCTCTCTCTCTCTCTCTCTCTCTCTCTCTCTCTCTCTCTCTCTCTCTCTCTCTCTCTCTCTCTCTCTCTCTCACACACACACACACACACACACACACACACACACACACACACACGAATGCACGAATGTATACATGTGTATAAGACAGAGGATCCCTTAAGATAGAAAGGTGTACACTGGGTGGTTAAAAAAAAAATTGTTTTTCGCGGTACTCAACGTAAAATGTTACGTTATAAAAAGTAATTCATACAAAATTTGAAAGGTCTAAATATTTTTTTAGGTAGTGCTAAAACTTCATTTTTTTCTCGATTTTTCGTCAATTTTTTTTCCACACAAACAGACATCATAATCATATAATTCGAATAATTTATCCGACTTATGTTGAAAGAGATTTTCGTTGAACGATTGACTTCGATTTGTTGGTAAATAATTTTTTTTAATACTTTTGAAATTATTGAAAGGTTGAGAAATTCCTATTCCGGTTTCGCTCCAAATATTCGTTATTTTGTCGATAACGTTTTGTGTACTCTTTCGAACAGAAAATTTAAGAGTATTGTGATGGTGAAAGAATAGACTTAATGCTTCTCTATTCGTGAGTAATTTTCGCTCCACAGATTCTTCGATTTCCGACCCAATCAGATAAATTTCGGCACTTTCACTATCGCCCAAGCGCGCGATCGTTTTTTACATTTTTATTTTTACGTGTACTGTGACGTACCTCAATACAGCAACTACTGGAAACAGTCGAATGAATCGCGAAAGGAACTCACGGACAGTCAGAGAAACAAAGGTGCAGTAGCGTCAACAGCGCCGCGGTTTGTAACTCTCGAATCCGTCTGACTTTGTTTTCTTACTCCAAAACAACATATTACTCCAAAAAAACACGCATACTTGTTAGACGTTCAGTGATGTAAACACCGTGTTCTTGTTCATCAAGTGGTTGATATAATTTTCACAACCGAATTACACATATTGATTCCTAATTCCACAAATACAAATTGTTTATGGTAAAAAAAACATTTGAATAAAAATTGTGTATTGTTATAGAAATAATTAAATCAAGACTTACATTGGATCACGCACTAACATTTTCTGCATCGAAATAAAGAAAATATAATACTCTGATAATCATGAAAAAAAAACTCATGAAAAAACTCATGAAGCACTAACTAAAAAATTGTGTAGAACCGTACAATTTTGCAAAACTTCCTTTTTCTCAACATACTTCAATTTTCCGTTGAGAAAAAAAAATCGATTTTTTTCAACCACCCCAGTGTACACACATGTGCAAAGACACTTGTACATCTCTCACTTCGCCATCAAAGATGCCCTCCTTTCTGTTTCGTTTTTTGCCTTTTGACTGAACATGTAGCCGCTGCGGTGGCCCGAGGCGACGACACTTTTCTTCTTTTTCACAGCACACAGCAACATTCGATGAGTTGTCACATAACGCTATATGTCTATTTATTTATATGTGTGTTAGAATTTCTTTGGTTATGTATCCATATTCGAATAATATAATAATATAATTCGAATAATACGGCCCATAAATCAATGTTGATAATAATAAGAAAAGAAAATTAATAAGTATAATGAAAATAATCAAATAATTGTAAAATGAAGCGATTAGTTGACAGTCGCATATTAACGAGCCATGTCGCCTGCGAAAATTACACGGAACCTCCATATACAGTGCGTCATTGCGAGCAAAACGATTTTGTTTTAATGTCGAGACAAAAATTAGAGAAAATTGCTTTTGAAGTCCAACGTTGAGTGAACAACGGCACAGTCGTCGGCCAGGCGCAATTCTGCTTTTTTCTTTGTGTACCAAACAATAGTCGAAAATTATTTAATCATATAATCGATTCGCAAAACGGGTCTCCGTGTTCATTATTTTGACGGGGTAAAAAAAATGTATGGAAACAACATAACTTGTCTGAAGGTGGATTCGAAACCGCGCTCGATACTGTGTTGTTGTTTGCTACTTGCACTTTGAATGCGAATATCTCGGCTGATTCTTGTCGCACGACATTTTTTAATTAAGCGTTTTGAGTAAGCCCCCCCCCCCGCTCCGCCGATCGAGCTGAAATTTTTTGCAAATCTTACTTTTAATGATTTAAGACAACCCCTAAAGGTATTTTTGCCGACTCGCAATAGTTTTCGAGATATTGAATTACACAGCCTGTATCTTCACGAAGCCAACTTTGATAGTCGAGAATCACACACTGAGAAAAAAGAATCGTTGAATGTGCAATATGCATTTTGTTGTCTCAAATTTTTTTGTTCTAACAGTTGCTCAGACATGCTAAAGAAGCTACAGTTCACACCACTATACTATTTTACCTCCAACTATACTGTTTTGTTATGCCAATCAAAAATCAAGTTGAACGTATTTAAAGATACATTTCCTTCAGGCGTAACCCCCACTTGTAGTGCAAAAAAAAGGCCTTGTTCATGATTTTTTTAAACGAAAACTACAAAACTTTTTTAATCGATCAATATACCATCTTAAAGAACACATCTTGAGAACTTTCGGTAATTTTTTTATTGAAAAATATTACATTGTTTAGTGGCAAATGGCCGTCAATGAAATAATGTTTTTATATACACGGTTTGCGGTGACCAACATTGCGGCGAAGTGGATCATCTGAAAAAAAATGCGGATGGATGCAGTTAAATATAAGTATAAACTAGTCTTTAATCGAAAGATTTTAAAAATATTCATTTTTTTACAAAATGGCGGACAGTCAAAGTTAATTGTTCGATTTTAACGAAAAAAACGGCCGCTTTTTTTGGCTATAAAACGGCCATTTTTTTTTTTTCGAAAAAAAAATCGAACGATTAAAGACTACATTTTTATGTTATTAAATAAGCCTGCAAAATTTCAAGAAGATCGGTTCATTAGTGTTCGAGTAATCTTGGTCACCGACTTCAGAAATGCCATGTTGAGAAAAACGCGTTCAAAGTTTCTCTTTCAACGCGGATTCTTCTCTTTCAACGCTCATATCTCAGTCAATTTTGTTCGGATCGACTTGTAATTTCCAGGACATATTCTCAGATATCTTATACTTCAAAAAACTGCAATAAAAAAAATGGATTTTTTCAAAATCGCAAGTGGGGGTAACCCCTTAAGCCAACTGAATTTTGGATGGATGAACTTTTTTTTAGTGCATTATTGGTATGACTTTCGTATAAAATACTGTCATTTTATTGGCGCAATACTGTCCCCGTGTAGAAATTTGTCGGGAAAAAGTACTGCCCCTGATCTGCCTTTCCCAGATAATATCAGGCTCCGGTTGCGCCTTCCGCCCTGAAAGAGATTCGCAATGTAACCGGTCTGAGGCTAGGTCCCGATCCGCCGTTACCTTTCTGGGGAACTGATCAGGCACGGGCCGGAGAACAAGCGGCAAATGACGAGGAATGTTGTAGGGAATAGATCGGGAAATAACCAGGAACAAACGAAGAAATTAAAAATGACGTTTCAGCGTTTTTGGAATTCATGAGGATGTAAAATGGAGAGTGTATTTAATTTAGTACTTCGACAAGATATTGTTTAATGGTTATTACTTGCCAAGATAGTAAATCAGTGTATACATACGCTTGCTCGCATTTTTTGATAGGCAAAAAGACAGAAAACGTAGAGATCTCTATCCAGCGAAAAGGGCTTAGAGTGCGAAGGGTTTTTTCACAAGTATCGCAAAACCATAAGCGTAAGTGTACGCTGTAAGCATAGCACTCCTGTACGTGGTACAACTCACAGGACGAACTTTTATTCTCGTACGATGGTACTTTGCTTACGCGGAAGCGCTTCGCTTGTGGCCAACCTGGCGGATTGTTGGCGAAATACATTCAGGTCATGTCTTCCCGGCCAGAACACTGATATTTCCCAACACGGCGACAAGGCTTTCAAACACCACGATTGACCTGCTTTAACTTTTTTGCCTCATAAAATAATTGGTCTATTCTTTATGCTCAAATCATTAGTTATCGTAATGCCGGTATTTATGATAAGCATTGTTATCCTCGTCGATTATCATTGATGAAATTAATGCTTCTAAGGGAGACATTGTCCTTGAAATCGGCAGGAGATGTTAGCGGCTCAACATGAGCAGCTAGAAGAAGAGAAGGGATGCCTCTATGGACCAGGCATTGCCGATTAGCGGTAATTATAAACACATTTGTGTAAACACATTACAAAAACTTTGAAACGCGTTTTTCTCGAAAACACGTTTTTAAAAATGGCTGACATTCTCCTGACCGCTGTAATTAACATATCGACCTGAAATTTTGGAGAGCATACTCAGAAAATATGTCTTCACGGAATGACGGATCGTTTTTTCGATAGATACATTTTTGCATTTATTATTTATCTTTTTATGCGAAAAAAAACGCGAAAATTCGATTCTTTTTTTAATTGCCGCCATTTTCCGAAATTTGTACTAAACGAAAAATCCATCCGTCATTCCATGACCAAAGGGGTCACAGATTGATAATATGCTTTGAATTTGTGTTTCAGATCAACCAAAGAGGGGGCAGTGATGTCAGCCGTTTGCCTCCCGCGATTTGAGGACCTGTTTTCGCGGAGCTGCAAAGGCCGCCATTTTGGTTTTTTTTTTCAAAAAAAATTTTTTTTAACGTTCTGTATATCATGAATAAGAGCAAGAAAAATACCGCACTCAAAAGCTTTACTCGTTTCCTTTAAAAAAATAAAATGTAAACACCTGAAATATGGCACTCCAAGGACAAAGTCTCCGTTAATGATGAATACAATTACAACAGATATGTTAGTTTCATCCCAATCAATTATAAATATCTTTCACGAGGCGAAAAGCAAAGTAGCTTTCCTAACTACTTAAGGGGAGGGACTTAGGGGTTTCAGCGTGAAAACAAAAAAACAAGCGATTTTTTTTTCATCTATATGGATAGAGTAAATTTATTGAAACCTTTTGTACATTGTTAAGTGTCATTTCAACAACATTCGTGAAATTTGTACGCGAAAATATCCACAATCATGGTGGTGACGCGTTTTTCTCGAAAACACTTTTTCAAAGTCCGTGTTCACTGCCATTTGAAAACTACATGACCGATTTATTTCAAACTTGGTACACACTTTCTACATATAAAATACCTCCCCCCAACGGTTAGTTTGAGATTTTTTCTTACATCGAGCGGGTTTTCTACACCCAAAATGGCGGAATTTTTCGTGAAAAAAAGCACTTTTCACTTTACATGACCACTAAAAATTTAGAATGAAAAAAAAATTATCAAAGACCGTTGGGGGGAGGTATTTTATATGTAGAAAGTGTGTACCAAGTTTGAAATAAATCGGTCATATAGTTTTTAAATGGCCGTGAACACGGACTTTGAAAAAGTGGTTTCGAGAAAAACGCGTCACCGCCTTGTTTGTGGATATTTTCCCGTACAAATTACACGGAATATTCTTGAAATGACACTTAACAATGTACAAAAGGTTTCAATAAATGTACTCTATCCATATAGATGAAAAAAATTCGCAAAAAAGTGTTTTTTTTTTCACGCTGAAACCCCTACCCACCCCTTGAAGGCAGACTCAACTTTTCAGAACATGTCAATGTTCTGGCCGGGTAGGCCTTACGCGAAGATGTACTTGCTCGCAATGTATCCCGGCAAGAAGATTGTAATTTCCAAACATAGAGGGTAAGTCGTAAAAAACCGATTTTTTCGATCTTCCCGGATTGTTCCATGGGAGGGCCCGGTCGGGTAAATCAAAGAAGGCAAGTCTGGTCAGGGCCGGACACAAAGTAGGGAATGCCCGGTGACATTTTTTGCACGGGGTCCGCGCCGTTCACTCGTTTGTTTCCATTTTCAATGCAACACTTTGATCGGTTGGTTTGCGTAGTTTTTCATGGCTTGTTCGGTCCGTTTGAATTTGTTCGGTTTATTATTTTTATAACGGCGTTGGCACGTGGATACGACCAAGAAGTCAAATTTATGCTGGAAAACAAATTCCAAATATAGGAATGGGTTTCTCGCAAGTTGGTTACCCACACGTGGGAACGTCCGCACTCGGTACGCAGAACGTGTATGGAGCCTCGTGAACAACGCGTGAAATACTAGTTTTCGTAAGACACACACGTGTGCAGTAACGCAACCGGTCCTTGAAGAGGGTTCTCCCTCACTCGACGTCGCAAACAATTACTTTCTAGCTTGGATATACGTATACCGGGTGTCCCATTTCTTTTCATATCATTATCTTCAAAACTATTAAGGGGTCTTCGCACTTTGGACTCCAAAGAAAACGCTATTTTTCATGACTTTTTTTATGGGTTATATCATAGATATTGATACAAAAGTTGTTACACTTAATAAATACACTTTGGAAATACATTTTTTTTTAACTATTTATGTAAGTCACTATTTATAGATAAATAAAATTTATTTATACATAAATAAATTTTTAAAAAATGTATTTCGAAAGTGTATTTATTAAGTGTAACGACTTTTATATCAATATCTATAATATAAACCTATGAAAAAAATTAATTAACATGGCCTTTTAGCGTCTAAAATGAGAAGACCCCTTAATAATGATAAAAAAATGTTTGGGAAGAAAATTTCACACACTTTAGGGCTCGTGTTTTTGTGATGAGAGTATTTTGTCATATCGTGGAGAACGTACGCAGGTCATCTTTGTCCATTTTGGTAGAATTGTATATTAATTAAGGGGACTACCAATCTGGAGCCCGAAAAAACGGTGAACTTCGACAATTTTTCATGGATAGCCAGTTGGTAAAGTTGAAATTCCGTCCAGTGGGATTTATTCTACATATCTTCAAGTATCTTTAGAATTTTTTTACAAGATTCTGTAACGAAATGACAGCGCTGAAGCTGGATGAAGAGAGTCAATTCGTGTGATAGTGTCCTGTGGCCGGGCGACGTTACATAGCCGATTCTCAACTGATTGAATTGACATCGTTTTATGGAACCTTATAAACAACCCTTAACATCAAAGTACGTAGGGGACTTTTTATATGGTGATTACTTTTTCCGAAAAACAAGTTATTGGCGGCGACTATTTTGATAGAAAACAATTTATTTTAAATATGATCCATGTTGACGAGTGTCAATTTTATAAAACTCAAATTATTTTGAATTTTGAAGAATTTTGAATTTTAAGAATTTTGAGAAAAACGCGTTGAAGTTCGCAATTTTGAACGGGTTCGACTTGAAATTTGTCCAAGAATATTCTTGAAATGTTATATTTTGAGAATTCCATCAAAAACCAAAAATCTATATTGTTCAAAAACTTCAGTAGGTGTTAAGACCCTTAAGAAGTCTGCATAAGCTGGAAATATTTTTAAAAAAACGATTTTATACCCTTTTTCCTTTTGCTTTTTTCTCGAAAGTTGTTTTTGTCAAAGGGTGTAGGTTGTATAATAAAATGTCCGATTCACATCAAATTCGGACAGAGCCTAGTTCATCACATTTTTCATCGTACGACGAGATGATTTTTGGATGGTTTATTCATTTATTGATGACACGCGCAAACTCGCGATGTCAATAATCTGAACTAAAGCAACTGGTACAGTAATGGCGAGACAGAGATAACGGATGATAAACGGTGACGATTGTACCCGTTGCTGTTACACGCCAAAAGGTAAAGACGAGTAGCAGCAGCCACAGCAGACATCGCGACGACAAGGCGATTTGCGACTCCACGTGATTACGCACGCACAAGACTTACGAAAGAAACGAGTAAGAAGGAGTAACGTGGAACATACGCGGCTCGAACAAAAAGAACGGCAAAACGAGAGGTGGGGGAAGGTTTTGTTCGAGCGATTTAAAGGCTTCGAGGTTGCAGGATGTATCCAGTAGTACGTCAGTCTCTCTCTCTCTCTCTCTCTCTCTCTCTCTCTCTCTCTCTCTCTCTCTCTCTCTCCCTCTCTCTCTCTCTCTCTCTCTCTCTCTCTCTCTCTCTCTCTCTCTCTCCTCTTCTCTCTCTCTCCTCTCTCTCTCTCTCTCTCTCTCTCTCTACTCTCTCTCTCTCTCCCCCCTCCCCCCTCCCCCCCCCCCCCCCTCTACAACAAACCCCCTCCCCGATACACCAACGCATAATCTCCATTATAGCGATTTATTTATTCCCCAAGATTTAAGGGGGGAGATACGTATAGGCGAGGAAAAAGTTTGCTGATTTTCATGTTTTTTTTTTCAAAGAAAGATTTCATCACCACTTTTTAGACTTAAGGGATTGTTTATTACTCCCTTTGGCTGTTACATGGTATTTTATTTGTTAATTAATCTTCAAAAATGGAGGGGGTATGGCACGACTAAAGCACATTTTCAAAACTGGCGTGACGTATAGCTAAAAAACTAATCGACCGATTGTCATGAAACTTGGTACAGTGAAACTTCAGTTATCCGTTTTTCAAGGGGTACATCAAATACGACGTATAAGTGAGAATAACGTAGAAGTGAAATGCAGTATGTATCTGAAAGTCTTTAACGTTTGAAAATGGTGATTGGTGCATAATTCCCGATGTTTTTCCAATAGCAATAGTAATGAGCCAACTCAAGTTCTCGAAATTCGGTTTTGAACTTTTATTTGATGCAAGTTTGTAACACTAAACTTTGACGTTTTAGACTAGTAAATAACAGACAGGTTCGTATTGATAAGAGATCTGTAATCATAGTAAATGCATACATAGTCGAGGTCAGAAACATCAAAACATCAATACATTGAACAAAACATCAAAACGCAGTTACATGAAATTTTCTTCGGCATGAGAATATCACGTGTGATTAACGTATAACTGAGAAAAAACGAATCTCGAAACCGACGCTGGGGAATAAAATTAATAACGTATAAGTGAAAAATGAAATGGGGAAAGAGCATCATCGAGTGCAGGTAACCAAATAATATTGAAATAATTCAGATATTATGTTTAAACATACAATAACTAAATTAATAAATCAAATCATTCGAATGAAATAAAATGAATTTCTCAATTCATTCCTGCGTTCGTACACTGGGTTTTTGAAGGAACAATCGAAGCTTCAAACTCAAATTTCCCTTCACTATACTTCAATTTGCATTAACAACGATATTAAACTTTTGACTTTGGCAACTTCTGGGCCATGTATTAAGCCACTTCGAGAAGTAACCCCGAATGTTTTCAAACTTCTTGAAAGCCCCGAAAACTTTGAGAACCCTGTTCCCCGGAACACTCAGTTTACAAACCCCGTCGCAAAAATATAGTGTACACACGGAGGGTTATTGTGAGAAATATTAAAATTAAACAGTAAACAATTTAATTACACCGAGAACTCGTAAGGTCGATGAAAAAGACAATACTTCAAAAAACCCAATAACCTTTTTTTCTAATAAATAATCCGTTGGCACCCCCGAACGATGGATTCAATCAGCATAAGCATTCTCCAAAAATATCTACATTAATTAAATCTTCATTTCGATGATTTCACATTATATTAATTAATTAATTGAATTATAATTAATTAAATTAGTTAAATTATAAGCTATCAAATTAATTGCATTGATTAAATTATACGTTATCAATCTGATTGCATTGATTAAATTATAATTAATCAATTAAAGCCAATTGAAATTCGATTCAATTTAAATAAAATTTGTAATTACTATTATATTCAGGATATATTCGAGGGCATAAATATTTCGCTGAGCCATCAGAACGAATATATGCCAGAACATTAATAGCCCCCCCCCCCCCCCAACCAAAGAAAAACAGCGCGTTAAAAATACACGGAAATTTATGTCAAAAAGGTACGCCAGGTTTGGCAAATCAGCATGAAAATTATTGCGAAGTTAAACCACACGAGTCTTTGTCCTGTTTGTTCGTGAGTTATTTAGAGAGGGCTGAGCGCATCGAGAGGCTTTAGGTGGATAAGGGGGATCGGGGAGGAGGAGAAAGGTGGAGATAAAAGTTAATGCATTCGCTTCGGAGCGCACGGAAGGTGGCAATCGATTTACGCACCTTATTTCTCGCGATCGAAACCTGTTTTTCCGTATGATACCGCGACCAAAGGATAGGCTGGGTGCGTGCACCAACTATACGAGGAGATCGCGGCTGCGGTGCGTGGAAGGTTCTCGAGGTCCCCGGTGAGCAAAGTTGGCCTATGACCGGGCGTAAACAACATTGGAAACGGGAACCCAGATCTGGAGAACCGGTCCAGACTTTGAAAACAATGTTACGAGGTTGCCGGTTGGGAGGGGGGGGGGGGGGGGGGTCGAGAAGCAGGGAGGGCTGATCAACTGAGCGGGCCTTTAGGCGAGGAAGGAATTTGCTGATTTTCATGATTTTTTCTTCAAGACAAAAGTGTCTTTGCCATCTTTGCGGCTTAGGGTGTGTTTTATTACTACTTTTGGCTGTCACGTGGTTTAAAAAAATTAATATTGAAAAATGGCGGAGGTACCATAAAATGGGGTTACTTTGAACAGGCTTTGGAAGTTTTTTGAAGGTTACTTTATTTTAATATCTAAAATACCAACTTTTTTGCTCCAATAGAACAATGTGTCCTTTGACTATCAAATATATACGAAAGTCAAGCCCCCCACACACAATTTTATATATACAGGGTGTCCCAGAATTGAATGCGTTCACTGAAATGGGGGGTTGGGGGTGAAATTCTGAGTCGATTGATATAAGCATGTGTGGGTCTCAGATCAACCCCTGAATTATTATTAAATTTTAAAGGCGGGCGCATCTGATTGGCCCGCTTTAAAAATTGAATAATAATTCAGGGGTTGATCTGAGACCCACATATGCTTATATCAATCGACTCAGAATTTCACGCCCAACCCCCCATTTCAGGAAACGCATTCAGTTCTGGGACACCCTGTATATATTTTTTTCAGTGGCAAAGTAATCTCGAGTGTGGATTTTCTTTGACAAGGCATTAAAATGCAACTTATGTCAAAGACTAAGGGTCACTTTGACATCATTTTGATAAATAATTTAATGTTTTATGCTTTATACATGGAATTCAATGAAAAACAACGATGTTTTTACAATCAAATTGTCATCTTTATTAAGGAACCACTTTACATGAAAATATCGAGTACCTATGGTACTATTATAGGCACTATATCAGTCTTATAATTATCATTGAGATCAAAATGAATTTCAGCAACATTACAATCAACTTTAGCAACATTTTAATAAACTTGAACAACAAATTGTTGTTCAAGTTTATTCCCCGCAGTCGCAGCCCGGCACAGACGGTTACGGGGACTCGCTGCGCACACATTTAAACAGTATTTTGGCACTCTGATAAAGTAGCCCCAAAAACTGTCAGTTATCCTTGATGTCCATTTAACTCCGTTTTACGGTATGGCACGATCTTCTAAACTCCATTTTCAAAACTCGGTTGATGTATAGCTAAAAAACTAATCGACCGATTCTGATGAAATTTGGAATAAACCTTTCTCACCTTATTGTCTCAAACATGGCCTTAAGGGGGTATCCCTCTCCAGAAACTCCAAAAAATGGTTTCTTTTTGCATATCATAGTGTGAACTGTCAAGAATACTTTTAAACCAACCGGACTCTGAAATTAAAAAAATCGAATATCTCGAAAGTGCATATCTTGACAGGGCGGAATTGACATCGTGAGTAACTTTCACACTATTGACTTGAATTTGCACAGTTAGCGTTCAAATAGTAGTCATTTTCGGTTCACGATCGCGTTTTTTTTATTGTATGAACCATTTGTTAATAACAATGACTTCAGCATGCTGTTTTTCAAGAGAAAAGTGAGGTTTTCTTTGGAGAAGAAGCTGTCATTTTTCGTATTTTTCGAAATTTTGTAAAGTGGATCGTGAACCCATAGCCAGTTGGATGTATTGGAAGAAATTTTTTTTTTGCTTCCGTTTCAAATAACATTTGAGCCTGGCAGAGATCCCGCCGTTTCGGGCCTCACCGCTGGAGGACTGCAACGCCAACTGCAGCACCACAAACACTTTGATAGATTTTCTCCCGAAAAAATTACATTGTAACCACAAACATGTGTACAACATGCTGGGAAAAAAATTAATTTATTCGAACCAATGTGTTACTAGAACGAAATTCATCATTCTGGCCGGTTAAATTGCGCTTTCAGAGAGGAATACCCTGTTAAATGTTTTTGAAATTCGAAAAACAAAGTATTTTTTATTGTCTAATGTAGTCACTTTTTCGGAAAATTCAATCTTTTTGCTTCAAAGCGCACTCTTTAATGGATCTTCAATTTTTTTCACTTTTTCTTGGTTCATATTCAGCGTATGAGTGTTAATTAAGTGAAAATCTTTGTTTGTTGTTTTTCAGATTAATACCGCCAACGCTACGTGTCACGCCGTCTGGGAACATCCTCGGCAACCCGATTAGAAGACCGTGTCATAGCTCGACATATGTACCTTCGTGTTTAAAAAAATGCGTTTCTTTTTAAGGGGTTACCCCCACTTGCGATTTTGAAAAAATCGATTTTTTTTACTGCATTTTTTTGAAGTATAAGTATCTGAGAATATGTCCTGAAAATTTCACGTCGATCAGAACAAAATTGACTGAGATATGAGCGTTGAAAGAGAAGAATCCGCGTTGAAAGAGCGTTGAAAGAGAAACTTTAAACGCGTTTTTCTCAAAATGGCATTTCTGAAGTCGGTGACCAAGATTACTCGAACACCAATGAACCGATCTTCTTGAAATTTTGCAGGCTTATTTAATACATAAAAATGTAGTCTTTGATCGTTCGATTTTTTTTTCGAAAAAAAATGGCCGTTTCATAGCCAAAAAACGGCCGTTTTTTTTTCGTTAAAATCGAACCATTAACTTTGACTGTCCGCCATTTTGTGAAAAATGAATATTTTTTAAAATCCTTCGATTAAAGACTAGTTTATACTTATATTTGACTAAATCCATCCGCATTTTTTTTTCAGATGATCCACTTCGCCGCAATGTTGGTCACCGCAAACCGTGTATATAAAAACATTATTTCATTGACGGCCATTTGCCACTAAACAATGTAATATTTTTCAATAAAAAAATTACTGAAAGTTCTCCAAGATGTGTTCTTTACGATGGTATATTGATCGATTTAAAAAGTTTTGTAGTTTTCTTGAAAAAAATTCATGAAAAAGGCCTTTTTTTGCGCTACAAGTGGGGGTAACGCCTTAAAGAACCGTATCCGAGAAAAAAAAATTTCGGGCCTCTAGGTAGCCCCTTAATATTAGCTCCACCTCCATAATTCAATAGGGAATTATACCGTGGAGCGTAAAACGAGTAGAAGAGAGTATCGCGAATAGTGATGAAAACCGAACAGCAAAGGCCAAAGGCATAAATCGATCGAAAGTTGGACGGGAGCTCGAAAAACAACGGAAGGATGATGAAACTCCGTGATGATGATGAAACTCGACGATAAAATTGAGACAGTGGAAGATAAGTGGAAGAAAATTTCGCACGCTTTTGCCGCCTGCGAGAAACTTTCTTCACATGATGATGTAAGACAAAGAGGGTGGAAAGGCACCCCTCCGTACCTGTGACTTTCAACCCTCGCAACGTGTCTCCTACGTACAGCCAATTTTTACCCTTCGTACATCCACCTCGGCCCTTGTCGCTTTTCACATCCGGGTCGCCCACGCGCCATTTCCGGAATTAATTCTCCGAACCACCGAACCCAACCACCCTCCCGGCGAGGCTTCGATAAGTAAAATTTATCCACCCGCTCCGTGCGCCAAGGAAACTTCGCCAAAAATGGCAAACTACTTTTCGTTAACGTCACACATTTTTTGGAGAAAAAAAGCAGAATATTCGGTGAGTAAACATTTTGAAAAGTATATTTCAAAATATAAAGAATATCAAGAAAAAGCGAATTTGGGAATAATAATCGGATCGAGAGTGCGAACGATGAAGATGCCAAAAATTATTTTTGTAACAATCAAAAATTATAATGTAATGATACAAATGGCGGAATACTTAAAAAAAACTGGCGGTATTTACCTACTGCAGTCGTTTTTTCATTATACGCAGGTAAATTCCTCCACTTTTGATAATATTTTGGCATTATATGTGTGTGTGTGTGTGTGTGTGTGTGTGTGTGTGTGTGTGTGTGTGTGTGTGTGTGTGTGTGTGTGTGTGTATATATATATATATATATATATATATATAAACACATACACATATATACTAAGATGGCACAAATTTGAGCTCTATTTTTTTCCTTTTCTCGCCATCTAGTTATCTTCTTTGTCGAAAAAAAAATTGTCGCGAAAGCTGCGAGCGGTCAAAAAATATTCAGAGATCCCTTTGGCTCGGAGAGCCAAAAATTCAAATATACATTAAAAAATGGATTTTTTTCGTCCTCTTCTCACTCATTCATTGAATGCTTTATAATTTTTAAATCAACCTCACGAAAGCACTAGCCGGCCAATGAATATTTAGTGGTCGCTCAAGAGCTTGTGAATTTCCAATTTTCGCCACCCTTATATGTACAAGTAGTAATTGTGGTGACGACAAACTGTTTTCGGCATTTTTATCGCGCATTTTCGAACCCATTATTTTTTCCAAACTTGCCCTATTTTATATACTTTTATATATATATATATATATATATATATATATATATATATATATATATATATATATATATATAGGGCAAGTTTGGAAAAAATAATGGGATCGAATATATGTACATATCACTCGGATAATGGAATGTCGAAAAAATGACAAGTGAAAATTGGCTCGCGTTCTTTTTATAGCGCGTTTATCAAGCGATGGGCTGAAATATTTACGCTCCTTCTATTATATGGCCCTCGAATGATGCGAGCTATAAATATACGTGTTTTTGGAGCACGGAATACAATTTGGACGGTGCTTTATTGTACGCCAGTGGGATTTGCCAAAAAAGTATTATTTATTTCCGCACGAAATAAATCCAAATATTTGGAAAAATGAATGTGTATGAACGCACGACTGCATTAATACTCGTCAATAATTCAAATCCATGAGTATCTATCCATATATAAAGATATATATATACACATAAAGATACACATCATGTGTATAGTAAGTAAAGAAATATTTGCACGTTTTGTACCGTGCGTGTTTCAGAAATTTCCATTAAGTTACATTAGTTGCATTAACACTATAATACCCTTCGATATTCGTAGTAAGATATCGAACGAAATAATTTGGAAACATATACTCATTTTTATCAAACAGTTGTTTTCAAAAAAATATGTATGCACATAGTTGGTTTATCCACTGTGTGCACATATGTGCGGGTGTGTGTGTGTGTTGGCTTGACTTCTCTCGCGTTGAAATCCTATCGATGGCAAAAAACCCCTCAATGCTATTTTTTAAATATATTTTTTATATATTTTTTTTCTATTTTTTTCGAGGAACATCCTCATAAGTTACTGAGAATGAGTTTGCAGTACGTCACTATGTGAAATTATCACCTACCAGCCTCGATCTTTGTTATGTCCGTTCATTGTGATTGTAATTAACTATGCAGCGTAATGCCCATTAGCCTAAATCCTAGCCCACACTTCACGCTGTGTTTCCCGGAAAGATTCATCGAAATCGAGGTATAAACGCACAAACATGCAGACTCAACCCTTTCATATATGCAGAGAAGAAAAGACACACACACACACACATATATATATATATATATATATGAGATATACGTACGCATATAACGAATCACAAAAAAAATTAATGTTAACTTATTAATTTATTCTGAACGTATATATGTGTGTATTGGGGTGATAAACATTCTTCTCTTTCCTATTCCCTTATTCAATAGTTGCAGTAAGGTGAAATAAGACGCCCGTTATAATATGTACCCTTAATGTTAATATTTAAAGGTTCCTCGTGGCGATTTTCTATTTCCTAACCCAAACAAACCCAAACAAATGTCACTTGCTAGTTTGGAATTTTATAATTTACGAATGGGTAAACCTACAATAATGAGCAAAACCTATGTTTCTAGGGAATTAAACGCTCTATAAAAAAGGTCTCTTATCGTTTTACGATAAATCTACTCTTTAAAAAGTTATTGACGGTCAAAGTTGAATTTCTAGTAAATTTCAAGATTTTTTCACTTTTCCGGCGGAACTGTTAGACTTATCACGAAACGGCATAGATCCTTTTTCGTAGATCATCCCATTTTCTATAAAATCGTGTAATTGAAAAATTTAATAATTCAATAGTTAACGGCTTCACAAATTCTTGTTTTGGAGAAAAGTTGCCATTTCCATGAAATGAATTGTTATATTAACCAAAAATGTAAATGAAAATACGCCAATTTTTATAAAGTTACTTGTTAATGTTTACTGTTGAAAAAAATTGGAAAACACGAGTATTTTTTTCGTTTTATTTATATTTCTTTCTAAAACAATAAGTTTTTAAATTTTAAATATAAAAATTATGAAAATTCATATTTATTTAAGATTTTTTTGTACAATCGAAAAATGTCGTTGAAAAATGATTGTATTTTTCTATTAACGAAATACCACGTTCCGAAACGTCATTTATTACCCTTGGATTTCTAAAAAATTCCAAATTTCCCTTATAACTTGCGTGATTATATCGCAGTGACATGATTTCATAGGAAATGAAATTATCTACAAAAAAGGTCCCATGACATTTTGTGACAAGTCTGATAGTTTCGCCGGAAAAGTGAAAAACTTTCGAAATTTCATACGAATTCAGCTTTGACCTTGAATAACTTTCGAAAGAGCATATCTATCAAAAAACGATAAGAGACGTTTTTTATAGAGCGTTCAATTCCCTAAATAAATATGTCTTGGGCATCATTAAAAGCTAGTCGTCAGCGAGATATAAAATTCACAAGTAGCAAGTAAAGTTTTCTTCATGGCATGGGAAATAGAAAATCGCGATAAGGACCTTTAACATATTAATATCAAGGACTCAAATTTTAACAGGTGTCCTATTACACCTTACCGCAATTACTGAATGGGGGAATTAAAAAAATATCGTCGATTTTTTTAACGCCCTATATACATATACATTTGTTTTTCTTTAGATTCGAAACGTTCCTATTGAATTGTCCAAAATGGTCATCCAGCCATGATAAGTCATCAAGCTTCACCACTAAATAGCAGCATCGTCCTCAGTGTCGCTCGTTCCAATAAAATTCATTTAAATTAGATAAATGTATGTTTTTCTCGATGTATTTACTCAGGCGATAACGATACCGCGATAACGCGACGATAACGACGACTTAAAAAAAAAAAGAACACACGCATTTAGATACGCATACAGGTGCGTGGGTGTGTATTTGTGAAAAAAAAAGAAAACAAAAAATAAAACGATAATCGTATTTGGCGATCGTGCTAGAATTTGCGAGAGGACTCACGTCATTTCCAATTTGGCCCATTCTGCAGTCACTACCAGTGGCACTGCCAGTGATCGTATCCGCCTCTCGGGAGAATTCTCCCTCGCTCGTCACGGGAATTTTGAGTGTGTCGCGATAACGAGCGCGCACTCTCAATTTTTCGCCACTTTTCGTTTATTTTTTTTACTCCACGCGCACAGGTAGCACCCACGAGAATTTCGCAAAAAATCTTTCGTTGTTCTCCGTTATCTTCGCGAATTAAAATTTTCCCAGATTTTTGCTCCTCGCGTTCGTTTTTCGAATTCTTTCGGAGTCTGGCGAAATTGAGATCAATTTTTTTGTTTCGCGAATCTAAGGCTGCATGTGTTTACATTTACACGGGTTTGTACAAATATTTTTGCAAAAAGAATGATGAAATTTTCGAGAATTTCGATTTTTCGAAAATTCGCGAGCGCTCGATTATCGTTGCTTTTGACGTGAAACGATATTTAGGTCGGTATTTCGAGTTACGCCTTTATGACTTATTTCACGTTTCTCTATTTTTATTATTTATTTTCTTTCTGATATTTTGTTATCCGTCAGACTCGTATTTACATGTGTAAGTGTATGCAAAAACGTCCGAAACTTATCACTCTTGTAGCGTAAGAAGAAAAAAGTATCAGTCATATCACAGACTTTTTTCACATATATATATACACACGTACGTATTTTTCTATATATGGTGCAATAGTCAACGATCGTGAAGTATCGTTCAGCTTCTTCGTCTTGCCACGTTCGTCAAAATTTTGTCGATTTTTTTTTTTTTAATAAAATGCTCAATTTTTCGAGTGTTAATTATTTCGTACGATATTATCTCTCGTTATTGTCACTCGCATCTCCTTGTACTCGGTGCTTTCGTGTTTCACACCCAAAGAATCGATGATGCAATATATTTCTTAATTTTTATAAGTATTTACGTATTTTCTTTAAATTGATCACACCTACTAACTTTTTTTTAACTGTCACACGTATTTGCGTATTCTTTCTTTATCACACGTATTAACATATTTTTTTCAATTTTCCACACGTACCAATTCGTTTTTTTTTTTTTTTTTCGATCTGTCACACGCTATTTACGTATTCGTAAATGTGTCTACGATCCTAATGTATCAATACGAATAGATTTGCAACACCGTAGCACTCACGTAGGTCATCAAGTTACACTCGACATTATAAACGCGTGTATGTAAAAGTTGATGGATGAAGACCGAGGGGGGAGCGATGGTGGTGGTTGTGGTGGTGGTGGTTGGTGATGATGATGAGAAGAAAAAAAACGGCCCGCCTACACCGTAACAGAGCCGGTTCCTAACTGACGCCTCGGGAAAATCGTGTGAGAACGCCATGCGATCATCTGGCCGGGGATCTCGCCACACCGAGAGTGGGGATGAGAGAGCTACGAAAACAACGATGGAGGGGCAAGCCTGATATATGTGTATCCACTCACGCGCGCACACACACCTACACGATCACACACACACACGCACTTACACGCGCGCAAACACATATACACGCGCGCAAACAGACCCATACGATCACACACTCACACACACACCTACACGCGCGCAAACACACCAACACGATCACACACACCAACACGATCACACACACACACACACACACACACACACACACACACACACACACACACATACACACACACACCTACACGCATGCAAACACACCAACACGATCACACACACCTACACGCGCGCAAACAGACCTACACGATCACACACACACACACACACACACACACACACACACACACACACACACACACACACACACACACCGATCACACACACACACGCACACACACACACACACACGCACACACACACACGCACGCACGCACACACACACACACCTACACGCGCACAAACACCTACACAACAGGCACACACACATACCCACCGATCACACACGCCCACACATACACACAAATACACGCACACACACACGCGCACGCACACAAGTAAATCATCTCGGCGGCTTGCCTATATTCACTGACATTACGTAGCAGCGACGTACTGAGCAAAGTGTCTGCGCACTCTTGATACAGATGTTTTTTTTCTTCTATTTTTCGTCTCTTCTCTCGGATATCTCACTCAATTTATTCGCACCTATGTTAACGAATTGATAGACCACGATTCATTCGCTGATAAAATATCGGAGCACGCGAGACCTTATCTACGGCCTTGCGATATATGTATAGCAATATTCGAATGTGGATGCTTGTGTATCTGCGTGTGTGAATATTGGAATATCGCAAGACTGGGAATTATTGTCCGGCAAAAAATACGAAAAATATACTATAAAATATACGATTTCTTATACCAAAATCAGGAATACTTTTTCTCGTGTAGGGGTAGATTTTTGGAAATCTATTAATGGGGTTTTAAGGCCACTGTGATTGGTTGACATTTTTTTTCTCGATTTTTCAAATTTACCTTTGTGTTCATAAAATAATTCTTTAAAGCTCTTGTTCGTAAACAGAAGTATGGTTCCCCCGTTTTATCGGGTTAGAGGTGTGAGGTAAATAAAAAAATCGGGTTCTAAAGAAAAAAGGATTGTTTTGAAATTCGTAGAGTGTTAAGATTATGAGTGAGAAAAAAGAATTGCGACAATTGGAAATTTCGAAGCTCTTGCGCGATCACTAAATATTCATTGGCCGGCTAGAGCTCTGGAGAGCTTAATTTAAAAATTATAAAGCGTAAAATTCATGGGTGAGGAGTGAAGGAAAAAAATCGGATTTTTTATGAAAATTTGAATTTTCGGGAAGCTCGAGCAACCTCTAAATAATTTTTGACAATTTTTTTTTTTTTGCGAATTTTTTTTTTTGCGACAATTTTTTTCCTTCTTTAAAGTAGATAATTGGTTAGTGAGAAAGAGGAAAACAAAATAGAGCTCAAATTTGTGCCACCCTAACCTATATAGATATATTAACATGTAAGATACTATTCCGTACCGATACAGCCGAGTATAATATCAAGAAATCAAGTTCGATATTCAAAGATATCTATATCTTTGAAAATTGTTGTGCCATAATAAGATTATAGCCACAGTTCATTTTATTGGTCGTAGCATTGATTAGCACCATTCATAGGGAAGTAATCTATCGTCTTGCAATATATTGCAAAATCATAGATCACTTCCCTAGGAAAAATGCTAATAAATACGAAATATGATATAATACTAATAATAGTAATAATAATATATTATTCACAATAATAGGTACTATATACTAATAGTATATAGTTATATAAAAATCATAATAATATTATACATGCACTGTTGTTATTGATACATAATGGTGTACTGATAATATTATTATTAGTAGATGATCAACTAGTAAAATAATAGTACTGCACTCCTGTAATAATTATATATGTGCACCATTATTATTATAATAACGTTATAACAATAATAACATACACATACACACACACGTACGATCGGCGTTAAATCGCAAATTATTCGATCGGCTCGCTGATGTTTAATGCATTTCGGGACATCATCACGATGTTCGCGGACAAACCGATAAATTTACCCGTACATTTACCCTTCTTTATCACGGGTCGAAAAGCTCGACATCCGATTTTCAAATAAATCGACCAGTCCGACAAACCACTATTTTGGGGAAATTGGGTCAAATTCGGGTGCAAAGGTGAATGTCAATTGTTTCATTTTTTCCCCTCGTTAATTGAAATTGCGATGAATTAGGGATGGAATTGAATTTTTTAAGGTTTTAACGAATTTTTCGAAGGCGAGTGCAATTCGTGCGGGAGAAGGGGAGGGAACAAAAGAGGGCCCCGGGGAGCACTCCAGTGGTACGTCACTGGGCGCTGAGCCAGAGAGAGACCGCTGTCAGGAATCAGCTGATACCCTAGCAACAAGACTTACTAACCGTCCTAAAAATATACTTCTTGTGCTATATACGTTCACAATGTGCGATATACAGCGAGGAGAGCTGGTGCAGGCTTGCCCGATGCATTTGCACATTTGCACGTCCGCACGTATTTACGATAGCAGGCAAACGACACTTTGAGGCCGATGTATAGAGGCAACTTTGGCTATCAGCGCGTCTGACTGCTTCGAGGACGCGCAGTCATTTTTTAAGGGGGGGGGCGAGGGGGAGGAAACATTATATGTTATTGTCTAGACTATACTGAGGCTTTAACAATTTTTTGAAATTTTTTCACCACAAAATACCAGAGATAAAAAATGGTTTAAGGGAGACTTTGTCCTTGAAATCGGCGGGAGATGTTAGCGGCTCAACATGAGCAGCTAGAAGAAGAGGAGAGATGCCTCTATGGACCATGCATTGCCGATTAGCGGTAATTATAAACACATTTGTGTAAACACATTACAAAACTTTAAACGCGTTTTTCTCGAAAACACGTTTTTAAAAATGGCTGACATTCTCCTGACCGCTGTAATTAACACATCGACCTGAAATTTGGAGAGCATACTCAGAAAATATGTCTTCACGGAATGACGGATCGTTTTTTCGATAGATACATTTTTGCATTTATTATTTATCTTTTTATGCGGAAAAAAAACGCGAGAATTCGATTTTTTTTTAATTGCCGCCATTTTCCGAAATGTGTACTAAACGAAAAACCCGTCCGTCATTCCATGACCAAAGGGTCACAGATTGATAATATGCTTTGAACTTGTGTTTCAGATCAACAAAGAGGGGGCAGTGATGTCAGCCGTTTACCTTCCGCGATTTAAGGACCTGTTTTCGCGGAGCTGCAACGGCCGCCATTTTGGTTTCTTTTTCAAAAAAATATTTTTTCAACGTTCTGTATGTCATGAATAAAAGCAAGAAAAAACCGCACTCAAAAAGCTTTACTCGTTTCCTTTAAAAAAAAAAAAAAAATTTAAACACCTGAAATATCGTACTCCAAGGACAAAGTCTCCGTTAAGGAGGTACACCAGCTTCAGCAAAATGGTGATAGATCAATAAAAATTGGTGAATATATTCTTTAGTATTATTCATGTAGATACAAATTTTTTCAGATTTTTTGGTTGTGCCGTTTTCTTACAAATAATTCACAAGCGTTTATTCTTATACCCGGAATATATACCTATATCTATAAAAACGCTATGCTTATACACGTGAACTTCAATGTTCAATTACTCGATAACGGCACAATGAAAAAATCTGAAAAAAATGGTATTGACATATATAATACTAAAGAATATATTCACCAAATTTTATTGATCCATCACCATTTTGAAATTTTACCATGGTTTAGCATGGCAACATTGTATGAAGCTGGTGTACCTCCTTAAGGGGCTAGACCACAGTAACGGGCATAAAATCATGTGCGAATTTAACCATTATTTTCGTATGAAAAAGTGATTCACTCATAAAATTAATTACACATATATTTAGTATGAATATCAAGCTGTTAGAATTTTTTTTTCCGATGTCCAAAATGGCCGACTAATCGGAACTTCTCGAAACAGCTTTTTTCCAATTGGCGTGACAAATAACTTCAACAATTTTCACTCGATTTACTTCAAATTTAAAATTTATGTTACAAATTGCATTTCGCAGAGAAGTACGTACGGAATTTCTGATTAATCGAAAACTTTTCATTTTATGAGCAGTTTATGACCAGTTATAACGAAATTTTTCACTGAGCATTCATTTCTTAAGTTCAAATACCTACAACTTTTGAATAAAACAATATTTTTTTCAATTCCGTACGTACTTCTCTAGGTATTCTAATGTAGATTGACGAGAATTTTTGTTCTTTGTTCTGGGTCAAAAAATGTGGATGCTAAATGTCACTCCGCGGAACGCCTAAAAAAAGATAACAAAAGAAAATATTAGTAGTCGGCCATTTTGTACATCGAACAAAAATATATATATATATTTTCCAACAGCTTGATGTTCATACTAAATAGATGTGTCATTAATTTTATGAGTGAATCACTTTTTCATACGAAAAAAAATTGTTAAATTCGCACATGATTTTATACCCGTTACTGTGGCCTAACCCCTCAATGCGTGGAATGTTACGCGCGGTTAGCTGGGCAAGACCTTCACGCTACGGGTGATGTCATTTTTTTGGATATTTAGCACCAAGATAAACCATTTCTATCAACGGATTAACGTAGACTAAACCTTTGTAAACATTTAAAAGAAAAAAACCCATTTTGTCCATTGTAAACCATATATATTCAATATTAAAACGTCAAGGTTTGATAAAGGATTACGAATCTTGGCTGGCGAATGGAGAACATTTCTGCAAACCTCACTGTCCACGAAGTTTCCGTATTTCGGCAACATTTAATATTAATTAATGGGCATAATTCGAACCTTCCTTCTGAGTTGGATAAAACATTGACTGGCGCTGTTTCTTAATAATAATCATCGATAATGTTTTACTTGTTCAAGTTGGTAGTAGCACAAAAGTGTTTCTTATTCACGTAATAAAAATATTAAAACGCATAATTTTGCCCTTTGATTATATATTTTATGAAAAATTAGCATCTACAGAATAAATCTATACCTCAGACGCATTTTTTTAGGTTAATTGAAAAAAAAATAATTAAATCACCATTTGACTCGACTGGAGGGCACCTCCTTAAGGTAGTACCTCCACAGAAGAGTTGAATTAAGAAATGGTTGAAATTTGACACATACGTTATTTAATACATTATCCAAACATCTGTGCAATTTGAATAAGTTTGACCACCCCAAACCTGAGATATTTACACTTAAAGTTGGCTTGGTTTACACGTAACAAATGCGTTATGATGGGCAAACAGAGCATCATTAATTCTACCGTCAAAACTAAAATTAAGAAATTGATCAAAAACGAGGATAAGCTACAGTAAGATATCACGAATAATGTGAAAAAAAATGAGAATGATTCACCATCTAGTTTCCAAGATATAACCATGAGAAGCCTTCACAATTTTGGTGCAAAGCCTGGCAAAGCCTGGAAAAAAAAACAATTGGGGCAAAGCCTGGACAGTCCCGGCAAAAAGTTTACCGGCAATGGTCGATCAAAAACACAATACAAAATATATTTTACGGCAATAAATGATATCCATCGTCTTATCTACCAGTACCGAGTCAATATTGCGTAGTTTTTAATTTTATTCATTACCAATTAAACCAATTATCAATCTTTCAAACATGAACATGGTATGTAAACTTTTGGTTGAGATTTTAGCAGAGGAACTACCATAACAGTTGGCAATGCACATGATGACGGGTCCGTAGAGTCCCGCTGAAACGCCATAGGTGGCATTTCTGCGACGCGCCCATATCATCTATTCCAATTGTCTCTACAATGGCAACTTTCGTTCCAAATAAGTCACATTTACGGCAAGTTATGCTCCATCTTTTCCGGGTAAAGACGTCGGCCGCTAGGATCGTTTGAGGATCGTAGAGGAAGTGTATGCAGAGTGCTTTCGCCACTTCCAAAGTGATCATTTCCCTATGGACAACAAGGACCGCGAAAAACCACCCAAAAGAGGGCTGCCGTGTATCTCTAGCTACTGACAGCGTCGGAAAGCATCACTGGGGATCGTTATCGACTGCAAGTGATGTGCTTGAAGCGAGCTCTGCATAAGAAGAGGCCGGAATGGAAGAATCCCCATGACAAGTTGATTTTGCAGCACGACAATGCCAAGCTGCATCTTGGTCAACCGGTTAAGGGGAGGGTAGGGGTTTCAGCGTGAAAAAAAAACACTTTTTGCGAATTTTATTCATGTATATGGATAGAGTAAATTTATTGAAACCTTTTGTACATTGTTGAGTGTCATTTCAAGAACATTCCGTGAAATTTGTACGCGAAAATATCCACAAACAAGCCGGTGCCGCGTTTTTTCTCGAAACCACTTTTTCAAAGTCCGTGTTCACGGCCATTTGAAAACTACATGACCGATTTATTTTAAACTTGGTACACACTTTCTACATATAAAATACCTCCCCCCAACGGTTAGTTTGAGATTTTTTTACATTGAGGGGCTTTTCCACCCCCAAAATGGCGGAATTTTTCGTGAAAAATAGCACTTTTTACTTTACACGACCACGGAGAATTTAGAAATGAAAAAAAAAATATCAAAGGTTGGGGGGAGGATTTGATGATACTTTGACTGAATTTTAATGGTACTTGATTTCAGATAATTTCTAGCTGGGATACAGTGAACACCGCAAATCGTGTTTTTCCAAAGGCGTTCTTGGAAAAGCTTTGTCACCGGCTTGTTTGTGGATATTTTCGAGTACAAATTTCACGGAATGTTCTTGAAATGACACTCAACAATGTACAAAAGGTTTCAATAAATTTACTCTATCCATATAGATGATAAAAAATCGCAAAGAAGTGTTTTTTTTCACGCTGAAACCCTTGCCCTCCCGTTAAAACAAACACAAATTAATAATAAACATCTGAAATATACGTTACGTGTTGCAAAAATAAATTTCCCTTCGAATCTTTCGATATTACATGTTCCTTGTATCTAATATATTCCACGTGGAAAAATCGATATATATATATATATATATATATTCTTCAATATTGTATATTTTACGTAGAAAAAAATAATATCTCAAAATGCGACGGATTTGGTGCCTGGAAAGAAAGAAAAAAATCGCAAAGAAGTGTTTTTTTTTTCACGCTGAAACCCTTGCCCTCCCGTTAAAACAAACACAAATTAGTAATAAACATCTGAAATATAGGTTACGTGTTGCAAAAATAAATTTCCCTCCGAATCGTTCGATATTACATGTTCCTTGTATCTAATATATTCCACGTGGAAAAGTCGATATATATATATATATATATATATATATATATATATATATATATATATATATATATATATATATATATATATATATATATATATATATATATATATATATATATATATATATATATATATTCTTCAATATTGTATATTTTACGTAGAAACAAATAATATCTCAAAATGCGACGGATTTGGTGCCTGGAAAGAAAGAAAAAAATTTCCGCACATCTCTTCCACACTTTACTGTGTAGTGTTATTTTCGCATGGTCGATTTAAATAGCCTTTAAACGATGGGCGTTCGTGTGTTTACGCTCTTAATTATACAACCTTGCGCGTTTTGTCTTCATCGCTTCCGGGTGCGAGAAATCCGAATATGTTTGTCTATACATGTACGAGTGATCACGGTCACGCGTGTGTCTCGTTGGGCCACATGCTCAGAATTGATGAGTTTTCGGGGACTCGCGAGGTCCCTTCGCAAGCGACACGAATAAAACGTAATAAAGGAGACGAGGAGGAAAATATTGCAACGGAGGGCCGGAGAGGGCGGGACGGAAAATAAGGACCACACGATATTTTAGAATTTTCTAATTAGGTAACGTTGAATATACAATGTGACGAATATGGAGAAAAAGAAAACGTGGTTTGAATTAAAAACATGTGTATCGATATCGATCGGAATATTGATGATAATATATATGTGTCCCTCTTATCTCTGCCACCCGAAATAACTTGGCAATTATCGACGCCACAAAAAAATGTTCCAGACAAAAGTTGTACGGTGTGAAGGGGGCCATCAAACGCGACCATTTTTTTTTATTGCGGTGGAGGCTCTTACGTACAGTGAAGGTCCCCAATTTTTTAATGGAATGGTACATTTTTTCTCAACCATCTTGTGGAGCACCTCAAGCCGCATAAAAAACATTAGGGGATCAAAGTCGTTCAAGGTCATTCAAGGTCAGCATCGATGATACAAATCTAAATATCTCGGATAACTACCAAATGTTTGGTAGTGATTCGAGATATTTAGATTTGTATTTCATTTTAATAGGTGACCTTGAATGACCTTGAACGACTCTGATCCCCAAATGTTTTTAATGCGGCTTGAGGTGTTCCACAAAATGGTTGAAAAAAGAAATGTACTATTCCATTTGAAAAAGTGGAGGTGACCTTTACTGTGCGTAAGCGCCTCCACCGAACTAAAAAAAAATTAGTCGCATTCGATGGCCCTCTTTACACCGTACAACTTTTGGCTGGAACATTTTTTTGTGACGTCGATAATTACCGAGCTATTTGGGGTGGCAGAGATAAGGGGGACACCCTATGTGTGTGTGTGTGTGTGTGTGTGTATATATAACAGTTATTAAAAAAATCATGTATATATATATATATAAATAAACATCCATTTTTTAAATAGCTCTAATTTGTGTATATATTAGGGTGATTCGTTTCAGGGCAACTTTTTTTTTTGCCCATCGTGCCCGAAAACCTTTAGTTGGTACCCAAAAACGAACTTTCGTGAAAGGGGGGTGTTGTCAAAAAATATTTAGAGGTCGCGAATCAAAATTGAAGGTTTTCCATTTGATTAACATTGAAAAAAATGTTTTTCTCATTATTAGTGTTACCATTCCGCGAATTTTGATATCGCGATATTTTCCAAGTGGGTTCTCATAGGAAATATGATACTCCACAATAAAGTTCATTGAGCCATGGCCGTAAATTCAACCGTTTCAGCGGCATCATTATTTCAAGTGAATATTGTGCAAAATATCTATTCAAACGGCTGTAACGCCTAAGCTATTAATATATCGAAAAAAATTCAGATGAGAACTTTGTAGAGAAAGTAATTTTCTACAAAAAAGTCTCATAAGCCGAGCCCGAAAATTCAACTCTTTCTCAGCTATAGGTGGATGAAGTAAAATAAATAGATATTTTTTTAAACAAAAAAATCTATTTATTTTACTTCATCCACCTATAGCTGAGAAAGAGTCGAATTTACGGGCTCGGCTTATAAGACTTTTTTGTAGCAAATTACTTTCTCTACATAGTTCTCATTTGAATTTTTTTCGATATATCTAATACCTTAGGCGTTACAGCCGTTTGAATAGATATTTTCATACAATATTCACTTGAAATAATGATACCGCTGAAACGGTTGAATTTGCGGACTTGGCTCAATGAACTTTATTGTAAAGTATCATATTTTCTATGAGAACCCACTTGGAAAATATCGCGATATCAAAATTCGCGGAATGGTAACACTAATAATGAGAAAAACATTTTTTTCAATGTTAATCAGATGGGAAACCTTCAATTTTGATTCGCGACCTCGAAATATTTTTTGACAACACCCCCCTTTCACGAAACTTCGTTTTTGGGTACCGACTAAAGATTTTCGGGCACGATGGGTCAGAAAAAAAAAGTTACCCTGAAACGAATCACCCTAATATATATATATATATATATATATATATATATATATATATATATATATATATATATATATATATCGATATCAATATTTTCACACAAATAAACAATAAATTCGGTGTATAGTTCAGTAAGAACGAGTTTTCACTCGGGAAAACGCGTTTCAACCGTAATATATTGTTTATTTGTGTTAAAATATTGATATCCATATATATATATACACACACACAAATTAGAGCTATTTGAAAAATACATGTTCATTTATATATATATTTATACACGCATTTTTTTAATAACTGTAATTTCTGTAAGAATATTGATATATGTATATATATTAGTATTTCAACGCGTTTTCCCTAGTAAAAACTAGCTCTACTAAACGCCCTCGTTACAACCAGTTTTCCATAGAAAAAAAAATAAAATCTCATAAATAAATTTAAATGTTAGTTAAAACTCGTCTCGAACGGGAATAAACCCAAACAAACCCAAACGCACCAAAACAGTTTCAACTGATTCATTTGGTTAGAACTAGTTTTTCCTAGTTAAAGTTAGTTTCAACTAAACTTTGAATTTATCTACCAATAAATTCTAGTTTTCACTAGGAAAAAGTAGCTGTAACGAAGTTCAGTCAGAACTCGTTTTCACTTTGTAAAACGCGTTTAAACCGGACGTATTTATGTTTTTTTTTCATTTTGGTGAGATTAATTAAATCTGTGCAAAAATATTGCAATCGAGATTTGAAAAAAAAAATCGATCAGGAGCTATAAAGGTGACCTTTAAAAACTCCCAACCGGGTTAAGCGAATATTTATTTGTTGCTGAGTTATTCGCGATTGAACGTGGAGAGTGAATTTTTCGTGTAAATCGAATATTCATTAGTTGTTGAGTTATTCACGATTGAACGTGGAGAGCGAATTTTTCGTGTGAATCGAATGGGGGGGAACATTGTTGAGGACTATGACTTGGATTTGAGTCAGAGGTCGAATTTGTCTTGGGTTTTTGTTTGTACGTAATACTAGGGTGAATTCCGAAAATGGGATTTTTTATTGCATTGTTTCATTATAGGGTTTTGACTTTAATTTTCAGCAAAGATTTTGTAAAAAGTCAAATAAGTAAGTCGTCTCTCAAAATCTATTCGTCCGCGTCATTTCAAATTCGGACAGAGCATAGTTTGTAACATTGTCTATTGCATGTCCCGACGATTTTTTTGTGTGTTCGTCCATTTGTTAATAAAAAAAAGATTAAAGTTATCTTCTTTGTCGAGAATTTTTTTTCTACAACTTGACGCTTTTGCAATTTAAAAAATTTCAACAAAGCTTATGGTCATACGAAAGTTTTCTTATTATACTAAAACTACATTTTTTATTTTTCATTTCAGATGAGCCTGGTTGCCAGAACCACTTTTACCGATAGGCCATCCAGCAACGGCGGCACTTCGTTTAAATAATAACACCTTTGTTGATTATAGATATTTTTCAGTTAAATAAAAACTCAATCTCAGCAAGACCATAAATTAATTGTGTCTAAAACCCCGACCCCGGAATCCCCAAAGTCTCGTCAGAAAAAAGTTGTGAAAATCGACCTGTGTTTTTCCCCGCCTATGCAGGGCAGCTAAAGCATATAAGTATACAGGGTGTTAGGAAGGCCGATGCAAAGCCTTAAGGGAGACTTTATCCTTGAAGTTAGCGGCTCAACATGAGCAGCTAGAAGAAGAGGAGGGATGCCTCTATGAACCAGACATTGCCGATTAGCGGTAATTATAAACACGTTTGTGTAAACACATTACAAAACTTTAAACGCGTTTTTCAGAAAAAACACGTATTTAAAAATGGCTGACATTCTCCTGACCGCTGTAATTAACATATCGACCTGAAATTTGGAGAGCATACTCAGAAATTATGTCTTCACGGAATGACGGATCGTTTTTTCGATAGATACATTTTTGCATTTATTATTTATCTTTTTATGCGAAAAAAAACGCGAGAATTCGATTTTTTTTTCAATTGCCGCCATTTTCCGAAATTTGTACTAAACGAAAAACCCATCCGTCATTCCATGACCAAAGGGTCACAGATTGATAGTATGCTTTGAATTTGTGTTTCAGATCAACAAAGAGGGGGCAGTGATGTCAGCCGTTTACCTCCCGCGATTTGAGGACCTGTTTTCGCGGAGCTGCAACGGCCGCCATTGTGGTTTTTTTTTTCAAATTTTTTTTTTTAACGTTCTGTATATCATGAATAAAAGCAAGAAAAAAACCGCACTCAAAAAGCTTTACTCGTTTCCTTTAAAAAAAAATAAAATGTAAACACCTGAAATATGGCACTCAAAGGACAAAGTCTCCGTTAAGGGGGTCACCTCGTTAGGAACATATCTAACCTAGGTTACCTTAGTCCAAAGTCTAAGGACTTCGAGTTATCACGGTAAGTATGATTTTTGGAAAATTTTCCAAAATTAGGTACTAACTCGTTTACCTATTATGTTAATCCTATTTTTTAAAAAATAGCATTAACATGAGAGGTATTTTTATTTTTTTGCCGAGTTTTTAATTATTCAACACGTCCCATTTAGTTAGTTGTGTGGATATAGATGATTGTATTATCTGTATATGTCGATTGTATTATATGTTTGTATTGTATTATTTCATGTATTATATGATTGTATTGTATTATATATGTATTATTTATAGATTATATGATTGTATTCTATTATCTGGACATGTCGATTGAATACACATTAAGCAGCGACGCAAACAAGTTTTTAATTACTAATTATGGTAGTTATTTACTTCAGTCACTTTTCCGAAATATGAAGCTAAATTATTTTTTTTGTCATTTTCTCGTTGATTGGATTATAAATGATGATATTCAATCGGGGGAAGCTGAATTCCACCTTCCCATAAAAAGTTATGGGGTTTGAAGTTCGCGGAAACCCCATCATTTACAATCCAATCAATGAGAAAATAGCGAAAAAAAATTTTACGCTCATTTTTCGGAAAAGTGACTAAGGTAAATAAGTACCCTAATTATTGTCTCTTTGAACATTATGAACGAGTTAGTACCTAATTTTGGGAAATCTTCCAAAAATCATACTTACCATGATAACTCGAAATCCTTAGACTTTGGACTAAGGTAACCTAGGCTAGATGTGTTCCTAACGAGGTGACCTATCACCCCCTTAAGGCTTTGCATCGACCTTCTAACACCCTGTGTATACATAATTACACATACACACTTTTGTGTATTGATTTATTTTAATACCAGCCTACTAAACTTTCATTCTATTTTCAGCTAAATGGGACACGGCAGAAAGAAGGAAAACATACTTGTTTTTTTCTGTTATATGTTTTTCATTTGTCCGAACTTTTTTTATGATCGTGTGGAATCTCATCTACTGCGTCGTTCACAGACTCGTCGCCACTATACTCACATCTCTCTCTCTCTCTCTCTCTCTCTCTCTCTCTCTCTCCCTCTCTCCCTCCTTCTCACTCTCTACCTGTGCTTGAACCACGCCACTTTCGATATTAGAAGGCGACACGTATTTTTATTCCGAGCGGAGACGATCGTGCGGCCAGATTAAATACGCAATGTGATCAGCCGAGTATGCGGTAAACAAACTGTTTGTCAGGCAGAAAAATTCCTCGGGGCCTCGCCGTGGCCTGGAAAGTGAAGTACGCCTCGTCGAAAGTTCACAACGTTGGCCTGAGCCAATACTCGGATGGGTGACCGCGCGACCACAGACTGGCAGGCGCGCCATCTACCGAGAGGAAAGTGCACACGTAGCACCTCAGTGACACGTAGTCGCTCGTATTGGCACAGATTTGACACAGTTTCCCTGTGCCCTTGTGTAATATCCCGGATGTGATCATCACAGCCAAGGGCATAGGACGGAAAATTTAATAAATATGGAATTTACCAAGGTTATCGCGGAGAAGACTTTTTCTAGGTATTCAAAAAAACACGTTTTCTATGTAGTAAAAAAAAACCTGTTCTCTATGTAGCTTAATGTATAGTCGTAATCACATCGGTGAAAAGCGAAAACGAAATTCAGTGGGATAATGACTAATGCTAATTAAAATGCTTTGCATTGAGTATTTACCGAAGAGCTTCGTTATTAATGCTGAAGAGTATCGCGCGGCACTGTCCGTTTTAAGGGGTTCGCATAAGCTTGAAATTTCGAAAATATGATTCTTTTTTAGTGAACAGTTTTATAGTCCGGGGCCTTAACTTTATTCGCAACGAAGATTTTGGAAAAAATTTGAGAGTTGACCGAATTATTACGATTTTTGTGATGTGATTCTTTTGGGTTTCTCAAAACTATGTTTTGGAAAACGATGTAAGTCGTATTGCGGAATCGTTCGATTCACTCCAGATTCGGACAGAGCATAGTTAACAAAATTGTTGATCGAACGACCGAATGATTTTTTCATATGTTTATCCATTTGTTAATAACAAATGTTTAAAGTTATTTTTTTCCGCTCTACAATCGAACTTTCGTGTAACAGCTTACCATTTTGGTACTTTTCAAAATTTCCGAAAAGCATGCAGTCATACGAAAGTTTTATTATTATATTAAAACTATATTTCTTCATTTTTAAGGGGCCAGTCCACTTTGAAAATTCCAAAAAATCGGAAGCAAGCGAAACTTGAAGAAATCGACGATGATGAGCAATCAGAAGGGATTTTGTACGGTGCAGGAATTGCCGATTGAGTTTGGGTAAGAGTTTTTCATAGTATAAACTTCAAACGCGTTTTTCTCGAAACAACGTTTCCAAAATCTAGTTCCATCGTATCTCTAAAACTAATAAGCCGATTCTCTTGAAATTTGAACCCCATATTGTAAACATGATTCGCAACAAGATGACCCGCGATGGTTTTAAAATTTTGATTTTTACTCTTCTTTTTTCTTCGAAAAACTGCGAAAAAAACGCGTTTTTAAACACTTTTTTCGTTTTGCGTCTGTCATTTTTTTATTTTTCGATAAAACTTTATATCCGAGGGTCATTTTATAGCTGGTGTTATACTGAATCTAATGGACTTTGATTTTTTTGCTTCAGACAAGCCGTTGCCGAATTGTGCCCACCTACTTTTGAGGCGTTACGTTAAACTATAGTTTTTGTACTTAAAAATGAATAAAAATGAATTAAATTTTTTGTAAATGTACTTCAAGACTTTATTTATCACGCCCAACAACTTTTATATTCATATATTTTGTAAAATCCTCAAAAAAATCGCGAAAATAGCCTTTTTTCGTGGCTCCGAAGTGGACCTCCGTGGCGAATAATAACGTCATTGTTTGTACATATTTTTCCATTTAAAAAAAACTCAACTCTGGAAAGACTATGTATCAATTGCCAGTAAAATTCTGACCTGGTCATCCCGATACTTTTATAAAAAAAAATATTGAAAATTGACCTCATATTGGCCCCTAAGTTTATGCAAATCCCTCAAAAGGAACATCACATTTCCCCACCACGATTTTATACTACTAATGAGGGTAGAGAAAATCCCTTGTAAGAAGAATAATACTAATGAGTTCAGATAAAAATTCTTGCAGAGGGAATTTTTCACAGTGGCAAAAGTGGAAAATCATGAAGTGCTGCATCGAAAAGTGTATCAAGAGTTACAAGGCCCACAGATTTTCCACAAAGCCGGCTCCCCAAAGCGAGTGCGGACTTCCGTTCGTTGACTCAAATAAGTCAGAGGGAGGGAGAGATAGAGAGAGAGAGAGAGAGAGAGAGAGAGAGAGAGAGGGCTGTAACGGTCACGGGGAAAATAGAGAAAACGCAGCGATCCTTTTGTCCCTTTTATTTCTTTTTTCATATTAATCCCCTCTATTGAATCAAGGGGGGGGGGGGTCATCATTATGCGCGTGAACCTTTGTCTCCGTAGTCTGCAGGATGGATAATACGACACGATTTTCCGTCTCCTCTGTGGACAGTCCCCTCTCTCTCTCTCCCTCTCTCTCTCTCTCTCTCTCTCTCTCTCTCCGTCTCTTATTTCCTTTGTTCTCGAAATCGTGGCGGGAAATGAGGAAGCACACGAGAAAAAGGGATCCCGTCGGCTTGAGGGACGCGTGCAAGTATTAAAAGGACTTCGTGTATCGCGGAAACAGGGCAAACAAAGGAAGAAAGAAAAAGGGGACGGAGACTTGACTCGCACCCTTCTCGCTTTTCCGATTCACCCTTCGTGACGAAACAATTATCGTTACGAGTGATTGATAATTGCGAGCAAGAATAAAACTGGAACCAGAGAACGTCACATTTGACACGGTGGCAAAAAAAATGGATATCGATTGATATTAGGAACGAACTTTGAGTTTATCGATAATGGGTAATTTAATGGTGCAAATTATGGAAATCTCGTGGACTGAATTAATCAACCGAATGAGAACATTCTATAGGCTGTGACGAAAAAAAATTTCTCTTATCGTTTCAACGATGGGATTAGGTTTTTTTAAAAATCATGCCCCATTCGAGCTTTTTAAGTCAAGTCCAAGCGGCAACGCTCAATAATTGTTTTTCCCATTTTATTTGTTTTTTTATCAAATTATTATTTATCAAATAATAATTAGTAAAAAATTGTTCTCTCAGCGTAATAACAAAACTTTCGTATGCCCCGATCCTTTTTTATTTTGAAAATAGACATGGCACACTGTAGAAAAATAAGTTGGTTTTTGACAAAAGATATACAAAAGTATTTTCAAAGCTAATTATTATTTGATAAATCTAATTATTATTTGATAAATAATAATTAGCTTTGAAAATACTTGTGTACATTATTTGTCAAAAACCAACATATCTTTCTACAGTTTGCCATTTTTATTTTCAAAATAAAAAAGTATCGGGTCATACGAAAGTTTTGTTATTATACTGAAAAAACATTTTTTTATTTTTCATTTCAAATCACCCTAGTTTTCAGAACCACCTACGCCGATTACCATCTACGTGAACCCAAAGTTCCTCGGAAATCATTGAAAAAAAAAATACTTTTTCATCGACAAATATTATGGTAAAAATTTCCTAATAAATATTACATTTTTTCAAATACGTAGTATTTTAAAAATTTTGAATCTTCTTCGGATTATTGAGGTTCATATGAGCGTGTGGGTCTTAGAAATCCGAAACTCTTTGGCTCCGATGTTTCAGATCAATGCAGCAGACGCTAGGTTGTACGCCCTGGAACAACCCAGGCGACAACCGTCTCTGAAGCACGTGTCGTACAGCCGACATATTTAAATATTTGAAAAGAAAACAAATAAACTTTGGAAAATTGAAAGATGTAATAATATGTGCGTAAAATTTTAATTTAATCAAACGAACCCAAGCAATTATCAATTCACTCAAGACGGGAGCCTGAATTAGAAGGTCCGAAAAATCGTTTCTTTTTACTGCTCAAATCGATAGATAAACTATCCAAGAATGTATTTACAAAGTTACAAAGGCCGGTGGTAAATATTTTCGGAGATACAAGGCCAGAGAAGCGATTGATATTTCCTCCTATTGAAAACTTTGAAGCGAATTTTCTCCAGTTGTCATTTTCACGATTTTTCCAAATTTGCAGGCGTGATAGCAAAAAAACTAAACGACCTATTGAATCAAACCGAAATTTATTTTCTTCAGTATGAAAATCTCTTCCAAGTGAATTTAAAAAGTCGTTGAAAAAGTATTTTTAAATAATTTTTATCGTTAAAGTGTTTTTTTTAACAAATTTTTTTTTCAAACCTGAGATAAGTTATAATTCCACGATTTTTTCAGCTTTTTCTTAATTCACCGAGAAGAAAAATATATGACAATTGAACATTTTATTGGTTTTTCATTTCCGTCAAGAACTACGAGCTTCATCTTTCCCGCAGGTTGGGGACTGCAGTGGCAAGACGCACATGGAATAGGCTGATAAATCTGCAGTAATTTATTATTTCGTGTTGAACATTCTTTTTATACATTTCAAATATACTTACATGAAAAAATTCCTCAATCCTTACTGGGCTCACTTGTTTGTTTCCCTCCTAATTCAGGCTCCCCCCTTAAACGTGTATCACTGAGAAAAAAACCAATTAAATCAAAAAAATATATTGTTTGATCCAAATAAATGTCTGAATGCGGAGTGCCACCGATATGTGAGATTGTTACAATACTATGAAATATTGTAAAATGTGATCGATTTAAATAATTATTTTATTTCAAAATCTTTCCTGTTCTCTGAATATCGACATTATCGAGCAAATCAAATTATATTCTATTCAAATCATTCTACATATAATCCGTAGATGTATGGATGAAATAATTAAGCGGTTGCTACAAAAAATTTTTTTACGTACAAAAATATAATCAGTCGAATGAATTATTTCTTTACTACATCGAAACGAATATGCCATGAGACGTAACATTTTCGTACTCCGTACAATATTAAAAATGCAATATCATGCAACTAGTATGAGCTAGAGACAAGTGTTTATCATGATTGAAATATCAACAATGTGGATTCGAAATAATGGTTTCTTTTTGCCACAAAGTGCAGGTGTTATCTCTAGCAACGCATTTAGTCTCTGGTAGAACAAAATATAATATTCGATCAAATAAATGTTCATTGTAATCAAAAGAATATATTTGTGAATTAGGGAAGTAATGTTTTCAATATGATTCTATGTGCACTTGCAAACATTTCTTGATTGTTCGTTCAAATAAATCTACACACACGAGAATTGCCGAAAATATTTTTAAAATCGCATGCAGTTCTTGGGAATAGGATAAAATTGTCACAATAAAGTGTGTGATCGAATTCGTTTTATTAAGAAAATTGAAAGTTTTTCAATTTTTTTAAATCTTAAATAAAAAAAGTGAGCATTAGAATCATCATCCACGGTAATAGTGGAGAGAATGTCAGATTTCCAATGGAATATCCATGGAGGCAATATCAGATATTCAACTGATAAGAAGAAATACTACACTTTGATCTTAGCCACAGGCCGGGAAGCGATGCTCTTTAGAGTTTCTCCGGCGTTTAAGTAGATTTTCGGTTCGCGCCACACTTACGAGACACGAGCGCGCGTGCGGCTTCTAGCGGTTACTCCGAGAACTACGAGTTTCCTCATACCTATAATTTCGGTGGCGCTCGGCCATGATTCAGTTAAATGTTTCAACCACATGCGCAAGAAACAAATGTTATCTTTGCATAATTTTTTAACCAATTCAGACATTTGCTTAATGTTTTTCAATCAAAATAAAATATTAATATTTTAATGAATAATGTACTTGAAAATCAATATGGGATATGGTGAAAAAATAAAATAACATATTTACTCAATAGACTTTTAATAGAAAATTAAATTACATATTTATCCGAATCAAACGAACGAAATTCCATTTGTCTTGTGTACTCAAATCGACAATATTCATGTTATGAATTGAAACGCTTTTTTTGTTCATTGCAGAAAATGCATTCAAAACTCTATAATTTGTTCGCGATAATTTATTAGATAGTTTCAATAATATATTGTTTTCGGCTAGCAATATATCTTTTGAATGAAACAAAAAAAAATTAATTTTATCATGTTATCAAAGTCAATAGCGTTTTGTTTGGACTAGTAAATCCGATTATTCACACCAACAATTTTACAATCGAATCAACGAAATTTCATTCTATAACACCAATGATATTGGATCAATGATTTTTTTTTCTCAGTGCTGAGAGCTCAAATTTGGCAACAATTATTTTCGCACCTAACTATTCTCTGAGCCGGTGGGAATTAGAAAAATAGCATTTTTTCAATAATTGTAAAATATTGATCCGTTTCGAATCGGATGAATCCTCGATGGAAAATCGAATGAAACCTGGGGGCGTTCAATTAAAAAAATCGCCAACAGTCGCGGCAATCTTTCATACAATCGGGTCGATATCAATTTCTTCATCGCAGACTGTAAACAGTTTATTCAATATTGTCTAAACGACTATTGTTATCGTACCTACGAATCGTCTTGTAAACGAAAGGTTAATCGCGTGTTTTAAAACTCCCTCGTGTTTCGCGTGTTTCGACGTAAACTGCGAGGCATCGAGGGACAGGGTGGTAGGAGAGTTGCTCCAAGATTGGGCGAGGTTAGTATCAAAGAAGAGCGCGTCGCGAGGTCAACGTACCCGAGAAAGAACGAGCTCGAAAGCGTTTTCCCGTCGTCGTGTCACGGCATTGCTGTTATACATATATTGATACGTATACACGTTGGTGCAAAAAAAATCGATGCTATTTTTCCTCGTTGCCAAAGCTAAAGGTGTTAGTATGTGATGAAAAAATAAGATTTCGTTTGGGTTTGTTCGGATTCAGAGGAAATATCGGATTTTTGCATTAAATTTTACATATACAAGTTGATGCAAAAAAATTGATACTTTTTTCTGCTTTGATAAACCGAAAAGTGGTAGTATATGAAAAAAAAAACAAAATAAGAATTCGTTTGGGTTTGTTTGGGTTCAGCGGAAATATCGATTTTTCGCATTAATTTTATATATACAGGTTGATGCAAAAAAAATGGATACTTTTTTTTTTGCCTTGATAAAGTGAAAAGTGGTAGTATATGAAGAAAACAAAAGATTCATCGGGTTTGTTTGGATTCGACGAAAATACCGACTTTGTGCATTAAATTATGGATATACAGGTTGATGCAAAAAAAATCGATACTTTTTTCTTCGTTTTTAAAGGAAAAGTATGATGGACAAAAATATGATGAGTTTGCTTGGGTTTTGTTGATTTCGATAAAAATATCAATTTTATTAATTAACTTATATATATATATACACACACATATACGTCAAGTAATCATGTATATTATACAGGTTGATGCAGAAAATCGACATTTTTCCTTCGTTTCAAAATCGAAAAAAATTGTATGTAATTACGGGTCAATTTTAAAAGGTGCCATGAGCAATTTTCATGCAGTTTCCTAATTTTGTCTCGAAATCATCATTTCCCACTTGTTTAGTAAAAAAAAATTGAAACTGCGTCGACAATTATTACCGCGTGACGCGTATTATCAGCAATCCCAAAAACGATATTTTTACTGTACTGGAGAGCAGCAAGCGCGCTCGGGTACGAGAGTTCCTGCATCGGCGAGCTGATGTCCACTGTTCATGTCTAACAGTCCAAGAAAACGATTTTTTTGTCGCTAAAAATGGTATTTATTGACTTTTGCACACATTTTGTGATCAATCTTCTTCATTCGAGACGATGCAAACCATTATTTTGAGTAAAAATGAGGAAGATGCATGGAAATGGTATGGTAGGCCTTTTGAATCTACCTATGGGCCTTACTTTTCGTAGGATTTTTTTGTTAATCGTGGATTAATATTTTTTCGTGTCGACCCAAGGGAAAAAAATCGCGATTTTATTTGGGTCACGTGCATATACATATATGTATTAATTAATTTTTATCATTCATTAATTAATGAAAACTAACGTCTTAAAAGAAAATTAACATTTACTAAATGTTAATTCGAATTCAACGGTATAAAGTTATTTCGATTTTAAGTAAATTACTAATATAACGGAAGAAGTCTATTAGGGTTAAAAACAAAATAATATTAAAAATATTATACTAATTAATTTTTCTTTGTCGACCTAATAGATTGGTAGTTTTTTAAGTCTACTATAGTTATTTATCAACCTGTTATTGAATTGTGAAATTAATTAAATGTTCATTAAATTAAAAATTAACATTTAGTCAATTTTAATTTTAATTTTAGTAGAAAATTTTGTATTAATTGATGAATGTCAACAATTTATCGATATATATGTAGACAGTGGGTAAAAAAAGTATTTGCACATCTCACACGAAACTGTTCTTAATTTCGATTCATTTTTTTGCTCGTATATTCCCAAGAATTTTGTAAACAGACCCCATGTGTATTTAGCATAAGCTATCGAACACAGAAAAGCCATGAAACATTTTTTTTTTTTTCGAAGGATAATTTAAAAAAGACGACGTGTACAAATAAAGTATTTGTACACGTCGTCTTTTACAAATTAAATTAAGTAAAGGGAGTAAAAAAAGTTTTTACCCCCTGTACGTATATATAAGGTGACGCAAAAAAAAACGCGCGACTAATTTCCTTCGGGACCACAACAAAAAATGTGACCCCACGTTAAAAAAAATTCGCCCGTGAATTTCCTACAGGTAAATTAAAAAGTCTAATTAATAACATAATTAATTAACATAATTAATAACAAAATTAATTAACATAATTAATAACAAAGTTAATTAACATAATTAATAACATAATTAATAACATAATTAACATAATTAAATAACATAATTAATAACATAAAAGTCTAATTAATAACATAATTCCCGTTTAATAAAATTACGCGAAAACTTTTGCTCCCGGAAATCCCTCCCGTTTTCTTTGCACTCATTTTTTTTTAAATTATTTCCGTTTCTTCTTCTCATGGACTCCGTGTCGTTTGCCGAGGGACTTTGCGAGCTAGATCGCGGAGAACTCGTCTTGGCTCCGGGAACTCAGTTGTAAGAAAGGCGCATTATCGTTCTTCTCCCGTACCATCGTTTATCCGAGTCCCTCTCTCTCCCTCGCCCTCGCCGCTCATCGTCGTTTATCCCCCCGCTTTTGCAGGGTTCCGTTATGATAACGGCGAAACGGACACTTTGTCGTGGCCGCCCTGAATCGGCACTCGAGAGATCGCACACGGCGTCTCCCGTTGACGTTGGACCATCGTCAACGAACGGCCGAGACGGTGCGTTTGGTTTTATTTATTTTTTATCCACTGACGTACCGAGAAAAATTTGAGACGTATATTGTTTCTTCAAATTTAGGCGTTGGAGTTTTCAATCGGAAGTAAAATTGTCTGAGAATCATTTTTTGCGAAACAAAATCGGTGACTATTATCTGAAATTGTTTTTCCTGACTTCAATTTTTTTTTTAATATTTAGTTAATTTGAATTGGTTTGTTGGATATCTCGTTTGGGTAAATATTCGAAATATATGATGAACTTGAAGGCAAACGGAAAAAGATTCCAGACAAAAGCTGCCTGTTTTATTATGCGAAAAATGATTGTGAAGTAAAAAATATCAATTCTCATTTAAAAAACAAAGTTGACCTTGAAATAACCTTGAAAATTCTCACTAAGTGAAAAATAACTAAGACCACGATTTTTGGCCTTAAAAACTATTTAACTTTTGTTTGAAACATGTTTTTCTAAAATGCATTCCTTTCGAGATATTTCGTTGTACCAACTTAAACGGTACACCCTGTATAACCCTGGGATGAGATATGATCACAAAGTCTATGCCCTGCATACACGCGAACTAAATTTCCGATGTATAGACGAGCGAACCCGCAGGCTAAAGTTAGTACCTATATATATCGGGTGTCCCTCTTATCTCTGCCACCCGAAATAACTCGGTAATTATCGACGTCACCGAAAAATGTTCCAGACAAAAGTTGTACAGTGTTAAGGGGGCATCAAATGCGACCAATTTTTTTTCATTTCGGTGGAGACGCTGACGCACAGTGAAGGTAACCTCCGCTTTTTTAAATGAAATGCTACATTTTTTTCAACCATCTTGAGGAGCACCTCAAGCCGCATAAAAAACATTTCAGGGTCAAAGTCGTTCAAGGTCATTCAAGATCAGTATCAATTATACAAATCTAAATATCTCGGATCACTACCAAATATTTGGTAGTGATCCGAGATCTATCCACTCCCAGATATTTAGATTTGTATTTCATTTTAATAGGTGACCTTGAACGACCTTGAGCGACTTTGACCCCCTAATGTTTTTTATGCGGCTTGAGTTGCTCCACAATATGGTTTTAAAAAATGTACCATTCCAATAGAAAAAGTGGAGGTGACCATAATATTTTTCTGTCACAAAATGTCCGCGTAAGGCTCTTAAAAAACACGTGGCCACCTTCTGACTGTCACCCTATAGATATGGAAATCATGATTATGGTGTATGAGCATAGACCTGATGATGGCTGACGAAGCATGTTCTTTGTGAACACACATGCACACACCCACACGCATACATATATATATATATATATATATATATATATATATATATTCGGCCACCCGATCTATCGGTAGCCTCGAAATCCGAGACGAGAAAAACACAGCTGTATATATATATATATATATATATATATATAGTTGGGTCTTTGTATTTCTCTTAAATATTTTAAATCTTTATATATTTTTAATAGTCGTTAATATTAAATTTTGTAAAATATTTAAAGTATCTTAAGGGGTTAGGATACTGTCAGCTTTATATATATATATATATATAAATATATATATATATATATATATATATATATAGCTGTGTTTTTATATGTCCAACAAATCAGTTAATGCTACCTTAAAATTTTGTAAAATTTGACAAATATCTCAGGACGTTAGGACACTGTCAAAATTTCAAAAAAAAAAGGTTCGCCGCTTGGGGCAACTCAAATTGGAGAAGGTCCAACATATTGTGCAAGAACGATCTAACTGCTAATATACCTTTAAACGCGTTTTTCTCGAAATGATGTTTTTCAAAACGGTGTACACGATTTCTCGACATCTAGTGAATAGATTGAAATTTGGTAGACCTATTCAGTACAATAGTAGTTTAGTCTTGACCGACCTTTTTCTCCTTAGCATTTTATCTTCATTAGTTATTAATAATAATGTCATTTTTCCTCGAAAAATCGAGGAAAAATACAGCTTTTTCATGACTTAAACATAATAACAATAAAGCTTGGTCAAGTCTGAGCCGATATTATATACTTTAGGAAAAAAACTCGTTTTTTGTTTCCGATCTGCCAGGTGGCCGAAATAAAGTACACCGTTGTACACCTGTTGTTATAACGTACACTTTACGTTCAAAGGTCCTTCACGAGATGGTTTATAACTTCGTTAATTATTAACATTTTTCAATGAAATGTGATACACAACTTTGTTGATGTACATACAAATAAATGTCTTAACGATTTTTCAATCATCTTACTTATTCCATCGAAATACATTTTTTAAAATAAGCCTCATTTTCGGCTTGTCAGAGTAGCCCAACTCCTTAAAACACTGTAGTAAAAGTCAAAGCAACTATGTTATATCTAAATGTATCGTATATCTCGTTTCACAATGTCAAGATTGTCGTTTTATCATCCGCGAGTTTGACGGAGAATAAGGATGTTGTCGTCCTCTCCTACTGCGAGCGCGCTGATGATAAAACGGCAATCTCGACAATGCGAGACGATACGACTCGCTTGGTCTGATATACTCCAGGCAAATATCATCCGGCATCGCGAATCAAAAGATGCAAATCAGTAAGATAAAAAATACCTCCGAGCCCTTACCGATCGAATTTAATTCCCCAAGACCCGATGGGGAAAAAAGTTTTCGTTGCTTCAGACCTTCTGCATGGGATCGTCATTTTTTTTTTTTTTAGGGAAAAACTTTTCTTTAAGGATGTTGAAGCGTTAGCCAAAAAGCAAGATTAAGGGTGCAAAAAAATATATGTTATTGTCTAGACTGTACTGAATCTTTAGGATTTTTCTGAAATTTTTTCACCACAAGGTACCAGAGATAAAAAATAGTTTAATGTATGGCATTTTACGTGCGGTTAGATGGGCAAAAATGAGACGTTCACACTACAAATGGAATAATTTTTCTTTAGCTCTTTAGCATCGGGATAAACCATTTCTAACGACGCATTAACGCAAACTAAACATTTGTAAAGATTTCAAAAAAAAATTCCCATCTTACCCGTCGTAAACCATATATATTCAATATTTGACGATCAAGGTGTGATGAACTATTACGAATCTTGGCTGGCGAATGAAGAGCATTGCTACCAAGCTCAATGTCCGCGAAGTTGCCGTAATTCGACAACATTTAATATTAATTAAGGATAATAATAAATAATCTCGTCACATAAATGTACATATATATATATATATATATATATATATATATATATATATATATATTTTTTGTTCAATTAGTTTGTTCCAGCCGTACAGGGTCTTCTCCTTTTTACGTGCCCAAACGCGCCTTAAGGCCTTGGGCCACTCCAGAGGCCGAAAAAATAGGCTATTTGGGGATTTTTTTTCGATAAAAAACTACAAAATAAATCGAGACGACAAAAAAAGGTGTTTATCATACATATCAGTGACTGTATGCAATAATTTTTTTGAAGCTATTAATTTCAAAATGCCGGCTGTGCGGCGTTTATCTCAAAACTGCATTTTTTAAGTTCGCCGGAAACATAACTCAGACAATTTTCAACCGATTCACTTGAAATGTTGAATATATCTTGAAAAATACGTTGTCTATGGTAATACGTAGGATTTTTTTTTATATTGCATAGTTCATTTATTATTAAAAATTATCTGACGATTTTTTAGGCAAAATTTTCACTTTCCTAAAATTTGCGTAAAAAATCGTCAGATAATTGTTAATAACAAATGAACTATACAATATAAAAAAAAAAATCCTACGTACTTCCATAGACAATGTATTTTTCAAGATATATTCAACATTTCGAGTGGATCGGTTGAAAATTGTCTGAGTTATGTTTCCGGCCAACTTAAAAAATGCAGTTTTGAGATCATCGCTGCACACCCGTAATTTTGAGATTAATCGCTTCAAAAAAATTATTGTATACAGTCACTGATATGTATGATAAACAACCTTTTTTGTAATTCCGATTTATTTTGTAGGTTTTCTGGAAAAAAAATCCCCAAGAAGCCTTTTTTCGGCCTCTAGAGTGGCCGAACCCCTTAACTTCGTTCTATCCCCCATTCGACATCCCCCTATGCCGCCTATTCCTCTACCCCAACTCCCTTATATCGCCCATTCCACAACTCTTCCGCCCACCTCCCATTCCATACCCCCCCACCTTGCGGCCGCAACCGACTTCCCCCGCTGTATCGTATTCGCCAAGACATATCTGCCATGGGCATAGGGAAACTGCGGAAAACCCATAGCGACACGGCCGGTCCCAAGTTCGCCTCCCAGTCACGGAACTAGTCGCATATCGCCGAGAAACGTCGGAGAAAAAAATTTCACGACGAAAGTAACGCGACTGGGATTCGAACCGTCACATAAATATAAATAGGCATAATTATAAATGACCCAAAATTTCATTCTGAGTTGTATAATATATTCGCTGAGGCAACTTTTTTCATAATAACTATCGATAATGATATACTTTTTCAAGTTGGTAGCAACACAAAAGTTTTTCTTATTCACGTTATAAAAATACATAAATGCATAATTTTGCCCTTCAATGATATATTTTATGAAAAATTAGCATCTACAGAATAAATATATACCTCGCATAGTGAAGATGACGCTTTGACTCAACTGAACTCAACCTCGTCAATTTGAACGCATGATGTGCTATTTTTTTTTCTTTTTTTTAATGTCGATTAATTCTGACAGCGCGCTCCTTGTTGGGAAACAGAAGCTCGTGGCTCGGTGAGTGCACCGCAGTAGCCGGTAAAGTATCGTACGACTTGATACCGATCTATGAATATATATATATATAAATGTATGAACATGGGCACGAGGTCTCTCGAAAACCGGTTGTTGGTCGACGGGACCTTCGTACGTGCACCAAGATTATAGAAGGGGCCTTTTGCAATGCACGATACTTTGGGTAACTGCGCGAATAAACTTTGCACTATACTTTGGTAATAAAGAAACGGAGCCCTTTTGTCGCTAGACTTCTGTGTTCGTTGCTCGCCACAATAGAGAGAAAGAGACGTTTATCCGTACACGACTTCCGCCTTGCATTTCTCCTCGATACAATGCGAATTGCCTTTTTGAATTCGATTTCGAATACGTGGGGAGGCACCGCGATACGTCAATGAATTTGTTGGTCTTTGGCAAATTTTGTTTCGGATCCTTTGACACCCGAGTTTTTTTACAGTCAAAGGGATTGTCAAGTTTTGACAGTATCAATAGTTATTACAAGGTAAATCAATGACAGTATCAATAGTTATTACAAGTATCAATAGTTTACAAGGTAAAAACTTCACAGTTGTCAAGTTTTTACCTTGTTAAGCACTGCCAAGTTTTGACAGTGTCGAGCACTGTCAAGTTTTGACAGTGTCGAGCACTGTCAAGTTTTGACAGTGTCGAGCACTGTCAAGTTTTGACAGTGTCGAGCACTGTCAAGTTTTGACAGTGTCGAGCACTGTCAAGTTTTGACAGTGTCGAGCACTGTCAAGTTTTGACAGTGTCGAGCACTGTCAAGTTTTGACAGTGTCGAGCACTGTCAAGTTTTGACAGTGTCAAGCACTGTCAAGTTTTGACAGTGTCCAGCACTGTCAATTTTTGCAGTGTCAAGCACTGTCAATTTTTGCAGTGTCAAGCACTGTCAAGTTTTGACAGTGCCAAGCACTGTCAATTTTTGACAGTGTCAGACACTGTCAAGTTTTGACAGTGTCAAGCACTGTCAAGTTTTGACAGTGTCAAGCACTGTCAAGTTTTGACAGTGTCAAGCACTGTCAAGTTTTGACAGTGTCAAGCACTGTCAAGTTTTGACAGTGTCAAGCACTGTCAAGTTTTGACAGTGTCAAGCACTGTCAAGTTTTGACAGTGTCAAGCACTGTCAAGTTTTGACAGTGTCAAGCACTGTCAAGTTTTGACAGTGTCAAGCACTGTCAAGTTTTGACAGTGTCAAGCACTGTCAAGTTTTGACAGTGTCAAGCACTGTCAAGTTTTGACAGTGTCAAGCACTGTCAAGTTTTGACAGTGTCAAGCACTGTCAAGTTTTGACAGTGACAAGCACTGTCAAGCACTGTCAAGTTTTGACAGTGTCAAGCACTGTCAAACAACAACTCGACTTGGCCGGAATCATAACTCTAGCTATAATTGTCCGATTCTTAATTTTTAAAAACAAACATTTCCGTAATGGCAGTAGCTAGCATTGTACGTAGCCGTTTTTGTTTTGTTTCGAAATTTAGTAATTTCCAAGCCCCCAAATGTAAGTAAGAATTTCGCCAAAATTAAACTTTCTTTTCAATACCCGATATTTTATAAATTGTTTTCTTCGAAAAACGACTACGTACATCGAGTACTACATTTATATGGATTATAAAACTTTCATTTTATTTTTCGATTCAGCCGTTGGACCACATTTTAACGTTGTTAGTTTTTATTTTATTTTTGATAAATTTACACGAAATAAGTACAATGTATGCTCAATAACATCCTCTTTTGCAAATTCGAAATAAATAATTGAGTAGACAAAAAAACATTCGGAAAAAGGAACCTTTTTTCCGGCCCGTCAAGTGGTCGCCTCCCTTGAAGTTGTTTTTTTTATTGACAAGCGAACGTTTTTTTGACTTGCTATTTGAGGAATTTGCAAAATTACAAAAAACTATCTGGTCATACGAAAGTTTTATTATTATACTAAAAAAAAAACATTTTTGAATTCTTTATTCCACATTGCCCCAGTTGCCAGAACTACCTACACCGATTGGCCATGCAGAAACGGCGGCACTTTGTTCAAACATTAATGACTTCAGTGTCTATCGATATTTTCCAATTAAAAGAAAAATCCAACTTGACAAGACAATTTATCAACTGTAATCTGTTTTTTGGCCTCAATTGATGTCACTTGATTTTTTTCCTTTCAAATCGAAATTACTCTAATTTCAATATTCGCGTACGTTGGAAAAAACGATTTTGCATCGACAATTAGTCGATAAACGAGGAATCAGAATTTTTTCATATCTTCCTTATCGACATTCGAATTATTCTTGTATTTCAATAAATATTTTGTAAAACGTGGATTATCTATCTTGTCAAAGGTTCTTGCAGAAAAAAAAATTACGTTTGCTATTATTTAGTGTTATGATGATTTTTTTTTATCTATTCGAACGGTCCGGTCCAAGTTGATCAAATATATCATGAGTCAGCTCTTATGACCCTGTTATTCGGGCTTTTAGCTCTAGTGACACAAGTATGCGTACACGTGATAAATGCGCATGTGTGAGTTTGTTTTTCGCTTTTTTCCTCTCGACGTTTTTTTTTTGTTCATCGCCCTTGAGGAGCTCTCACGACGCGATGATTCGCGTCGACTTTGCGGGCGAATGGCCTGACTATGTAACAGCGATACAACCGTACTCAACAGAATTTACGTTATCCGAATATCCAAGGAGAGAGAGACCGAGAGAGACGACCTCCGATAAAGCGAGACGGAACTCAATGTGAATTGTTTTTCTACATTCCTTCGGTACAAAGCGGCAATGCAAATAGCCGATAAATGGGCAATCTTTTTCTTTTCTTCCTACATCACAATCGCCCGAAGCCGCCGCGAGGAAAGTACGCAACGCTCGTACGTTTGAGGCCAACGATCACCGATACTAGGAAAAAAATTTATTCTCTCTGAAAATAAGTGATGAACTTACTTGACAGCAATTCGAATTTTTTTTTAATTCAACATCCACGAAAGCCACCAAATTTCGATAAAATTTATGTTCAGGAGTAAAAAAAAGACATTCTGGGTTGAAGATATATATTCTTTCTTTCCACGAGGAATTAGGCTACTGTGAAAATGCCTCGTTCGGCGCTTGAGGCAATTAAAATTTAAGAGGAAGGTCCAACATATGATGCAGAAATCGCAGATATGAAGTTAACTTATGATTACAGTGATAGAACTGCTAGTGAAACTTTAAGGGGCTATACCAGTGTGAACGCTGAAAATTTGCGTGATTTTCAGGAATTTTTTTGGTGGAAAAGTACCCAATTCAATGTTTCGAGAAATTGAGAATATATTTGGCTACATTTGACCTATATTACATAATTTTTTTCATAAAAAAATATTAAGATCCAAGCGACTTATGCGCTGCCTTCGGAAGGGCCAAAAAAAGAAGTTCCTCCACTGCTGACATGATTCCGGCCGATTGAGTAGCTGAAACCGAAAACCGAAAAAATGTCGTTAAACTGAAAGGTATTTTCTGTACAATGACGTAGGATTTTCGATTTTTCGAAAAAAGTGTTTTCTTGCCTATAAAATGGTCGTTTTTTTTTTCAATACCAAATCGTCAATTTTCATGCAATAAAAAATATCCTACGTCATTGTAGAGTAAATATATTCAAGAGTACTCAGTTCAAATTTCAAGTCAATCGGATAATTGCTCTTTGAGTTACAATGTCAGCTAATGTGAAAAATCTCATTTCGAGAAAAACGCGTTTAAAGATTCAACTATCGATTTTTGCAAGATAAAATGATATTCACCATCAAAACTGCTAATTACAGAATATTCTTGAAAGCATAAACTGTCGAAAAAGGCCAAAAAAATCGATTTTTTTTAAGTGTCACACTGGTATAGCCCCTTAAACGTCTTTTTCTCGAAACTATGTTTTTCAAAACGGTGTACACGATTTCTCGACATCTAATGAATGGACGGCTTGAAATTTACACTTATCCAGTGTAATAGTAGTTTAGTCTTGACCAACGTATTTCTTCTTAATTTTTTTTTCATTAGCATGTTACATAATTTCATTAGTATGTTAAATAAAAACAATAAATACACATATTATCATGTAATTTATTATATATTTACCATATTATATATACACTGCGCCTGGCGCTTCTCCCACCATGCGCTACACCGATCGTTATTCGGCGCATAGTGGGGGGCTGTTGCATCTGTGGAGGTTCCGATAATAGAGGTCGCCGTGTATATGTACAGTTATCATTATGTAACGATATGTTACATAATAATAACAAATGATGTCACCTTTGCTCGAACGAGAAAAAAAAAATCAAAATTTTGTTATGCTTAAAAAACGATATCGAAAAAAAGTTTGGTCAAGTCTTACCCAATACTATCTATTGGAAGAAACAAACATCGTTTGTTTCGGATCAACCGGGTTGCCAAAATCAAGTACACCGTTGAGCCCCTCACGTTCAGAAGTCCACGTTCATGAAATTGTTTATAACTTCTTTAATTATTAATATTTTAAAAGAAAATTTGGTACACAGCTTTGTTAATATACATACAAATGAATATCCGAACGGATTTTCAATCATCTTACATATTCCTTCAAAATTAATTTTACTGAGTGACCGTGATTTCCGGATCGTCAGAGTAGCTTCACCCCTCGAAAATCCATTTACAGTTTTCTGTACAATTTACATTTTGGACTATTGCGATATACATATATAGAATTCAAACAAAAACGAGAAAGTGGTTCGTCCAAAGACTTTACGTATACGTGCAAATAAATTGATATATATGTCTATATATATATATATACTATATATATATAGACATCCACAGGGTGTCCCTCTTATCTCCGCCACCCGAAATAACTCGGTAATTATTGACGTCACAAAAAAAAGTTCGAGACAAAAATTGTACCGTGTGAAGGAGGGCATCAAATGCGACCAGTTTTTTTTTATATTTCGGTGAAGGCGCTGACGCACAGTGAAGGTCACCTCCACTTTTTTAAATGGAATGGTAAATTTTTTCAACCATTTTCTGGAGGCCCTCACGCCGCATAAAAAACACTAGAAGGGTCAAAGTCGTTCAAGGTCATTTATGGTCATTGATTAAAATGAAATACAAATCTAAATATCTCGGATCACTCCCAAATATTTGGTAGTGATCCGAGATATTTAGTTTTTTATCATCGATACTGACTTTGAATGACCTTGAACGACTTTGGCCCCTCGTGTTTTTATGCGGCTTGAGGTGCTCCACAAGATGGTTGAAAAAAAAATATACGATTACATTTAAAAAAGTGGAGGTGACCTTCACTGTGCGTCGGCGCCTCCACCGAAATAAAAAAATGGGCCATCAACCCCTTCACGCCGTGCGACTTTTGTCTGGAACATTTTTTAGTGACGTCGATAATTACCGAGTTTGTTTGGGTGGCAGAGATGGAAGGGACACCCTGGATAACAATTTATTTGCACGTTTACGTAAAGACTCCGGACGAACCACTTTCTCGTTTTTGTTTGAATTCTTTTTTCACCCCATTAGTGTTTTTATTTGATTGCATTAGTGACACTATTATAGTTATGTGAATTTTTATTGCGCTACGGTGCATACTCATCAGGCTGGACTTCGAAAGCTGTAAATAGAATTGAAACTTTTGGGATGAGACAAAGAACACGGTGAGTCTTTTAGTTCAGTACGGCGATTTTCTTTCGCTCTCGTTCTCTCTCTCTCTCTCTCTCTCTCTCTCTCTCTCTCTCTCTCTTACCATCACTCTGTCTCGCTCTAACTTTGTGATTCACGCCTCACGCCACAGCGGTTCGAACGATGATGCATCTTTCGTTCTACATATGCATGCAGCCGTATAAGCATATGTGTACATTATGATACATACCTGTGTATTTTTGTACGTATGTATATATGTATAGGGTGTCTCAAAATGACCAGACAATTATATTTATTAATAAAACGTATTATTTGTTTGAAATGTACGAATGTTTTTATTTTAATATAATATACAAACATGGAGGTTATGTGTGGAACACAATATCCGATAAATGGCAGCTTCGTCGCTGTTTGCACGTTCACATTTTTGACGAAATTTTCAATAACATTTTGTCACACAATTATGACACATGTTATTTTCAATAACATATGTCATACAATTATGCCAAGATAATACGACCATGGAACTTCGTCTGCAGTAACAATGCAGCAATTAACAATTTCTATGCGTTGCTCGATCGTGTGATTCTCCATGACTAAACCTCAATACTTCCTGATGCTAGTTGTCAAAGACTGGTACTCTATGTTCGCTACGAAAAAATAGCGCGCAATTTAAAATGTCGGGTAATTTTAAGACACCCTGAATATGAATGTGTGGCTCATTTATTTTTTCTGATATACATATATACAGGGTGGTTGGAAATTTTACCTATTCCTTGGAAGGTGTTATACTGGAGGTAATTTGCAACGAATCAACTCACGTCAACTAGGGGTCGAAAATGAGTGGGTGCCAAATTATAGTGGTTTTAAGACTTTTTAGAAATTTTTCAGATTCGTCGCAAAATACAAATAATTGTAAATAAACGACTCCCCTCTGAACCGTCAATTGATACTTTTCTGGAAGCTGGGTATTCTGGAAGCCGGGATTTGTATGCCAAGTTTTGAACATTTTTTTTGAGTAATTCTCGTTGATTTTTGAAATATTTACAAAAAAATTAATAATCATTGCCACTTGAAATCTTTGATTTCTGAGATTACGGGAATATTAGGCATGCACTTTCCTTAAAGTGATCATTCATTTATTAGCTTTCAGATAAGTATCAATTGAGTGCTGAAAGTGGAGTAGTTTCTTTACAATAATTTGTTTTCGGTGACAAGTCTGAAAATGTCAAAAAAATCTTAAAACCACCATAACTCGGAAATCACTAATTTTCTACCTCTAGTTGAAAGGGGAAAGAAGAAAAATTGAAAAATAAAAAAATTGTGAGCAAGAAACTGCGAAATTTTTTGAAAAAAAAAAAAAACCAACTTCCTTCTGATCGCCCACAATTTTTTTATTTTTCTTCTTGATTCTAGGTCAACATACACAATATTATAGAAATTAAAAATATGTTCGATTTTTTTGCTTCAGATCACCTGTCCGGGACTTAGGACTTCCGCAAGCGAAGAATGTCATCGCCCGCGCACCGACATACGTGGCTCCTCCCACTCCCACCACCATGTTTTGTCAAACTCTAAAAAATATTTTGATCTTCAATAAAGACCGCTTAGTCAACATACCAAATATCAATATTCTATATTTAATACTTAACGCATAAAAAATTGGTGAAAAATCGACCATTTTTTGGCCCGACAAGGCAGAACCTTCCCTTAAGGGGCCAGTCCACTTTGAAAATTTCAAAAAATCGAAAGCAAGCAAGGCTTGAAGAAATCGACGATGATGAGCAATCAGAAGGGATTTTGTACGGTGCAGGAATTGCCGATTGAGTTTAGGTAAGAGTTTTTTATAATATAAACTTCAAACGCGTTTTTCTGGAAACAACGTTTTCAAAATCGAGCTCCATCGTATCTCTAAAACTAATAAACCGATTCTCTTGAAATTTGGACCACATATTGTAAACATGATTCGCAACAAGATGACCCTCAATGGTTTAACATTTTGATTTTTACTCTTTTTTTCCGAAAAACTGCGAAAAAACGCGTTTTTTTTTACTTATATCGTTTTTCATCTGCCCTTTTTTATTTTTTGATAAAACTTTATATCCGAGGGTCATTTTGTAGCTGGTGTCATACTGAATCTAATGGACTTTAATTTTCTGGTTTCAGACAAGCCGTTGCCGAGTTGTGATGGTTGCCCACCTATTTTTTAGGCGTTACGTTAAACTATAGTTTTTGTACTTAAGAATGACTAAAAATGAATCGAAAGTTTTTATTCATCAAGCCCAACAACTTTTATAGTCATATCTTTTGTAAAATCCTCAACAAAAAAATCGCGAAAATAGCCTTTTTTTCGTAGCTCCAAAGTGGACTGGCCCCTTAAGCGAAAATATACTCTCCTTCATTTTCTACTGTGCTCTCACATTTTTCTGGTAGACTTTCCAGCCCTCTTTAAAAATACACTTGCTCGTGACGAAAAATACATTTGGAAAAATCGCATTTCTTATTAGATAACCTAATAGTACTGGAAACTGCATAAATTATATTTATTCGATTTCCGTTCGATATTATTGTTATAAGATTTCATTGATTTTCGTAGTTTTCGCTTTTTCTTTTTTTGTTCTTACGAACTATCAGGAATGAAGCTATTAATATTCATTGGGAATATTGAATCATAGCGCTGTTTTTTGTGTGCATTTTTTTTCTTTCTCATTACGAAAATGAGTCAAGCAAAATAGATATCGTCAATAATAATAACAGTAATGAATAAATGTACGTATACGTATAATAATATATATACGTATAACTTATAATAATAATAATCAATGAATGAAATATTATAACCATCATTATAATAATAACGAACAAAAAAATAATTTTTTTTGTTATCATTATGAATAATTAAAATGATTATTATTGACATTATGCGTTTCGTTTTTTCGTTTTCGAAATTAAGAAGAAAAATATTGCATTATATAAAAACGAGCACTATTATTCCATATTCTCAATAATTATTGAATGTTTTTATTCCGAATAATCCGAATATATATATATAGATATATATATTGCATTATATAAAATGCAAAATGCGGAAAAAATTGCATTATATAAAAACGAGCACTATTATTCCATATTCTCAATAATTATTAAATGTTTTTATTCCGAATAATCCGGATATATATATATATATATATATATATGCGGATTAACTCAGGGAGTTTCTGAGCACCATGTGGTCCTTGAAAAAGTTACCCGTGCAAAACGTGGCCTGTGAAGCTGTACAGCTGATACTGAGTTTGATGACATTGAATCTTTGAATATATATATATATATTCGGATTATTCGGAATAAAAACATTTAATAATTATTGAGAATATGGAATAATAGTGCTCGTTTTTATATAATGCAATTTTTTTCTTCTCAATTTCGAAAACGAGAAATCGAAACGCATAATGCCAATTATAATAATTTTAATTATTCATAATGATAACAAAAATAATAATTTTGTTTTGTTTGTTATTATTATAATCATGGTTATAATATTTCATTCATTCATTATTATTATTATAAGTTATACGTGTGTGTGTGTATATATATATATATATATACGTATAATTTTGTTAACTTGTTATTATTATTATTATTGTTCTTATTACTATAATGAATGAAATATTATAACCATGATTATAATAATAACGAACAAAACAAAATTATTATTTTTGTTATCATTATGAATAATTAAAATGATTGATATTGACATTATGCGTTTCGTTTTCTCGTTATCGAAATTGAAAAGAAAAAAATTGCACTATTAAAAAACGAGCACTATTATTCCATATTCTCAATAAATATTAAATGTTTTTAAATTCCGAATAATCCGTAAGAAAATAAAAACATCAACGTCACGAAAATCACTGATAACTTATACTTACAATAATATTGAACGCAAATTGAAATAACAATTCATTAAAATTCGAGCACTTACTCCAATAGAAATACAAGAATACCTGCATTTTCCAATTCGTACCTTATTTCTCGTTTCCGTCATCGCGCGACGCCCTATTTTCCGCGCTATTGTTCGTTGTTTTACCTTGCTGTTCACGAGAGCAGCGGTGTGAGCATTATTCCAAATCTCGTTTCACGAGATTGCATCGGTTCGCTAATTGCGCCAAATGCTCGAGGAATCGATACTTCCGCACGAGCCTCGCGTTTTACACGAGCGAGTTCCCGTGTGCGTCGAAGTCGAGAGATCGCGGGTTTGTGTGACGGAGCAACAAATTCTTCGTAAAGCGCATAATAAGTGGATGCGAGGGAAAAAAATGCATCGACAAAGTGGGAAAATGCGAGAGATCGTGAGAGAAAACGCGAAAGTAGTGGAAATATTGTAAATAAGAGTGACGAAACGGAATTTACTTTTGCTCGCTTAGTTGAGGCTCGAGTAACGATTGTCGAGCAATTCAGTCACCCCGGGGGGCGTAGCTCAGATGGTAGAGCGCTCGCTTAGCATGCGAGAGGTACCGGGATCGATACCCGGCGCCTCCAATTTTTTTTTTTTTTTTTTTCTTTAAGGTTAAGTCACTATTCTTATATTAGATAATGTTTTTCGAAAAAACCATACGACTTGTTTGTTTTTTAATCATCCAAAGTAAAAAAAATAGAATTTACTTTCACATCGACTCGATAGCGAGTTACGTCATATTTGTACTCTTCTACCAATTGTGGCGTTCATTTTATTCAACTTGAATTAATCGTATTTGATGACAAATTATATTCATTATACTTAAATTAGGTATTATTTTTATATAATTATTAATAATAATTTATTTGTTCAATTTTTGTTATTTTTCAGGCGTTAGGCTACTGTGAAAATGTCAAAACTCTCGTTCGTCGCTTGAGCCAACTCAAATTGAAGAGGACGGCTTAAGATATGGTGCGGGAATTGCACATTGGAGGGAAACTTATGATTACTTGTAAAACTTTAAAAGCGTTTTTCTCAAAGCTGTTTTTTTTATGGTGTACACGATTTCTCGACATCCAATGACCGAATTCACTTCAAATTTGGTACACTTAGTCAGTGTAATTGTAGTTTAGTCTTGACGGACGTTTGTCTTCTTAACATTTTTTGTCATTAATTATTAGCAATAATGATGTAATTTTCACTCGAAAAATCGAAAAATAAATTCAACTTCTTTTTGACGATTGAAACACAATAGCAAAAAAAAGCTCGGTCAAGTCTTAGCCAATATTATCTTTTATGAGAAAAAAAATTGTTTTTTTTTTTCAGATCAATCGGGTGGCTAAAGTCAAGTACACCGTTGAGCCCAAATTTAAGTTTCTCCACGATATTTTTTTATAACCTTTTCAATAGGTAATATTTTTCAACGAAATTTTGTACGCAATTTTGTTAATGTACCTACAAATAAATGTCTAAACGATTCTTCAATCATCTCACTTATTCCTTGAAAATCAATTTCTTTAAATAACCCAGATTTTCGGATCATCACCGTAGCCTAACTTCTTCATTCAATTTTCAATTTTTAACTCTCAAATAATGTAAATATAATTATAATCATTAATTACATTCAAACGATAACATTTAATTCCATGTTTTGATTTTTTTCTGTAAAGATGTAAAGGATCAATGCAAATTGATTAATTGCCATTTTTATTTTCACCTGACCAAACTCGACTTTTCTTTTTCTACCGAATATTTATTTTTTTCACTCATTACCGAGTGACATATTTACCAAAACTCCGTCTGTTTCCCTTTATCCTCATACACCTTCGAATACGTAGCTAAGATTAATTTTGCAACGAAGAAAACTTCCCGATAATCTCAATGGCCTCAAATCTGCTCGGAACCTTTCGGAGCTGATTTATTGTCCCGAAGGAAGATTATTTTCAATTATTCACAACTTTTATCACGGGAGCCTGAGGAGGAGTGATATAAATCGGCTGTAAATACACATGTGTTATGTACTAATCTGTGTCTGTATGTGTGTGTCTATGTATCATAGAGTTTACATAACTGTCGGTGGATAACCGTGCTTAATAATAGACGAAAGTATTTGCTGAGCTGAGCAGCGAGAAGATTATTCACGAAACGGCTTTCCTTTTGAATACACCGAAATACACACACACACACACACACACACACACACACACACACACACACACACACACACACACACACACACACACACACACACACACACACACACACACACATGTTATTTTTTGAAAAAAATCATCTGCATTTGGTTTTTCGCATGCCTACAAATGATATGGATCAACAATAAGTAATCGACTTATTAGAGTAATTGGCACGATACACGTAGTACATTCTTTTGGCATTGCAGGCTATCAAAGTCAGATGTTCGAATTGGTTTGTATGAAAATTCTGCATGAGATCTTTTTTCATCAAGTTTCCTTAACATTTAAGGTTGAAAAGAAGACTTTTCTAGATAAAACAAGTATATTTAAAAAAACCGAGTCAAAAAAGTAATCATTTGTAGAAATGACACGCGAAAAACCAAAAGTAGATGATTTTTATTTCGAAAACCGTGGGACTTTTACTAAACTGAAATTTCAGCATATAGTAGGACATGATCTGACCTACCGACTGTTGCAGGATTATCCATTCTGTATACAGGGTGTTGGGAAGGTCGATGCAAAGCCTTAAGGGGGTGATAGGTCACGTCGTTGGGAACACATCTAACATAGGTTACCTTAGTCCAAAGTCTAAGGATTTTGAGTTACAATGGTATTTTATCTCTTATTTATTTATTTTACCTCTTGGAAATTGGGAATTTCGGAGCTCTTGAGCGACCACTAAACATTCATTGGCTAGAGCTTTCGCGAGGTTGATTTAAAAATTATAAAGCGTAAAATTCATGGGTGAGAAGTGGACGGAAAAAATGGATTTTTAATGAAAATTCGAATTTTTGGAAGACTTGAGCGATCTGTATATATTTTTTGACCGCTGGCAGCTTTCGCGATTTTTTTTCTTTGAGGGGCTATACCAGTTTGACACTTTCAAAAAATCGATTTTTTGACCGCTGGCAGCTTTCGCGATTTTTTTTTCTTTGAGGGGCTATACCGGTTTGACACTTTCAAAAAATCGATTTTTTTTTGCCTTTTTCGACAGTTTATACTTTCAAGAATATCATTATCATTTATATCAATATTATTTTATCTTGCAAAAATCGCTAGTTAAACCTTTAATCGCGTGTTTCTCAAAATGAGATTGTTCAAATTTGCTGACATTGTAGCTCAAAGCGCAATTGTCCGATTGACTTGAAACTTGAACTGAGCACTCTTGAATATATTTACTCTACAATGACGTGAGATATTTTTGATTGGATGAAAATTGACGATTTGGCATTGAAAAAAACGACCATTTTATAGGCAAGAAAACATACTTTTTTTTTTCATAACTACGCCATTTTGTTAGATTTTGATATTTTTCGAAAATCCTACGTCATTGTACAGGAAATACCTTCCAGTTTAGCGACATTTTTTTCTTCTTCGGTTTCCGCTACCCAATCCGGAATCCCACGCCGGAATCATGTTAACAGCGGAAGAACTTTTTTTTTGGCGCCTCCGAAGGCAGCGCATAAGTTCTCGCTTGGATCTCAATATTTTTCTATGAAAAAATTATGTAGTATAGGTCAAATATAGCCAAATATATTCTTAATTTTCCAAAAAATTTAATTGAGTACTTTTCTTCCAAAAAATCCCGAAAATCACCCTTCACAAATAGATTATATATATATATATATATATATATATATATATATATATATATATATATATATAATCTATGTGTGAAAGGTGATTTTCGGGATATATATATATATGTATATATATATATATATATATATATATATATATATATATATATATATATATATATATATATATATATATATATATATATAATCTATTTGTTCATCCATTTGTCCGTGCCCTACATGGTGTTCGTCAATGTCGTTCGATAACCAGCAGCGCATTGCGATAATTACGTATTATACTCGGAGAACAAAAGAGCAAATAGGTTTACGTGGCACGCTCTGACGCCCGCGCCTCGCGAGCAAAGTTCGAGTAAACAGATTCGAAGCAACGATAGCGTATCAAGGTGATGAACAATTGGTGAACCCTCCTCGAGATCAAGCTACAAATATAACACTCGATTAGCAAACACGTTTGTTGTTCAATCGCGGGAGAGGAAAAAACGTATCGGTTCAAAAATACGCGTTGCGTGTGTGAGTTGGAGGGACGCATATTTGTGGATGTCTTGTGGAGGTCCGATTGATGATGCCGATTCATACCGCTGTTGTTGGTCGTGTTTGCTGCTATTGGACGAGTCCTTGAAAGTCAAAACACGCATTAAGAGGATTTTCATTTCCGGTAGGTTTTTGTAAAACGCTTTTTTGTAAAAAAGATCGAGGGTGTTCAATCTTTTGCGGTAAATTTTTGTTAGTGGATGAAATATTTTGATTTTGAACAATTTGTGTGAAGAAGTTTAAAAAATGCGATTTTTTAATTCTCGGTTTATAGCCTAGGGTTTTAATGTTAATTTGCAACAAAGATTTTGTGATAAATAAAACAAATTGACCGATTTACTTCAAATCCGGAAAAAGCATAGTTTATAACATTTTTTATCGTATGCCTGGAGGATTTAAAAAACATTTTCCTTCATTTGTTAACAACAAATGATAAAAGTCGTTTTTTGTGTCGAAAAACGAAATATTTTCTCTACAACTCGCCATTTTTGTAATTTTCAAAATGTCAGAAAAGTATCCGACCAAACGAAAGTTTTTTTTTATTATATTAAAAGTACATTTTCTTATTTTTCATTTCCGATTTCCCTAGCTGCTAGAATGATCAACCGCGATTGGCCATGCAGCAACGGCCGCACGTCGTTTAAATCATTTTAACTTGATCGTTTATCAATATTTTTCAATGTCAAAAAAACTCATACCCACCAAGACTATGTATTAATTGTGAGTAAAATCCCGACCTCGTCATACCAATACCCCCACCAGAAAAAAGTAAAAAGCTGAATAAGATAATGGTCAAAGGAAATGGAACGATTTCACGCCGAGCATTTACTTTCAGCCCTAAAAACGAATGTACAGACAGACGTTACAGTTTCATGCGACTAGTAAGACAAGATATCGAGCTGAAGTGGCGCAATAAAATTTCTTACGGATATACGAGAGCCGGAAATAAATCACAATCGAATGTTACCGAGTCCTCATAAAAGTGTGTGACATCTGCAAAGGTCATTTGGAGCTTTGAATCTCAACCCCCCCCCCCCCTGCCGGCACTTTGCACCCTCTTTATTTACCACGCACATGTATTGGGTGTGTCGTTCACTCGATATGTTTCTCCTTTCTCAAGCTCCTTCCTCCCTCCCCTCGCTCACCCTCAAATCCATTATATAGAAAGTAATATATGTTTGGGCCGCGCACTTAGTAGCACAACGATATTCCACAAAAGTTTTCGCGTTAATTCAACACAGACTTTTCCGTATGAACGCGGTTAACGATCTTCACGGTCACAAATTTCAGTCCCGAAGCTGTATATATAGATACAGAGTGATTCAGAACTATCGAAATTCCCTTCGGGAGCACATGGGGTGTGTCATTGCAAACAAAACGCTTTTTTTTTTAACGTCGTGCGACAAAAATTGGCTGAGATATTCGCGTTTAAAGTTCAAGTAGCAGGAGTCCAAGTAGCAGTAGCCAAGTAGCAGTAGCCAAGTCGCAAAGTCCAAGTAGCAGTAAGCAAAGTAACTGCTCATGCGCGAAACGTACGAGCCGGATCGAGCGCGGGTTCGAAACCACCTTCGGACAAGTGATTTTTTTTTTGTAAAAAATAATAAACACGGAGATTTGCTTTAAAGATCGACAATAAGATGCAATACTTTTCGTTTATTTTTTAATACTTAGAGGGAAAAAAATTGCGCCGTTGTTTGATCAGCGTCGGACTTTGAACGCGAATATCTCGGCCAATTTTTGTCGCACGACATTTAAAAAAAAAGCGTTTTGCTCGCAATGATGCACACTGTATGCTCACCAAGGGCACACTAACAGTTGTGAATCAGCCTGTATATATATGAACCCATCGCATCTTGGTCGATCACACATGGCGTGGACGGACGGAATATTTACGATATCGATTGACAGGCCCAGGAGGGTAAAGGAAATGAGGAAATATGTATCGCCACTGCGGATGAATTAAGGGGAGACGAGGAAAGAGGGAAAACAAAAGTGACTGAACAAAGAAAGACGAATCTTTTTCGACACAACGTCCAAATACGAATACAAATAATCGATTTAAAAATACAATTTTTCACATAAACATATATATATATATATATACATATATATTTATTTTTAAATATTGATGTTTGATTTTTTTCGTGAAAAAAATTGAAATAAAAAGTTAAAATAAAAAGATGTTTTTTTTTGTTCAAATTTTCAAAGCTCGCCGAAATCCGGTTGATAAATCGTTATTATTTATCAAACAAATTCGACTTCTTATGCAATTTTTTCATATTTTTCCGTCAAAGAATTCACACGATGACTTCCAAAATTCTTGAATACTGATCGCTGTCAATCGAGCCGCGTAAATACGAAGAAAATTCAAACAGATGTAACATAGCCGTCACAAGGCGAATGTCAAAGGAATATTTAACAGTAACCAAATTCCACCGGACCTGAAAAATCGATCATGAATGTTACGTGGAAAAAAAAAACATATTTTTTTTGTCAGCCTGTTGTTCTCTTCCCTGTAGTCTCCCTGCAAACGATGCCACGTTGATACATTTTTCGCATTCTCTTTCATATAAATATCGTACGTGCGTACACGCACGTACGTTGTAACGTGAATACGGGGGCGCTGGAAAAGCTGTGATCGACGCACAAAGAAAATCGCGAGCGCTTTGTCTCCCCTGTTGCTCCGGAGTGCGCCACAATAGGTGTGTATGTGTGTATATATATATATATATATATATATATATATGACAATGATATATATATAATGATAATACGTACATAATATGTATATATTTTTTATTGTCCCTCCCCCCATACATCCTTCCATTATTAAGGGGTCCGCATAGGCTTGAAATTCTGAATTTCAAAAAAGTATTCGGCCATACGTAAGTTTCATTATTGTATTAACTAATATAATATTAATTAACTAATGTACCGAGTTATAACGATTGTTGTGAAAAATCAGATCGCCTACTGCCCTATGGCACACCGCCCCGAGATACTCATTTTTTTGCGTTTTTCTCGAAACTTCGTTTTTCGAAACGCTGTAAATTATATCTCAAAATCTATCCGTCCGATCCACTTCAAATTCGGACATAGTTTATAACATCGTTTATAACATTTCCTATCGTATAACCGGATGATTTTTTAAAATATGTTTATCCATTTTTTTATGAAAAATAATTAAAGTTGTTTTTTTGCTCGGAGATCGAACTTCTCCCCACAGCTTGCCAGTTCAGTAATGTTTTTAAACTAAAAAAAGTATCCGATCATACGAGAGTTTTATTATTGCACCAAACGTATATTTATTTTCTTTTTTATTTCGGATGACCCTCGTTGCCAGAACCACCTACACTGATTGGCATGCAGCAACGGCGGCACTTTGTTTAAATAGTAACACCTTAATTGATTATCAATATTTTAAAATGTCCAAAACTCAAGTTTAGCAAGAATATGTATTAATTGTGGGTAACATTTCGAACTCACCATTGCAATACTCATCGGAATACTCATATCGCAATGCTTATCAGAAAAAATATTGACAATCGTCCTGTTTTTGCACCCCTTATTACCTGTGAATTGTTGTTTATTCGTTCACTTGTTTTTTTACGTTTGTAGCTTTGTATTTTTTTGTTGATATGTTGTTCATTGAAAGTAATTATCTACAAAGACAATTCATAAAAACACGAAAATTCCACACGAGCCACGATCAGCTGTTTTTTAAGATTAGTTTATTTCTTCTTTTATTTATTTGCTGCGATTTTGAAACGGCCACCGCTCTGAGTATTGGCGATATAGAACGCTACTCAACTCGAAGTACCCGCGGAGCCGAACCCCGACCGCCCATCGACCAGTGTCGATTATTATCATTTTAATATATATATATATATACACAGGGTGTTAGTAAAGTCGATGCAAAGCCTTAAGGGGGTGATAGATGACCTCGTTAGGAGCATATCTATCCTAGTTTATCTTAGTCCAAAGTCTAAGGATTTCAAGGTATGGTAAGGATGATTTATGGAAAATTTCACAAAATTAGGTACTATTTTGTTCATAATGTTCAAGCAGACAATAACTGGTAACTAAAAAATTATTTGCGTCTTAGCTTAAGGGGTTAGGCCACTCAAGAGGCCGAAAAAATACGCTTTTTGGGGATTTTTTTTTTCAGAAAAACTACAAAATAAATCGAGATTTAAAAAAAGGGTGTTTATCATAGATATCAGTGACTGTATACAGTAATTTTTTTGAAGCGATTCATTTCAAAATGGCGGCTGTGCAGCGTTTTTCTCAAAACTGCATTTTTAAAGTTGGCTGGAAAAATAACTCAGACAATTTTCAACCGATTCACTTGAAATGTTGAATATATCTTGAAAAATACATTGTCTAGAGAAGTACGTAGGATTTTTTTTTATATTGCATAGTTCATTCGTTATTAACAATTATGTGACGAAATTTTTCACTTCCCAAAAAAATTGCCTAAAAAATTGTCAGATAATTGTTAATAACAAATGAACTATGCAATATCAAAAAAAATCCTACGCACTTCCATAGACAATGTATTTTTCAAGATATATTCAACATTTCAAGTGAATCGGTTGAAAATTGTCTGAGTTATGTTTCCGGCCAACTTAAAAAATGCAGTTTTGAGATAAACGCTGCACAGCCGCCATTTTGAAATTAATCGTTTAAAAAAAATTATTGTATATAGTGTAACTATTATTGTAAGGCCTTAGGCCACTCTAGAGGCCGAAAAAATAGGCTTTTTGGGGTTTTTTTTTCACAAAAAACTACAAAATAAATCGAGATTACAAAACAGGGTGTTTATCATACATATCAGTGTATGATAAGCACCCTATTTTGTAATCTCGATTTATTTTGTAGTTTTTGTGGAAAAAACCCCAAAAAGCCTATTTTTTCGGCCTCTAGAGTGGCCTAAGGCCTTAATGTGTATTCAATCGACAAATACCAATACAATCATCTGTATTCACACAACTAACTAAATGGGACGTGTTGAATAATTAAAAAATTGTCAAAAAATAAAAATACCTCTTATGTTAATGCATTTTTTTTTAAATAGCATTAACATAAGAGGTAAACGAGGTAATACCTAATTTTTGGAATTTTTCCGAAAATCATCCTTGCCGTGACAACTCGAAATCCTTAAGGCAGTAGTCTGGTCTAGAAATTTGCCAAAATCGATTTTTTTTCGTTTTATTATTCCTTAGACCTTTCTTAATACGCTCGTTAACACCGTTTATTGATATTTCGAAAATTAGCAGAGTAATAGAAATTATAAGCAAGCCGCGCGCAAACCTCATCTAACGGTGTCAAAACTTTGAACGCGTTTATCTCAGAACTATGTTTTTCAAATCAGCGCCCACGATATCTCGATAACTAATTGACCGACCGAGCTCAAATTTTGCACATACCTTCGGTAGCCTCTTTCTGAGGACCGGTAGCAGAATTGAGTCGAACAATAATTTTGCCCACATTTTATAACTCGTCGAATACCCGAAAACGTATGAAATATCGTTAATCAAAGTTTAACAGGCTGCCATTTTGTAACTTTATTTTTTTAAGTACCAATTCTGCTACCAGTGCTCAGAATACTCATACAGATCGAGAATATATATATATTTTTTTCAGATGCATGCAACATCACCCAGAGTGGGCGCCGATTGAGGCGGTTTTCGGCGGACCATGTTGTAAAAAAATTAAAAACTGCATGAAAATATTTAAAATAATTTTTTTGAAATGTAGATACATTCTCAAAGGAACAATAAATACATATGTAAACCTGCATCAGGACAACTTCAACGGTTTAAGGGGTTACTCCCACTTGCGATTTTGAAAAAATCGATTTTTTTTTATTGCATTTTTTTTTAAGTATAAGTATCTGAGAATATCTCCTGAAAATTTCAAGTCGATCCGAACAAAATTGACTGAGATATGAGCGTTGAAAGAGAAGAATCCGCGTTGAAAGAGCGTTGAAAGAGAAAACGCGTTTATCTCAAAATGGCATTTCTGAAGTCGGTGACCAAGATTACTCGAACACTAATGAACCGATCTTCTTGAAATTTTGCAGGCTTATTTAATACATAAAAATGTAGTCTTTAATCGTTCGATTTTTTTTTCGAAAAAAATGGCCGTTCTATAGTCAAAAAACGGCCGTTTTTTTTCGTTAAAATCGAACCATTAACTTTGACTATCCGCCATTTTGTGAAAAATGAATATTTTTTAAAATCCTTCGATTAAAGACTAGTTTATACTTATATTTGACTAAATCCATCCGCATTTTTTTTTTCAGATGATCCACTTCGCCGCAATGTTGGTCACCGCAAACCGTGTATATAAAAAAGTTATTTCATTGACGGCCATTTGCCACTAAACAATGTAATATTTTTCAATAAAAAAATTACTGAAAGATGGTATATTGATCGATTAAAAAAGTTTTGTAGTTTTCTTTAAAAAAATTCATGAAAAAGGCCTTTTTTTGCGCTACAAGTGGGGGTAACGCCTTAAAACTTATTCCAACCCAAAAATGACGTAAAAAATCTCGTTCTGAACCAGACTACCGCCTTGAACTTCGGACTAAGGTAACCTAGGTTAGATCTGTTCCTAACGAGGTGACCTATCTCCCCCGAATTCTTTGCATCGACCTTCCTAACACCCCGTATATGTATGGAAAAATGATATTTCGAACCTATCGTATCTATGATACGTTGGCTGTCAGCAGATCTTGCCATTTTGGAGACAATCTTGAACCTTTTTGAAAACTATCTAAAAAATCGTTGATTCTGGAGACAGGACGGTCCTTAAAGTTTATTTTTAATATATTCGACCTCAAAGACCGTTTCGTCTCCAGAATAGACACTCGCACACACGCACATGTATACATGCATACAAAACAACAAAAAGAGCAACGACCGCATTATTCCATGCCGTTATTGTGTACATATATGCGCATAGGCGAATCCAGGGTGTGAAAGTATAATGGATTCCATGTGTGAACAGCGTAATAAAATGTGTCGGCGGGGCCACTTGGTGTGCGCGCGCCCGTACGAAATTATTGCGCCCATCGGTTCTTTTCGATTTCGTAACAACGGTTGCCTCAACTCCTCCCCGTGTCGCGATAATAAAAAAGGAATAAAAAGGAAAAGAATAAATATAGGAATCGAGAAAGAAAGACGAAAGGAAAACAGATTTTCGCCTACCGGGTGCATATGGGATGTGCGAGCTATACGACGATCTTGGTTTCTCGTTTCGGTCCCATGCAACGCGCGCCCGCGAGCGCTCGTAAAAATCGGAAGAGATGAAAGGGCACTTCGGCCCTGTAGGGAAAGAGCGAACGGTCGGGGCCATTCGTGAGAAAAGCGCAGCCCCATGAGTCGATGGGAACTCTTGCAAATCCAATTATATTGATGGATATCGTTGTTTTTTTGTTTAATATTTGTTGTTCTTGTGAGATATTGCAGGAAAATATTTTATTACCGGGCTCGCGAGTTCGCCCACGCTTTACCGGTGAAATAGTTATCCTGACTACCTGGTCTACAGTTTTTGATAATTCACTTTGGTTTTTTTTAATTTATATTCCATATATACTGACTTTTCGTCTCCTACATCTTTATTATAAGTATAGATAGATTGAGTATTTACTTACGAACATTTTTATGGAAATCACATTGATTGATCTTAAGGGGCCAGTTCACTTGGAAAATTTCAAAAAAGGTTTAGGTAAGGGTTTTTCAGAGTGTAAACTTCGAACGCGTTTTTCTCGAAACAACGTTTTCAAAATCTAGCTGCATCGTATCTGTAAAACTAATGAACCGATTCTCTGGAAATTTGAACCACATATTGTAAACATGATTCGCAACAAGACGACCCTCGATGGTTTTAAAATTGTGATTTTTACTCTTTTTTTTGCGATAAACTGCGAAAAAACGCGTTTCTGAAAACTTTTTTTTCGTTTTCATTCTGCGATTTTTTATTTTTCGATAAAACTTTATATCCGGAGGTCATTTTGTAGCTGGTGCCATACTGAATCTAATGGACTTTGATTTTTTCGTTCCAGACAAGCCGTTGCCGAGTTGTGATGGAGCTACCTAGCCCACCTATTTTTGAGGCGTTACGTTAAACTATAGTTTTTGTACTTAAAAATTAATAAAAATGAATCAAATTTAAAAAAAATGTATTTCAAGATTTTATTTATCACTACCAACAACTTTTATATTCATATATTTTATAAAATCTTTAAAAAACATCGCGAAAATAGCCCTTTTTCGTGGCTCCAAAGTGGACTGACCCCTTAAGGCGGCATATACATTTACAACGATAAATAAAATGTATTTCTTTTTTTTTTTTTCTTTAAAAGATAGAACTATATATGTAGAATATTTTCCTAAAGTTTCAAAGCGAAATTCGAAAACTCCAAACGTTACAGCTCGGCAACGCTGTGCCTCACCGCTCGGATTCGGAGCGGGCGTGAACTTCAAACGGGTTTTTTTCTCAAAACTGCATTATCGAAATTGGCGTGCAGGATCACTCAAAAACTATTAAGCCGATTGAGTTGAAACTTGGTAGAAATATTAATAATATTGGTACCTTCTACTTGACAAGAATTGTTTTTAAAAAATTGGAAAAAACCTACTGTTTTCATCCACATTTTACAGAAATGTTGCGTGAAATGTTGATTTTTTTTTGTAAATGCGTGCCATTTTCTTCATTTTAATTACCGTCACATAGAAACTATACATGTTCTAACTGAAAAAATGTTTGAACTTTTTTTTGATTCTCCGTCAATTCAGCCACTTTTTTCGACCATCTCAGATCTACCCCATAATTGGTTATATCAAAGTACTACTACAAGGCATTCTATGTGAATTTTTTCAGATTTTTTAATGCAACATCTTAGAAAATGCCGTTTTTTTCCAAATGAATTTATCTCGGAAACTAGAAGTAACTGAAAAAAAATGTCTGTACATAAAAGTTGTACTTTTGTGTTACCTTTCGAGCGGCCGACTTGAAATAATTTTTACGTTCCGGTAACGCTGATTTTTTGCCAAAAAGGGGGAAATTATTTTTTCATTCAAAAACGGCAATTTTTTTTTGGCCGACAAAATTACAGAGTCTTCCAGTATGTCGGACGATATCGCAAAAAAATTGCCAGAGTGGCACGGATCGAGGTTCTAGGGTAAAAAAAATGAAACCACACAAATTAATTTTTTATACCGGAACGACGCTCCGTGCCATTCTGGCGATTTTCAGCCAAAAAACGGCTGTTTATGAATAAAAAAATAATTTCCCCCCCTTTTTTTTGTAAAAAAATCAGCGTTACCGGAACGTAAAAATTATTTCAAATATTCCGCTCACCCAGGTAGGGAATCAAAAGGCTGACGATGGAAACAAACTTGTGTGAGCCTTGTTTCACCGAGCCTGAGTGAGACAGACCTGGGCCAGGTTTAATTGCATCGTTTGGAGCAGCCTGGAACCAAGACTGGCTGCTTAGCCTAAACTCAGGGTTATTTCAAGCTTTATTCAGCCAGTGAATTTTAAGGCTAAAAAATCAAGGCTGGATGCAGGCTTGTTTCAGATTGTGATAAAATAAAATAAATTTTAAATAATATTTTTTCTGTACTTTTATGAAAAAAAAAATTAGCAATAAATTTGTCGGGTGCGAAGGCACGAAAAACGAAAGCGAAGGAGGCAGCTCAGAACATTTAAACATATTCTCTTATCGATATTTATGAGGTACACAAAAATCTTTTTTTCACGTCACATACACATTTCGTATATACTCACTCTCTGGGGTTTGCGTACACTCTGTGTATTACGTGTCCCATAAACAATAAATAAAATAAAGTATTGTGTTTAAAATATTTTATATATATTTTATAACAAATAACATAATAAATAATAAATATATATAATAAATAAAATGAATTCTTTACAAATTTATTAAATTTATCCCAATGTAGAATATAGAAAACTAAAAAACAGGCCTCATATAGCCTCGAGAAGAGTTTGGGATAAGCCTGGTCATAAATGCTCGTGAAGACTTCATTAAGGCTCGTTTTGAACCTTGTTGTTTCGTCGTTTCAGGCTTAGTACAGGCTTTTCTACCAGCCTTTGGTCAAGCCTGTGTGCAACAGCCTGAAACCGCGTTACCATTCAGGGGTTCAGCTAGGCCTGAAATCAGGCTGGTGCTCAGCCTGAATAAAAAATGTGAGCCTTGTTTCAGAGCTTGGCGAGCCCTTTTTTCATCGGCAATTCCTACCTGGGCAAAAGCTAACGCAAAACCACAACCTTTATGTACAGACATTTTTTTCAGTTGCTTCTAGTTTCCGAGATATATTCATTTGGAAAAAAAGGGCATTTTCTAAAATGTTGAAGTAAAAAATCTAAAAAAATTCACATAGAATGCCTTTCAGTAGTACTTTGATATAACCAATTATGGGGCAGACCTGAGATGGTCGAAAAAAAAGTGGCTCAATTGACGGAGAATCCCTCATATGTGCTACAGAGCTTCTGTTTGAGGTGGATTACTCGCGATCATGCGGTTTCAAGACTGTGCGCGTGCCGTCAATATTTTTTACCGAGGGTACCGATCGATCCCGCGCGGTGGAGCAATGCGGCCAGGAGTAATCCCGGCAATAAAAAGAAAAAAGCTGCAAACAAAGACCGGTACGCGTCCCTCGAGAAAGCTCCGAGTGCTTTTCGCATGAAGAGCCGATTGTTTCGGCAAATTGTACATTTCCTTATTGCCTTTATTATTATTATCATTGTACCTATATATGGATATATACAGAAATTGAGCATTGCATCGGCACAGAGTTCGCAACGTGGATACGTCATTGAACCGTCTAGCCTATATATACATAAACGGAATTGCCGCAAAGCCATGACGATAAAGCTCCTCTCTCTCTCTCTCTCTCTTTCTCTGTTCATGAGAATGGAAGAGTACGAAGGAAACATTGGTGCGTGATGGGTCCGGTTTTATGTGTGCTCTTGAACGGGATTTCGGTTTTAGTACACGGCGCATTTGTCGTTCCATGTACTCCGCGTAAGAAAAGCTCCTGGGGTTCGATGCTACTATGCATAAGTGTACTATCGTGTATGTATATGTGGGGCGCATTGAGAGCGCGTTTACGACCTCGAGGGGCTCCTATATGAATCGTCCCTAACGGGCATCGCAGTTTTCTCTTTATATATATATATATATATATATATATATATATATATATATATATATATATATATATTAGGGTGACCGTTATTTTGGCTTCGGTAAAAAAAAATTAACGCTAGCAAAAAAACTAATCAAGATATGAAAAACAAAAACTGTGTAAAATTTGGACGCGCTGGGATAAGGAGAACGTGCCACCGAGCAGTTTAATTTTTAAAAATACATGCATTTTTTTAATGGCCGCACTAAAATATTCATTAGTCTTATAATATTAATTAAAAAATCTGGAATTGGGTACATTGATTATACATATTAAAATGGACAAAATATATTATTTACTGATTTTTTTTCATCAATTATGTACAGCTGTGAGCAGATTGAAAAATTAATAGAAAATTTGAAAACAGACGTGGCGGTTTGGCCACATTGTGGCGGGAAATCGAAGCAGTGAATTAATCATCGGAGCGGATTTTTTATGCAAATAATAATGTAATAATTGTGTATTGAATGCTTCAAAATGATATTTTTTTTTCTTGAGCCTGCGAGAAGATTTCACAACTGTAGTGGCGATAATACAAAATATAGTGCAGACAAATAGTTCGAAATTTGGTCGTGGCGCTTCGTCCGCTCATTTTTACCGACCGAGTTGGTTTGCCATTGTTGGAGATAGAAAAAAATATATAACACGTGAAATCCTTACGTTTCTGCAAATTGATTTCGATTTTACGAGGCGGTTCCAAACGGTATCAGGTTTTCCACTCAGGCTTTACTTTTCTGCTCGATAAAGAGATTGATTTCTTTATTAGTCCCGAATCGATCGAATGATGCGAAAAAAACGCACGGTAGATTGAAAAACAATTTGCTCCAGTCCGTTTCGATTCAGAAGTAAAAATGATGAATAATTACCTAATCTCCAATCGCAGTATTCTCATCAGAAAGAAATATCGAAAATCGACCTGTTCTTTGGGGTCCAGGCTTATCCAGACTCGTTAATGTAATCTTAATTTTTTGAATTTTTCGAATTACAGTTGTTTTTTTTTATTAACGAAGAGAAATGAACAAAAACAGATCCAAGAGGTCGATCCAACGTTTGAGGTCATCGTGGATTACTATAACTTTGCGCAGAGCGCGATAAAATAGAAGCAAGGGAGGGCGAGAGAGATGAAAAACAAGTAAATCCAGGGTGCTGATAGGAGGCCTCTCCCGTCTCCGTATATTTCGTATTTTTCATCAACTATAATGACAGACAGATATCGATAAACAATAAGTTTATCGTGCGCGTCAAACGCAACGCGGAAGAGAGTTTCATCATTCCTACGAGCGGACAAAGAAAACGACAGATCCGAAAGCAGACACTATCAAAAGCCAATGATATTTGTAGCGTTACTATGCGGCTGATAGGCGAACCGCAATAATACAAACGATTAATTCGATGATCAAGGAAGGGTGGGAGACGACACGGAGGGTGCATCGTTCGCTGCGCCGATAGAAACTCATCGCCCCATTGGCGCCCCTAATTTCACCAATCTCATTTTTTTGCGATCTCGATTTATCCGCGAATCCGAGTCGTACAATACCAATCGTGATTCGATGCGTTTTAACGAGACCCGCAAATCGGAGCCTTTCGCAAATTTATAAATCATTTTTTGGTGCCACAGGTAATTGCATTGATGCAGGATAGACTTTGGGAAATCGTACGCCCTGAGAACTTTTGTCCTCATTTCTAATATCTCGAATTGTGCAGAAAAATGTTTAGTTTTATAATATAATTTTTAATATCTCTTGTTTTATAATAGTTTTATAATATAATTTGATTTCTAATATATCCAGTTTTATAATAATTTTATAATGTAATTTCTAATATCTCGAATTGTGGAGAAAAATTATTAGTTTTATAATAGTCCGTGCATTTATTTATTTTGTATAACGCCAACGTAGTAAATAGATATTCCATTATAATTATTCGATTATTTATATGAGAGTTAATATAAATGCAGGTGTAATATAAATTAATGCGATTTATGATGGTTACTAAAAATATGTAGAAATATATAAGTGTGTGTGTGTGTGGATATTCATTTTTTCAACTTTAACATTATTGGAACTAGGAAATTAGTTGGGAAATTGGTTTATCAGAAAAACTTCTCTGAAAAAGAATATTAAAAATTACAATTTCCAATTACGCCTGTACCAATTTCTTTGAAACTTCTTCCTAATTGTTAGGATACAGTTCCAAAAAAGTCCCGTTTTCTTTTGCGACGGGGCATTTGATAAACAAAATAAAAAGATGCTCCAAAAAAATGCAATTCGTTCAATTATATATGTAAATACTAGTAGTCGTCTTTGCTTTCAGGACATACCCTTTAAGAGTGTGTAAACATATGCCCCACATCACATTTTCTTCTTCTTTACATTTGTTATCTATATAAATAAACGAATTGGATTTCTTTGGAGCTTCATTTTTATTCTGTTTATTAAATGCCTTCAATAAACTCACTGTTTTAATTATTTTATTTATTACCCTCCTATACGTCCCATCCTTATATACCCTCTTGACAAAAAAAACTGGATTTTCACAGAAGTATAGAAGTTATATTTTTATAAATATAGTAAATATATTCTATATAGAAAATATATATATATTTTCAAACTTAACATCATTGGAATCAGGATATTGGTGAGACAACTTTGTTGGAAACATATATTTTTAAAGAATATTTAATAACTCCAATCTTTTATGATGTCCGGACTAATTAGAATTAAAGTACAAAAAATCCACTTTTTTGGGCGAAAGGACATTCAAGAAACATAATTAAAAAGAAGCTCCAAAAAATTTAATTCGCTATTTTATTTATAAATATAGAGAAAGGAACGAATTTAATTGTTCGGGGCTTCATTTATTTTGTTTATTGAACGCTATATATATAAACGAATTCGATTCTTTCTGAGCTTCATTTAAAACAACGAAATAAAAACGAAACCCCAAAACATAAATTGTTTTCGAGCCTCCTTTCACTCTTGTTATTTATGGAAATGAAGGTCCCAAAAATGCAATAAAAAAAATCAAGCTCCATAAAATACGATTAAAAGTAAAGCAACAAAAAAATCAATTCGTTCATTTGTATACGAACGACTTGCATTTTTTCAAGCTTCAATTTTCATTTTATTTGCCGAATGCCCTTTTGCCAAAAAATCGCAATCCCTTGGAGCTTCATCCGAATTACTCCAGACATAATTAACGATGGTAATTTTTTTTAATCCTCTAAAAATACATCTTTTCAAACTTTCCCGTTAGCAACGATGTCAAATAAAAACAATTAACAATTTGTGTGCCGCAACACAAAGCGCTCTGGCCGACCGACGTATTAGCGTCAATCGACGTAAACACGCTGTTTTTTTTTTTGGCTCCGAAAGTATTCACAGAGCGATTCCCACTGCATTATATAATCCACTCGGCTTTGATCGACGCTGATTCGACGGGAAAAAATGCAGACAAAGTGATGCAGCCCTTGTGCCGATGGCTGGGGTGATTTTATTTAACGTCGACCCCCACCCTTCCAACCCCTCCAGCCCCTAGGGACCTGGAACAAACTTGACGACCCTTTGTCCCGTGACCTACATTCGGAGTACGAAAGCACGTGCCCTCACCGCCATCGACACGCTGTCACTCTTGCACCCTTGGCCGCTAACAAAGGTAGGGCCGTAAAACGAGGAAGGCAGCGCAACAGGACTGAGTGCAATGAACTCTCGATGGGTTTCTCTGTCATCCAAATGTAATACATTTTCCTCCCTTGCGAAAATCATTTCGGTACGAACGCAAAGCACGAAAAAATTTGAATAGGTTGACGGTTTTTTCTTCCTTTCTCTGATTCCCTTTTCCTTCCGGCCCTCCCGTCACTCTGGCAGAGTGAAGTATTTATATTCAACTAGCTTTCCGCCCGTGGCGTCGCTCGCGCAGACCTGTGTCGAATGGTCCTTAAGGGCGGAATTAGAACGTCGAAAAAAGCGTTTTTTCGGGATTTTTTTAGACGGGAAGAAAAGACAAGGGAGCCCAGTAAACATTGAGGTATCTTTTCATGTATATTTGAAATGTATTAAAAAAAAAGTTCAACATGAAACAATAAATGACTGCAGATTTACCCGACTTACCATGTGCGTCTTACCACTGTCCCAATCGCCGGGAAAAATGCAGCTCGTAATTCTAGACTGCCAAAAAAAACCAATAAAGTTTTCAATTGTCATGTGTTTTTTTTCTGGGTGAACTAAGAAAAAGCTGGAAACATCCGTGAATAATAACTTTTCTTTGGTTTGAAAAAAAAAACACTTTGGCGCGCTATAAAAATTATTCAAAAAGACTTTTTCAGTTTCAATTTTGACAGTTCAACACTGTAATATCAATTTAACAAAACTTGTAATTTAACAGTTGGTTAATCTGTATTATGTACAATGAATGCGCCAGTTATATCGACAGAGTTTATGTAGACACACAAAAAAAAGTTTATCCATAAAAGAAGTTTGAAAAAAAATGTGTAGAAAATATAAAAAAATCAGTCACATACACAAGAACGTGCCTTTTTGTAAATAATACTCTCTTTTTTATAATTTCTTGTATTATGTCGCACAAATTTCAACGTTCGCATCCTATCGACCACGCACTACTAACTGACAATCCTTTGTGTCCTGGCCACGTGCCTCACCCCACGCGTGAGACAACTCCTAATTAGACAAGAACGTTCCCTTTTTTTTAATTCTCTCTTTCTTTATAATTTCTTGAATTCTGTCGCACAAATTTCGATGTCCGCGTCCCATCAACCACGCACTACTAACAGGCAATCCTTTGTGTCCTGGCCTCGTGCCTCACCTCGTGCCTCATTTGCGTACAGTTTAAAAATCAGTGATCGCATTTGAATTTTACAGTTGAATATTTCTAATGAAATCACTGATGTATTCACAATATCAAACTGCAAATAAACCAGTGGGACTGTAAAAATCTCAGAGTGCACAGATAACGTCACGAACTGTCGAAAGAAGAGTAAAACTACCGTGCCACACTGTGAAATTTAATGAATCACTCTTCACTCAATACAGTGTACACTGTAACCCTTGCACTTTACGTACAGTATAAAAATCAGTGACCTCATCTTAATTTTACTGTTGAATATATTTACTGAAATCACTGATTTATTCACAATACCAAACTGTAAATAAATCAGTGTAACTGTAAAAATCTCAGAGTGCACAGATTTCGTGCCACACTGTACAATTTGAAGCGTCACCCCCACTTGTAGCGCAAAAAAAGGCCTTTTTCATGAATTTTTTTTAAAGAAAACTACAAAACTTTTCTTAATCGATCAATATACCATCTTAAAGAGAACATCTTGAAGAACTTTCAGTAATTTTTTCATTGAAAAATATTACATTGTTTAGTGGCAAATGGCCGTCAATGAAATAATGTTTTTATATACACGGTTTGCGGTGACCAACATTGCGACGAAGTGGATCATCTGAAAAAAAAATGCGGATGGATTTAGTCAAATATAAGTATAAACTAGCCTTTAATCGAAGGATTTTAAAAAAGTATTCATTTTTCACAAAATGGCGGACAGTCAAAGTTAATGGTTCGATTTTAACGAAAAAAACGGCCGTTTTTTGGCTATAAAACGGCCATTTTTTTCGAAAAAAAAAAATCGAACGATTAAAGACTACATTTTTATGTATTAAATAAGCCTGCCAAATTTCAAGAAGATCGGTTCATTAGTGTTCGAGTAATCTTGGTCACCGACTTCAGAAATGCCATTTTGAGAAAAACGCGCTTAAAGTTTCTCTTTCGACGCTCTTTCAACGCGGATTCTTCTCTTTCAACGCTCATATCTCAGTCAATTTTGTTCGGATCGTCTTGAAATTTTCAGGACATATTCTCAGATACTTATACTTCAAAAAAATGCAATTAAAAAAAATCGATTTTTTCGAAATCGCAAGCGGGGGTAATCCCTTAATGAATCACTCTGTGCTCAATACAGTGTACACTGTAATTCTTGCAGTTTGCGTACAGTATAAAAATCAGTGATCTCATGTGAATTTTACCGTTGAATATTTTTACTGAAAACACTGCTGTATTCACAATACCGAACTGTAAATAAGCCTGTGCAACTGTAAGAATCTCAGTGCGTACAGGAAAATTCGTAATTTTTGTAGGACAGTATTTACATTACTCGTTTTTGCTGTTAAAAGAAATATGGCACCCTGTTTTTTATGCGGTTTATACTGTGGTTTTCGCTGTTTTTTTTTCCATGTGGCAAGACGCACATGGAAGAGGCTGACATATCTGCAGTCATTTGTTGTTTCGTGTTGAAATTTTTTTTAAATACATTTCAAATAATACATGAAAACATACCTCAATGTTTACTGGGCTCACTTGCTTTTTTTTTCCTTCTAGAAGAGTTCCCGTAAAAACGCTTTTTTTGGACCTTCTAATTCAGGCTCCGGCTTTGATGAAATGTGCTCCTAAAATGTTCCATTGCCGAACACGTACAATTGTGTTGAAGAGCATTGATACTAAGTTTCGAGTCAATCTGAACAGATATTTCTTTTACCATACAAACTTTGCTACCCCCTTTTCCCCTTAAGGATTGTATTTTCAAAAACGCTGAAATTTCATTAATTGTGCCCAGGAGCAGTTATACAAAGTTTCAAGTAAATTTGACCCTTTTTTTTATTTTCGTACAAACGTTACCACCCCCTTTCACTTAAGGGTTGAATTTCGAAAAACGCTGAAATACGTATTTTTATTAATTGTGTTGAAGAGCGTTGATGCTAAGATTCAAGTAAATCGTCTGACCAGATTTTTTTATTTTCCATAGGAATTTTGCCACCCTTTTTCTCCCCTTAGGGGTCGAGTTTCTAAAAACGTCAAAATACCGGTTTCATTAATTGTGTCAAGAAGCCCAAATACCAAATTTCACGTAAATCGGACGAGATATTTTTAAATTTTCATACAAACTTCGCCACCCTTTTTTACCCCTTAAGGGTTGAATTATGAAAAACTCCGAAATACGTGTTCCATTAATTGCGTCACAGGGCATTAATACAAACTTTCAAGTAAATTTGACCATAAAAATATTATTGCCCGTGCAAACTTTGCCACCACCTTAGGGGTTGAATTTCGAGAAATCCCTTCTTAAATGATGCCTCCAATATAACATCAACACCCTCTTCAAATTTCCGGTTTCTACCTCTAGCGGTTTAGGCTGGGCGATAGGGAGTCAGTCAGTCAATCCGTCAGGACTTTGCTTTTTATATATATATACAGATAGTTGGAATCCAAATTCATTTGCCTTGACGTCAGTCCACTCGTGAAATCCAAGCAGGAAATCTATCGACGAGAAGAATTTGACTTTTTGCTTTCATGAAATAATGATCTCCAATCAAAATTCATGTTTTAAATTGATTCAATTATTAAATAATAATATGCAATATTATTTATAAAATATATATTATATGATATTTTATACTATAACAGTATGTCTCAATATTAACGATCTGTAACGCAATTTTCGAAAAACTCAAAACTCAATGACCAAGTACCCCCTACAGTTTTGCTTTATGCAGAGATAGAGATTTACCGACGAAGCATGCCTCATTATTTGTATTTTTTTTTAACGGGTTATACCTAGCTCGTGGCCGGAAAAAAGGAATATTCGGCAAACTTTTCCTTTTTGGAAAAAAAAATTTCCTGAAAAAAAAAATGAAAATCAGCAATTTTTTCCTCGCGCAAAGGATCTCCCCCCTTAAGGTAATGCGAAATAAGAGCTAAACGACCCAACCCTCTTTTTTCCGGCTGAACGTTTTCTCCTTCCACAAGAAGAAAAATCATAATTTCCGTCTACTGTTGCAGTCCAACTGTACACTATAGGTATGGCATCTGGATGCAAGGAAAATCAACATCGGCGACAAGCGGTATAGTACACGGGACCAGGTACATTAACGCGTACACACGTGCGTATCAAAGTACATTCAATGGAATTTCCTGCGTTGTATCACGCGAGAAAATCTATTCAACCCTTGCACAACAGACTGCGCTCTGTGAAACGTTTCGAATCGAATGGAGATCGCACTAAAGGGAGATCGCGATAAAGGAATACAACGATTTATCGAACGTCATTGTATATTCTATGTACCGAAAAAAAAGAAAACGATTTATGCTAAGTGAATAGAATTCGTGGTTGAAAGAAAAAAATAATAATTTTAACAAAAAAATTAAGAAACAATACCGATCATTTGAAAATTGAGCAATCACGGGCTTAGCTAAAATACTCATTTGAATTGACCTCGTCGAAATTCATTTACTTGTCACGAATGTGAAAAAAAATTAATTAAACAAAGGGATAAATAAAATATGAAGAAAAAATAATACAATCAAGAATATGACGAAGAAATAAATGAAAAAAAAAACGAATAAACACAATATGAAAAAGAAATAATCGAAACAAAAAATAAACTCAAGAGTTTACTTTTAATAAAAATGATTAAATTAAATATATTTAATTAAATTTTATTAAATTAAGCATAGGGATAAATAAGCGATGAAGAAAAAATAAATGAAAGAAAGGAATAAACAAAATATGAAAAAGAAAGAATCAAAACAAAAAATAAGCTCAAAAGTTTGTTTATTATCTATGTTTCAGGAACACATTTAAAATTGATAAGATTTGAATAAAGACAGGTCCTAAAAATGATGCAGCGCGACGTGTAAATTTTGCATGGATAAAACTCGTTTACAAGGAAAAAAAACAATTCAGTCAAATAAATTCGTATCAATGTACCAAAAGAGAATACTGTCACCCACTTCCATTCAAGTGATGAAGTAACTGTAAAACCTTAAAAAATTTCAAATTACTTTCTTAATTCTTAATTTAATTTTTTTTTATAAAAAAACTACTTCCTACTTGACCCTACAGGTTTTCAAAAATTATTTTTAATAAAGTATTTTTCTACTGCTGAACAATTCAACATTTTAATGTAAAATTTAAACTACTTTTTAAAGGTGTGCTATTATTTTTAATTTTTTTTCACTTTTTTTTGGTTCACCCACACCGTATAGAATCTAATAATAACAAAAAATAATGATGAAATAAGAAAAAATGTCATAACACCGCCATTTTTAATTATTTAGTAAAAAAAAAAATACATTGCACTAGTTAAAAGTAATAATGAATAACACCCCAAGACTCAAAATTGCAAATCGAACCCTCCTTAATTTAAAAAAAATTATCTTAATTTTAGCATTTTCAAAAAATTCGCTTAAAAAAATCAATGTTGAATTTGTCTTCATTGGAATCACATTTCCCGACTATCCGTGTCCGTTGGACTCTCATATCGCGACGGAACACATCTCGTCGTGCATACGGCACGTTACGTAAGCTTTCCCAGAGACTTTCCGGCGGGGGAACTCCGAGAACGAACTTATGCAAATTTGAGGATGGTGACCGCGATTGCCAGTCGCGACGGGAATTATCATATCATCGTTATTGGACTTTCCTCTCGGCGTACGAGAAGGACCGATTAAAATATACTCTAATGCGCATGGTCGGAGATAAATCTCCAAAGTAAATAGCCTATCGTAATATAGGAAGAAAAAAAAACAGAACTCGTCCAATAGTGTATTGGTGTATCCCATGTATATATGTACACAGTACAGCGTCTATAAATAGATTAAATCGCGTTAATTCGAATCTATGGGCATATGTATAGACACTGACATACGCAGGCACATGCACCCCCTTGTGTCTATTGGTAAACGTCGATCTGCATAGTGATCGTAATATAAGCATGGAAATGTGAATGCACATAGGGCGTTCCAGGTCAAGTAAATGAGGCTGTGAACCTCACTTATTTTTCCTTCCCGTCTCGTAGACAGCTGAAAATGTCTGAACCCAAAAAAATTACAAATTCATAGTACGGTGCACTATTTTCTCGAATTAACGGGTTATACCTAGTTGTAACAGTCGAAAACTGTTCATTTTTGGCATTCTTTTTTTATAAATCCGTGATGATAAATTTGTGCGGAAATTAGGTATTTGAAAAAGTATCATCTGAAGAACACTGTCATTTTTTTATGGAAAAATATGTCATTGTAATCGATTTACAGCCGATGTCCGGGAATCACCCTTTCGAAAGCCACTTTTGCGGTGAACGATGGTCTTCTGAACCAGGTTATCTATTATCAAAAATCAAAAAGATTTCGTTAGTATATTAGTTTATTCTATGATTAGTCGAAGGAATTTCCGAAATATCAAATGAATTTAAAAAATATCGCATGTTCAAAGTGAGCCTTGATTTTGACGAAAAAAATGGACATCCTTCGTTCATCAAATCGAAAGTATACATTGGAAAAAAAATCTGTCGATCAAATACTATATTTGTACACCTACAAAAAGCCCTAAAATTTTCAGAAGGATCGAGTAGTTTTCGAAATGTTTTCCTTGTCGACTTTGAAAACGTACTTTCCAGATAAAAAGCGTTTAAAGTTTCGAACGCCGCTCCGAGCATTCCGAAGGGCGTCAACATAACAGCCTATGAATCTGTCAATTTTGATCCGATCATTTTGAAATTTTCAAGGAACATTCATAAGATGATATACTGTCAAAATCTCTTGGTTTTGAAGAAAAAATGATTTTTCGGCTTTTCCAACCAAGCCTAACCCCTTCGAAGTTGGCAAAGCATATGATGATGGGTCCATTGGGTCCCGCTAAATTGCCATGTGCGACATTTGTGCGACGCCGTAACATCATCTATTCGAATTGTCTTTACAATGGTCAGCTTTGGTCCAAATAAGTCACATTTGCGGAAGGTTGTGCTCCATCATTTTCCGGCAATGAAATCGGCCGCGGAAATGCATCGTTTGCTAGAGTAAGTGTATTCCGAACATGCTCCATCGAGTACAACGTGCAAAGAGTGCTTTCGCCGCTTCCAAAGTGGTGATTCCTCTATGGACAACGAGGACCACGGAAAACCACGCAAAAGAGGGCGGTCGGGTATAACGGGCTGCTGGAGGGGTCGAAAAGCATCACTGGGGATCGTTATCGACTGCAACTGATGTGTTCGAAGCGAGCTCTGCACGAGAAGAGGCCGGAATGGGAGAATCGCCATGACAAGTTGATTTTGCAGCAGGTCAACGCCAGGTCGCATGCGGCTCAACCGGTTGAGTACTACTTAGAAGGAGTGCACTGGGTAATCCTACCCCAGCCGCCATAGTCCCCAGACATCGTCCCTCCGATTATCATTTGTTCCGTTCGATGCACTCAGCGCTTACGGCTCAGCACTTCACCTCCTACGAAGAAGTAAAAAAATGGCTAGATGACTGGGTTGCCTCTAAAGAACCTTCCAATGTGGAATCCGATTGTCGACCAAAAGATGGGCCAAAGTTGTCTGTTCGGGTGGGCTTTTTGAATAAACCAGTTCGTCGATTTGCTGCCGAAGAACTATCTTTTCTTTCACTCACCAATGGACAGTTTCACATGCAACCACCTAATATGCTTGTGATTCCGATGTAAAAATTATTGAAAAAATCGTTTTCTCTCTCTCTCTCTCTCTCTCTCTCTCTCTCTCTTTCTTTCTTATTACATATGTAAATCAAATAAATATCTACAATATATAAGCTATATTAAATATACAGGGTGTCTGAGAACTGAATGCGATCCCTGAAATGGGGCGTTGGGGTGAAATTCTGAGTCGATTGATATAAGCATGTGTGGGTCTCAGATCAACCCCTGAATTATTATCAATTTTTGAAGGCGGGCGAACCTGGTTGGACCGCCTTCAAAAACTAATAATAATTCAAGGGTTGATCTGAAACCCACATATGTTTATATCAATCGACTCAGAATTTCACCCCCAACCCCCCATTTCAGGGAACGCATTCAGTTCTGGGACACCCTGTATAATATATATATATATATATATATATATATATATATATATATGTGTGTGTGTGTGTGTGTGTGTGTGTGTGTGTGTGTGTGTGTGTGTGTGTGTGTGTGTGTGTGTGTGTGTGTGTGTGTGTGTGTGTGTGTGTGTGTGTGTGTGTGTCCTGTTATAAATAGATAATCCTGCAACTGTCGATAGGTTAAGTCATGTTCTACTATATGCTGAAATTTCAGTTTAGTAAAAGTCCCACGGTTTTTGGGCTTTATATGATTTTTTTGAAAGAAATCATCTGTTTTTGGTTTTTCGCATGCTATTTTTACAAATAATATGAATCAACAATAACTCAGCAACTTTTAAAAGTAATTGGCACGATATGCGTAGTACATTTTTTGACACCGCAGGCTATCGAAGTCCGATGTTCGAATTGGTTTGGATGGAAATTCTGCATAAGATCTTTTTTCATAAAGTTTTCTTAACATGTAAGGTAAAAAAGAAGACTTTTCTAGATAAAAGAAATAACCAAAAGTATTCTTTAAAAAACCGGGTTAAAAAACGGCATTATTTGTAGAAATGACAAGCGAAAAACGAAAATCAGATGATTATTTTCTCGAAAACCGTGGGACTTTTACTATACTGAAATTCCAGCATATAGTAGGACATGATCTGACGTATCGACAGTGTGTGTATGCATATGGGTAATTCCACCAATTCTGTGTCAAAGTTGTACCGGGTAGTCTGAATGTAGCAAAACTCAAAAGGTCATATTAAAACAAGCAACAAGATTTTTTTCGAATTTTTTTATCCAATAGTTTTTGAGTAATGGCGGCTCACAGTTTTCAAATTTTGTGAAACACCAAATTTTCAATTGCCCAAAACTTCTTTCCAATTATAGCTAGAAGATTTTTTAAAAAACCATTTTTTAGAGAAAAACATGAACTTTTTGAAAAAAAAATATGCTGAAATTCTGGGTTGTTTTAAAAATTACAAAAATCACGTTCAAAGTATGAAAATCGATTTTTCGGGCCTTGCCCCATTTTTCCCGGTTTTGAAAGTATTTTTTTCGAAAAGTTCAGAATTTTTTACATCGAAATAAATTTTAAACGGGATGGGATCTCTAAAACGTCAGCCTCAGAAAAATTAAATAAACATGTTTCCCAATTTTTTAAATTTTATTTGATAATGAAATTTATTGTTATTATTATTATTATTTTATAAATTTATAAGTGAGAGATTTTATAACCCCAAAACCAACAGTAGCTATTAAAATTGAATGATATATTTTTTTTAATTTGCTTATGTGAAATGACATTACCTTATAAAAACTCTGAATGTTCATTTACGTAATAAAAATGCCATTAAAGATTTAAGGTTGATTTAAATAAATGTTATGGGAAATAAAAATCTTTATTTAATTTTTCTGAGGCTAATGTTTTAGAGATCCCATCTCGTTTAAAATCTGTTTAGATGTAAAAAATTCTGAACTTTTTGAAAAAAATACTTTCAAAACCGGGAAAAATGAGACAAGGCCCGAAAAATCCGTTTTTATACTTTGAACGTGATTTTTGTCATTTTTAAAACAACCCAGAATTTCAGCATATTTTTTTTCAAACACTTCATGTTTTTCTCTAAAAAAAAGTTGTTTAAAAAAAATTCTAGCTATAGTCAGAGAGAAGTTATGGACATTTGAAAATTTGGTGATTTACAAAATTTGAAAACTGTGAGCCGCCATTACTAAAAAACTATTGGATAAAAAAATTCGAAAAAAATTATGGATGCTTGTTCTATATGACCTTTCAAACGATCTTCTTAGTTTTCCTAAATTCAGACCACTCGGTACAACTTTGACACAGAATTGATGGAATTACCCATATATATATATATATATATATATATATATATATATATATATACACCCATGGTCCATTTAACAATTTCGTTGATAAAGATGAAACCGTTTTTCGAAAGGGACGAAAAATCACCGAGACGTTTCTTCTCGTGTCATCCGACACTCCTATACAAAGGACGAAATAAAAAGAACAGCGAGTCTGCGGATCCCCTCGATTTGTCCCCGAATGAGCTGTACAACGTAACATGGAAAAAGTGTGTTTTTTTTCTCTCTCTCTCTCTCTCTCTCTCTCTTTTCTTTTTTCAAGCAACTCCGGTGCTCACGAATCGTGCAACGAGTGTGCAACGATAGTGAAAGGAAAAACGAAGGGGAAACTTGAACGAGCGCGGCGCCCGTATTTCGACAGCTCGTTAAACTCTTTTTTGTTTGTTTGTTTATTCCGATAATGTTTATTTTTCTTCATACTTTTTTTCTCCTCCGTGATTTTTCACTCGCAAACGCAAAAAAAAGCAAAATAGTGGTTTTTTTTTCGAAAAAACTTTTCTCGAGTTTTATTTCATTTGCTTTTGCTTCTTTTTCGTTTTCGTTGCTGCACGAAAGTAATTTTGCACGCGAGCTTCTTCACCTGCGGTGTACACAATTAGCGACCGGGGATCTCTTCGCTCGCGATCCGCGGTTCTCGTGCCAATTACGACAGACGCGGTGTCTCCGACCGAAGAAGCGAGCACAGGACGAGAGCCAAGTGCACGTGGGGACGTCTCGAAATTCTCGCCCGCCCTCCGCGGCTGTGTGTGTGTGTGTGGACAAATATGAATATGTATAATTTTTTCATGCAAATAATAATGAGGTGATGTCGTCGGCCTCGATATGGGCGATGTAATTAAACACGTGCTCGGAAACATCGCCAGTGCAACACCTCAAGAGTATTAATCGTCTCGACTTCGGGAGAAAGGAAGAAAGAAAGAAGAAAAAAACATTTGAAATGTTCCGGCGAATCGAAGATTTATGGATATATTTAATTCAATAATTATACTCGGATAATTGTGTTTAATGGGTCTGCATAAGCTTGAGATATCGAATTAAAGATCTTTCGTAGAGTTTCATAGCCTGGGGTTTCAACTTTGATTTGCAACAAAGATTTTGTAAAAGTTTCGGTAATTGACCGAGTTATGACGATTTTTGCCAAGGGAGAGAAAGAAAAGAAGAAAAAAAAGCGCTAAATGCACTCACAAAAAGTATTTAGTATTTGTAATTGGTTTTATAAATGTATAATTTATTGTAATTGCAGTGAATTGAATAAATAAAATTCTACTAACAAACAGGGGTCAAACATGTAAATATTTGCGTTTATACTATACTATACTATAATCACATTTTATTTTATTTAAAACGAATACCTTCTTAAATTCTTCAATGAATTATTATTAACTCGCAATAAAGCAAAACGATAAAATAACACAACCTTTGTAAAAGGCGCAGTATCCTTTTGCGATATTTGCGCCTTTTATCAAGGTACTGTTGTTTCATCATTTTGGTTTATTGCGAGTTAATAACCATTGATTGAAGAATTAAAAAAAAAGTATTCGTTTTAAGTAAAATAAAATGCGATTATAGTATAGTATAGTATAAACGGAAATATTTACATTTTCAATCCCTGTTTGTTAGCAGAATTTTATTTATTCAATTCACTGCGATTATATTAAATAATACATTTATAAAACCAATTACAAATACTAAATACTTTTTGTAAGTGCATTTTAATATCATTTGAATAACTATAAACACAATTATATAAATTTTTCGATTTTTGGCTCACTGAAATTTCAAAAATTTACGGTCTAGGCAGTTTTAACTTTAAGAAGATTCTGTTAAACCGATTGATTACTTAAATTAAGTAGGTGGTCCTACGATGGCGAGCGATAAAACTGTACCGACCACAGGATACGGTACAACAATTAATGCGACCTTTACAAGACGTATTGAAAAAATAGAATTTAAATCCTTACGTACTTATTTCAGTTGTCACTAATTAATGATTTTATTTATAGACTGCACAATTCAAGGTGAAGACGAAATTAATCATGAAATTGAACGACGTAATTAACCTATACTATAAATAATAATATCGTATGTCTTTTAGGTAACGCGTTTTCATATTATCATTACGATTATTAAAAAAAATAGTTAAAAAATGGAAAAGTTTAAGAATTGAAAAAATTGAAAAAAAAAAACATTTGTACCCGCATTTACTTTCTTTCTTATTCTTTCTTAGTCTTTCTTTCTTATTCATATCTTATTAATAATAAAACGATTCAACCAAAACGACGAAAATAACATTGTATACTTTAGGCGGCTTTCGGGTAAAATTGTCTAAGGTTATGACATCGGAAAAAAAGATTGAAAATCGATCTGTTTGTCGGACCCTAAGCTTATGCGGACTCGTCAATCCAATAATAACGTTATCACATCGAAATAAATAATTGTGATGATATCATTCTTAGTAATAGTTATATTATGGAACGAAGTTGATTTGAATCAATAATTCTTTCATATATTATTGTAATAGGCAATTTACAGGTTGGCCATTTTTTACTTTTTATTCCTCTCGTGTAAGAAATAAGCAATATATTTCATTATATCCATAAGGTGCATTATGTAAGAAGTAATATTTATACAGTTATATAAATTATGATAAATTACTATAAATAATATACACACACACACACACACACACATATATATATATATGTATATAAAATTAAGAGTAATTTATCTATATACTATATATACTATATATAGTATATAGAGACATGAATGATACAGTAAGTTATATACATTTCTATAAATACTACACTGCTTACGATATGCATTTATTATAAATTTCAACAAGTACGTTGATCAATTTATTTATTTGTCCTTTCTCTCGTCCCTTCGAAGACGAAAATCCTTTTTTTTTCACCCCAGCGCGCCCAGTAGTGGGAGAAAAATAAGATGAACAAACTGAATGAATAGTTGTAAAAAAAACCCAATAATCTTCGACTTCGTTTTTTCTCTCCTCTTTCCCTCGCATTTGTCAATCTACACCGATAAAATATGGAATTCTCGTCGATGCGATCTCCGTCTCATTTCACCACGAAAGCATGCTCAATCATTTGCAAGTTGAGACATCGAGAAAGATGCGAATAAAAATATCGGAAGATCGATTATCGAAGCGCGGAAAAACGAGGATTTCATTTCGAACATCGCTTCGTTTTTCGTTTGACGAAAAAACAAGATACACACGAGTATGCGAGAAGCTTTTGTTTGTGCGTCGCGAATCATTTTCGTCGTTTCACATGATAGCGATAACCCCCGAATTATCGAGAAACGGAAAATGGGAGAAGGAATATAGAGGGTGCAAGACAATCGTTCGTCTTGCTGTCAATAATTCATTTCATGTACATTATAATTGTTTACTCCGAATATTGGGCACGCATCGACGCGTGGTGTTATTTAAAAAATCATTGTTATTTCATTCTGGTCGTAATTGACCCTGGAACGCACGGCCAGTGGCGATTTCGACGTCAACAGGGTTTCTGTTTTAATCGATTAAACATTAATGAAATTAAATCGCTCGCGTACCAATATCTTGTTGAAAAAGAAAACGGTGGAGTTCCCGTAGTACTCCGTTGGGGCGCTTTATCTTCGCAGGAACAATTTTACGAGCGATAAAAGCGGGATTCGATATTAAACTTCGATCACGCCTTGGAGAAGGTAAAAAAAATGCGGTGTGATTAAAAACTTATTTTTTTTTCCATAACTGCTCGAAAAATATTTTTTCAGTACTCAAACTTGATGGTATGATCCTCAAACTCATCGAACCAAGAGCAATTAGGCACTCGAATTTTTAGTCAGCTAGAAAGTAATTACCATTTTCATTGAAGAATCGACAGGACCTACGGAATATTGGTAAGTTTAATATTTTATTATAATACATTTTATATGATCACCATTATTATTTATGATATATATTGGAAAATATCGATCAGTTTGATATTTACAAAATATTGATATGTTTATTGTTTTATTTGATTATATTTTATAACATTTTATTCGATCACCATTATTATTGAAGTGAATACTTCTTATGCGACGCTGGAGAGGCGTTACGAAACGCGTGTGTTAAACCGGACAAGAGAATGAAGGAATCGAAGAAGAGAGAGAGAGACTGATGCGTGAATAGTAGCGCGCATGCGCGCCGTTCTATTTGTTGTACGTGTGAGTCCACAGCTATGTGTGAGTTCATATTGCGTCTTCGTGCCTTGTGGAGAGTTTCGTATCGGTTAAACATTTTTTGTACAAATTTTTGTTTTATATGCAGTGTTGATTTTTTTGTTTATTGTTACTAGTGTTGTTTGGTGTTTTTTTAAATTAAGTTTATGTTAGTGTGTCGACACATTTATAATATCGAATTAATTACAATTGTTCAAAATTGAATGTGGGCATTAGCCCAAAGTTGGATCGCGAAATGGATGGGCCGTCAACAAATTTCCCGGTCGATGAAGGTGTTTTCGAAATATTACATTCATTCAAACATAACAAAAAACAAGAAAAACAATATTTTCAAGGCGCTTACAATACGAGCCAGCATGGCTCGTGTATAACCTCGCACATAATCTCGCACGATACACGTTTTAGAAATTTGAATATAAAAAGTCAAAGGAAAAGGTTAATTTACAGTAAAAATAAAAATTACAATTTACAATACAAATTTAGATCACTAATTTCGAAGAAAGACTAGTCAGCACAGTCATCCGCTGGGCTTCCAAAGGCTTCGGCATGTCTCCGTAGAGTCTTCAAAGGCCTAAGAATGCCTCTGTAGAGTCTTCGAAGGCCTTGGAAGGTTTCCGTAGAGTCTTCGAAGGCCTCGGAATGCCTTCGTAGTGTCAGCGAAGGCCTCAGAATGCCTCCCCGTAGAGTCTTCGAAGGCCTTGGAATGCCTCTGTAGAGTCTTCGAAGGCCTTGGAATGTTTCCGTAGAGTCCTCGTAGAGTTTCGTAGAGTTTCAGTAGAGTCGCAGAGTCTTCGAGACAATTTACAATAAAAATTTAGTTCACTAATCTCGAAGAAAGACTAATCAGCACAGTCATCCGCTGGGTTTCCAAAGGCTTCGGCATGTCTCCGTAGAGTCTTCGAAGGCCTAAGAATGCCTCTGTAGAGTCTTCGAAGGCCTTGGAATGTTTCCATAGAGTCTTCGAAGGTCTCGGAATGCCATCGTAGAGTCTTCGAAGGCCTCGAAATGCCTCCGCAGAGTCTTCGAAGGCCTAGGAATGCCTTCGTAGAGTCAGCGAAGGCCTCAGAATGCCTCCCCGTAGAGTCTTCGAAGGCCTTGGAATGCCCTCGTAGCATCTTCGAAGGCCACGGAATGCCACCGTAGAGTCTTTGAAGGTCTCAGAATGCCTCCGGAGAGTCTTCGAAGGCCTTGAAATGCCTTCGTAGAGTCTTCGAAGGCCTCGGAATGCCTCCATAGGGTCTTCGAAGGCCTCGGAATAACTCCGTAGAGTCATAATGACAACATACATTTTTTTAAAATAAACAAATAATTATAATACATTCAAAGAAAACAACAAAAAATAACAAATGACAATTTTTGTTTAAATAAAAAAATTAAAAAGTAAAAATACACTACATGGTTGCGTGTCTATTATCTCATTCTAATTTAAATTTCTTTTCCTTCAGTTCCATCTGAGTCTACTGCATCGGGTATGAAACGGAAAGAACCGTGCGATGAAGAAGAATTGAAATAATATAAATGAGAGTGGTCAATACAGTCTAGAATAAGAAGTCAAAAAAAATGTATGGCAAATATCCACTTACAAACAAGACTGATTGAATATTTGTACAAATGAAACTGATTTAATATCTACATGCGTGTTAATTCCTACTTTCTTGCTAGCCCTATTAATTCATTCACTCACTCTTACCCGCCTCCTACCCTCTCGAGCCCGATTCATCTACAGAAATAATTGGCTACGTCAGCGAAGTGGAAATAAGTATTCACTTCCGGCGCGTGTGAAGTAGACACACACACGCAGGTTTTTTTAAATCATATTATATATTGTATATATATATTTGAAAATACTAACAGGTAAAAGATTTTATTTTATTTATCAAAAAAATATATGTTATTGTCTAGACTATACTGAGCCTGTACGAATTTTTTAAAATGTTTTCACCACAAAACACCAGAGTTAAAAAAGTTTAATGAATGTAATTTTACGTGCGGTTAGATGGGCAAGACGTTTACGCGACGGGTGATGTAATTTTTTCAACTATCCAGCACGAAGATAAACCATTTCTGACAACGAATTAACGCAAACTAATCCTTTGTAAACATTTAGAAAAAAAAAACCGCATTTTGCCCATAGTAAACCATATATGCAATATTTAACCATCAAGGCTTGATGAAAGATTACGAATCTTGGCTGGCGAATGAAGAGCATTGTTGGAACATAATAGGCATAATTATAAATGACTCAAAATTTCATTGTGAGTCTCATAAAACATTCGCTGGCGCAGTTTTTTTTCATACTAATCATCGACAATGTTATACTTTTTCAAGTTGGTAATAACACAAAAGTTTGATATATTTATGTAATAAAAACGTGGTAAAAAAAATCGTTCGGAAATTCGGCCGTATATTATGAGATCTCTAAATCGAGTAGACGGATCGAAAAATGACCCGAACAAAATCGACAGGAAAAAATCACATTACATTGGTAAAATGTCATTAGATTTTCGGTTTGTCGCCGCGTTTTCGCGTAATGTCGAATCAAAGTTGAAAAGTCGTAGTCAAAGTACTTAGCGTCGACGCTGCCGCGTCTCTTGATGAAAAAATGCATCATCCTGCCCTTTAATGATATATTTTACAAAAAACTAGAATCTACAGAATACATTTATATCTCATATGCATTTTTGATGGCTAACTAAAAAAAAAATCATAAACCGTGATCTGACCCAACTGGGCCGCTTCAACCTCCTTAATAATTTTATCCAAGATTTTGTATATATATAATACTGGACAAAGTAAAATAGGTACTTTTCCAATTATTTTCCATTGTAAATTGTTTTTTCTTCTGCTTTGCGATCTCGTACGCTTTTAATGTTTGGTACGTCGCTACGGAGAAAAAAATGCGCGTCTCCGAGATCATCGTTAGCTGCATGCTGCAGTCTCGATCGATATCGTCCCTCTCGAATCGCCCTTGACGTATATGCCCTTCTCTCGAAGTGCCAATTACGCGTAGAGATGAAATAACGTAATACGAGACACAGATCCATCGCGTCTCCTCCCCCTTCACATCTTCCCTTTTCTGTCTACGAGTGGGAGATCTCGTTGATTCGGGATGCATAAAAAGTGGTGTATCGAAAAAGTATCGAAGAACAGCCGAGCGGTGGTGAACGAGAAAATTTCACAAAGGCAGAAGAATTTTGTGAACGTATTTGCGAACGGGGTACAGGCAGAGAGGGAGAGAGAGACACACACACAGAGAGAAAGAGATTAGATTAGATTTCATTAGATGTACTTGTGCTCAAGGACCAAAACGTCCTTTGGCACACAACCCTCGCTCTTCAAGAAATAAGAAGAGAAAACACAAGTAAATAAAAAAAGCGGATCGATCCAAAAACGGGAGAAAGATGACCCTATATAAACAAAATAAAAATAACATCCAAAGAATGTAAATAAAAGAAAAAAGCTGTTTGAAAACGCAAATAGAAAGAAAATCGTGAGTAGAAAAAAGAAAACGGAAACAGGTCGCCGGAACGCTAATTACTACTTGCAGTGAGCAGAAAGGGAGAGAGAGAGAGGGCGGGAATATTAATTTTCATTGGATAAAATATTCTTTGGATGAAATATTCGAGCTTCGGCAAAATTGATTGAACATTTCGTCTTCACCTCGAGAAAAACTTGACATTCTTTGTCGGTGAGATTTTTCTCTCCTTTCCTTTGCTGAGTCATTTTTCTCTCTCTTCTTTTGCTGAGTCATTTTTTTCTCCTTTTTTTTGCTGAGTCTGTTTGCTTTTCTTCTTCTGATTCATTTTTCTCTCTCTTTTATCTTTCCGGGTCTTTTTCTCTATTTTCCTTTTATGCGTCATTCCGTCCTTTCTTTTCCAGAGTCTTTATTCTCTCTTTTCTTGTTCTGAGTCTTTTTCCTCTTTTCCTTTGCTGAGTCTTGTTTTACTCTTTTCCTTTTCTAAGTCATTTTTTTCTCTCTTTTTCTGTTCTGAGTCTTTTTCCTCTTTTCATTTGCTGAGTCATTTTTATCTACTGTCTTTCGCTAACTCTTTTTCTACTCTTTTCTTTTGCTGAGTCTTTTTTCTCTCTCCTTCCTCTGTCCAGATGACGAATTATTTAGATCACTCTGTAAGACGTGCATACGTGCACGAGCGCGTTTCTCGCAGTCTTTGTTCGTTCGTGCTGGCACCAGGCGGTCTGCTAGAATCGTCCGCGGTCGTGGTACGACGACTTTTCTACCTATCTCTCTCTCTCTCTGTCTTTCTTGAGGCTCTCGCAGAATTCTCGTCGTGCCAGCCAATTGCACTCATCGTCCAACGCATACGCACACAAGCGAGCGCTGAGTTAAATGCCTGCTTGACATCCTCGCTCAGAGGCATCGCGATACCCGAGAAAAAGCGATATTTCTATAGATACGTATGGGAAAACGATATTTTGGACCCGTTATATGTATGTAATGTTGGCTATCGGCGCATCTGGCTGTTTCAAGGACGGATCTTGAATTTCTTTTCGAACGAATCGTTGATTTTGGGGACGGTCCTTGGAATGATCCTTACATCAATGTGCCTGCATGTACCGAAAGGCGATTTTGAAGACGTCTGGATGTACATAGTGTTGAGTTTGGGGACACTTCGCTACTGCGGGAATAGTCCGCGAAGTCGCATGTCTTCAAAATTTCAAAAATGTCGTTTGTGCCCACGACAACTGACAAAAGAGGCCTCTCCGAGCCGCAGAACTG
>OY723385.1:70264730-70511200 GCA_963210295.1 Ophion ellenae | reverse complement strand
CGTCTGTTGCTAAAACATCGCCAGGCTTTGCCGGCGAGCGAAGCAAAACTTGTGCGAAGCGACGTTTGGAAGAGCATTTTTTACGACGCAATAATTATCCCAAAGGGGAATTTTTACACAGTGGAATTTTAACCGTCGAGAGACAATTGAAACCGTGCTTGGGTATCGTAAATTTACTTGCAATTTGCCGGTGAATTTTGCAATCTAGAATTCCCTTTTGGACTTTTCTTTCTTTGGCTTCAGGAGAAACTGGAAGAATCGTGTAATTTTCTAACACGATTTCAATATACGGGCGGAGTAATTTAGATAAAAGAATTTGCAATGATTTTTATGAAATGTTGATTATGTTTTTGAAAAACAGTACACTTATTTCATTACATTATTTTAACATTAAAAATAAGAATAATTTTATTTAACGATTACGAAATGAAACATAAAAGTAATCATGAATAAAGATAATTTAAATAAATTTGAATATATTGAAAAGGATTCAATGTATTGATTTATTGGAATTATTATTACTCGTTATTTGAAGAAAATGTTAAATATTAAAATAACTTCATAAAATTAGTTAAATAATCGCTAAAAAAATTATTAAAGTTTCATAAAAAATCATATAAAATGCCTCGTTTAGATTATCATCGGGAAATTAAGATAATTGCGATTGTCAAATGACGATTATTTATTATTAAATTGTTTACATTATTAATAAACTTTTATATTCAATATTCAAAAGATAAATTAATAATTCAATGTTTGATACATATTAAAAATTTAATTCCAGGTATTATTATGATCATATATTACGACTATCGAACAATTAATTTATTATCAAACAATTTAATAATAAATTACCATCATACGATGAACACGATCATCTTAATTTCCCAATGGTAACGAAAAACTCGTCACGAAAAAAAAAATTCTCAGACAATCGACAACGTATTTTTTTGTTCTCTCTCTGAAATCTTTACCCCACATTCTCATATATCTATACACACTCCCACACACCTGTACCCGCATTTGATGAATGCAGAAAAATTCGAACGTGACTCACCTTTATGGTAGATCGAGACTGTCCGTGAAATTGGGTCAAACGAGGGAACTTCACCCTCCGACTGTTTCTGCATTCCTTTTTTGAGCTCTCCCGTGCTCTCGTATACTAATCTTATAAGATTCGTCCTTTCCGGTAGAGGCGAGCCGGGAGGAAGCTTGTCCGACTCGCGGCAAACCACCGATCGGTAACGGTTCGTAAGTTTCTGCTTTTCGCTCATATATATATATATATATATATATATATATATATATATATATATATATATATATATATATATATATATAAAACTCGAAACGTGCCGATTGCATCGCCGGAAATCGTTCGAATCAACGGAAATATAAATACTGATGCAATCTAACGCCCACAATTTACAGCATTAATTACACATTTTTTCCGCTTATTTGCAGACATGCAGACATATATACACACACACACACACACACACACACACATGTGATCTATGTACATGTTTGTGTATACATGTCTGCATGTACATGCAATACTTTAAGGGGAGATATACACCAAGATGTTCGAGGTCCAGGATTTAGAAGCTATGAACATTCCGTCAGCCGTAGAAGACCTACACTATGGGCCTGGTATCGATGATTCCATCTAAGTTGACAAATTTCATGATTTATTCATTCCTAAATTTTCAAACGCGTTTTTCTCAAAACCACGTTTTTCAAATCGATACTCAAAACTTCTCGAAAACCAATGAACCGATTGCCTTGAGGTTTTTTGTGGTTATTCTATACACCATTATCTAGTACTTGTCATAGGATTTTTTTTTCCGTTACTTAGTTTTTGTTTTATAAGCAAAATAATAACTAATTTTTGGCCCAAAAATCACTATTTATGTTCACACGTGCGCCGGTTTTTCATAAATCCATATTTCCAAAATCGGCTATGACAAGTACTAGATTATAGTATCTAATTTAATAATCTTTTTGGTTTTTTTTTTCAGAGGATTTTAGAAGAAACGCCAGTGGGTACCGTATACGCAGATTTTTTTACGACGCTCCAAGGATCATACAATATCTTTGTATATTTTTGATATTTTTAAATAAAGAAAATTAAACATATTTTTGAATGTATATACTTTTAGATAATTAAAACCCCAATCCAAAATTTCAAATAGTTTTCCTTCAAAAATTCACAAAAATGACCTCTTTTCCGGCTCCTAGGTGTATATCTCCCCTTAAATTGACCAGTTCGTCGATAATGAATCCTACTGGATTCAGTATTCATTCCGAAATGAATAATGAATCCAACTGAATTTAGTATTTATTTCAACATAAGTAATGAATCCAATTCGATTCAGTATTCATTCCGTATTCCGGTATCATCAAATTGAATGATCTGGAAATGTTGACAGAAAACTTGTTTATTCTATTGAAACATTATCGTCCGATTACATTATATTTACCCAAGGGAAATCGCCGTCTTATTATCCAGTAACTGAAGAAATGGGGGTAGAAATGGGATATTATATTTGTCCCATTTCCATTGTCCATTTTTCCAGATTATTCAATTTGATGATATCCGAATATGGAATGAATACTGAATCCAGTGGGATTCAGAATAAGTGGGAATTTTGAATAAGTTTCTTTATTTTTCATAAATAAAAAAATTCGAATATGCCCAACCCTGATATATATATATATATATATATATATATATATATATATATATATATATATTAGGTGCTGCATGTGAAAACAGCAATTTTTGAGCGAATGAAAATCTAGTATTTCGGTAGCAAATACCCGAACTGGTCAATTCAAAGTATTGCCCATCGGAGCAGACACCTTGGCCCATCTTTCGACTAACAATCGGATTCCACGCAGCAAGTTTTCGGATTCTTTAGACTCAATCCAGTAATCTAGCCATTATCTGACGCCTTCGTACGAGGTCAAGTGCTGAGCCGAAAGCGCTGACTACGTAGACCGGAACAAACGGTAATCGGAGAGAGCGATGTCTGGGGAATATGACGGGTGAGATAGGATTTCCTAGTTTACTCCTTCTGAGTACCTCTCAACCGGTTGAGCAATATGCGGCTTGCCGTTGTTGCGCTGCAAAATCAACTTATCATAGCGATTCCCCCATTCCGGCCTTTTCTCATGCGGAGCTCGCTTCAAACGCATCAGTTGCAGTCAACAATGATCCCCAGTAATGGTTTCTGACGCATTCAGCCGCTCGTAATACACGACACCCTTCTTTTGGATGGTGTTCCGCGGTTCTTGTTGTCCATAGAAAAATCAACACTTTGGAAGCGGTGAAAGCACTGTTTGCACGTTGTACTCGATGGAGCATGTTCGGCATACACTTCCTGTAGCAAACGATGCCTTTCCGCGGCCGATTTCTTTGCCGGAAAATGATGGAGCACAACCTTCCGCAAATGTGACTTATTTGGAACGGAACTTGCCATTGTAAAGCCAATTAAAATGAATTATGTTCACGGGTTGCACGAATGTCACCTACGGCGTTTTAGCGGGACTCAATGAACCTATAGGGGAAGATGGCGTGTCACTTTCTTTCTAATGAACTTTTACTCCAACTTAGGTAGTCTGATTAGAAAAAAGGTCATAACCGATTTTATAGACCTTTGGGCATACAATAAAGCTCCCATATTTTTTGAAAAAAACATTAAAGATACCAAAATAATGGGATAAAAAAATTGCGGCTTGGCTCATTGTATCCCATGTATAATGTATCATATAGGTGGGTACAGGGTGTCAACTACTGCGAAACCCGAGTCGAAATTTTCAGCCTATTTTAAAGGCCTTTGATCCTATGTCAGCCTCACTTGAGTCTGTTTACTGCTAGAAGTCCTACTATGGGCTCCTAACATGCTCTTTCTTTGCTGCTTACCTCCTGCATAGGCCCTTATACTCCTACCTAACCCAGCTGAAGTCGTTGCAGCTCCTCTTTTGCTGCTAGAAGTCCTACTATGGTCCTAACATGCTGCTTACTTCCTGCTCCTATGTCCTGATCCTATGTCAGCCTCACTTGAGTCTGTTTACTGCTAGAAGTCCTACTATGGGCTCCTAACATGCTGCTTCCTTTGCTGCTTACATCCTGCATAGGCCCTTATACTCCTACCTAACCTAGCGAAAGAGGAGGTCTGATAGTTTTCAGTAACCATCATGCGTTGGACTAGGTAGGACCGCGCGTTCGACGTAGAGGCGTACTTTTCCAATGGCCTTTCCATTATCTCCACCCAGCGAACCTTTCGCATTCGCTTCAAACTTGCCCCTGCATCTCCAGCAACTCTCCAAATTGGAAGAAATCGATCTTGTGCAAACAGTTACAATATTTTTGATAGGAATTGCCCTCACGTATGTATGTATTCGCTGAGCCTAGTATACTAGGCTCCGCGTACTAGTATACGTACTAGTATACGTGTGTTGGTGTATGCTCAGGCGTGTATGTGTGCGGGTATATACGTGTGTCTGCGCATGCACGTATTCAGGCATATGTATCTCGATATGCGTAATAGAGTGTATGTGTGTGCGTGTATACGTGTGCCAATCGACGTCCTCCTTAGCGCCTGCAAGTGGATTTGGTCAGAAGTCAGTTTTGGTCAGAAAAATATATCGAAAATATATGGGTCATATATGCGTCATATATTTGGTGCATATATACTGAATATATACGTATTATTTTATTTTTCGTCACTATATATGCGACCGATATATATATATATATATGTGGCATATATTTTCTGCATATATTCTACATACATAAATTTCCATGGGGGGTACAATGAGGTGATTGAAACTCTTATATTTTTCTAACATAGATAACAGATTTTTACACATAACAGTACGAACCCAAACAAAATCAGTATATAAGTATAAGTATAAAATCAGTAATATCACAGGAACGTCTTATTTTAAAAAATTGCACGTCATTGACAGCTTCCCATGACACCTTTGCCTTTCTTTGCAGCGTCGTCACTTCTTTGTTTCCTTGTTGAAAGTCGGGGCATTGTGCCCTACATCTCGGTGATACATTGCACTCCACTAGTTAAATATTTGATTATTGATGAAAATAGCTATTAATTAAACGACGAATGAAAAAACACAAGTCACTGAGTTCATCATGAACAATAAAACTATCGATTGGGACTGAAAACCCGAGCTGCCACAGAAAGCTACGTTATACTGTACGTTTTTCCAGTGAGCGAAATATTTTTTTTCCCAGCCTCAAATCAATTTTTAATTTTCTATAATTCTTCGTGAGCTGCTATCGACTTTGTTTCAGGCCTGACGAAACCAAATATAAATCGCGGTCCACCACAAAAAAATGTTGGAATTTACGAGGCACAAACCTCCGAGAAATCGCATCTAGCTCACAGTGCCCCGTAATACATTGTACCCCACTCTCCCCTGCACATAATCACCCAGTTCATAACATCATGTGTATTGCCAACTCAGTTTAGCTGACTCCATCTGGTGCCAGCGGTCTCATATGCAGCCACCTAGTACAACTTTAGCTATCATCACGTCTGGCTTTCCTCAGTTTCCTCCTTCTAGGATTCTAGATTGTTGCAAACTTTCCGAGGAAACACGTCAACGGTTCTTTCCGCAAAACACTCCATGTCTGCATGCACCTTCGGAATATGGAAATTTACTAGATACACACCATTCCATTGAGTGAATTTGCATATTCCGAAGGTGCATGCAGACAAGGAATGTTTTGTGGCAAGAACCACTTGCGCGCTTCCTCGGAAAACTTATAATAGTCTGCAATTCTAGAAGAACATAACTCTGGCCAATTCTTACAATGGGCAATGGTTTATTAGGAGTCCGCCACGGATGGGCTGATGCTCGTTGTCCAATCGTACGTCAGGTGATCCTTGGATCAATTAGACGTAAGGAGAATCCAAGAAATAGCTAAAAGAGTATGCAATTTGAGAAAAAGGAGCTTAATGTCGGTTGATACAATGGATGGTGGCACGAGATTGACAAGCTGATCTAGACGAAATGATCAATGCCATATTTCTGGTGATGTTCTTTCTAAGTCTTTGCCAAACGTCTATCACGTTCTCTTATGTCATCCGAAAAGTTGGCGACTTCTTCAACACTGACAATTTTTGGGCTTCTTCTCGCTCTGTCTTTCACTTCCAACCATCTCTTTCTGGTACGTCACTCATGGTATGATGATATCTTTATCCTAAATCCTAGTAGAGTGACCTACTCGTTTGGTGGATAATTTACGTAATTTCCTCAATTAACTGACTCACTTATGAGGGTGAAGTAGATTAATGGATTTTGGCATCAGGCGGAACGATTTCATGCAACAGGATGTCGACCAAACGAGACTGCGTGGACAATGTGCATTTTTGGCAAAAAGTAACGCTACACGAGTCGTCACGATTGCTGCAGCTTGTAATTGTTCAGCGACAATTACGTGTGAATCATTGCCCATTTACAAGATTGATGTAATTTTGTCGATTTTTCACCACGTTTTCCATTTGCTCTTTAAATATATTTCTCCGCTGGCAAGAATAATGAAAAATGACAAAATTCACGGTATTCGGCAATATGTACTCGTGCGTATCTCCCGGAATTTGGGCATTTTCCCAGATCGTAGAGCAGATGTTTTCCGAGGGAATAAAATTTTACGATCGTCGGGCCACCCATAGTGGAAGATTTATCCACCAGATGGCACATGGTGTTCGTCGATCGTGCCGTTAAAGTAAACATGGCATAAAAAAATCACCAAGTAACTTCGAACTCGTCAACCGTCCCCAAATTTGCCGATCGCCTGAAACGCGAGGGAAAAATCGCTCGTCAAAGAGTAAAGGGAGGAAAATGTTTTGGAAAAATTTGTTGAAATTCTCGAAGTTTCAAGCCATTCTGGAGCGTGCCAGAGTTTGGTAAGTTGCGCGGCAACGACTTTTTTCTTTCTTTTTAACAAATCGCCAGATCCGTTATCGCGACACTGACAGATGCGTCAATTAGTCGATTATTTTCCTGACTCGTCGATCGATGCTCGTCGCCATCCCCGACATTTTTCATTCCACTGATAATAGAAACGTATATTTATTTAACGTTTACCCAATCTCGCATATCTAGCACCAAATAAAACTCGATCGGACGACTGTCAACGACAAGATTAAAAATAAATCAAATCAACGAGGAGGAAAAAAAATGCAATGTGGCCGTACGCCGGTTCGCGAGGCTTTGTGAATCATTTGCGGTTGCGTGCACTGGAGCACGTTCGTTCGGCAAAAATCGTCTCGATTGGGATCAATCGCTTGTTGACGTATCTACAGTCAATACATATCCCGATGATTCCGAGCGCGCGTTCTTTTTGTATACTTTTTATTGCTCTTTTTAAAATTTATTTTTATATTTTCGATTGACCGTGTGCGACTGATAATTTTATCGTTTTGAGACAACCGAGTGGATCGCGAAGGTCGCTTGCCGGCTCGATGACATCGTTGGGAAACGTCAAACGTCATTGAACACGCGACGAAAAATATATTTTACAAACATGTATTAAAAATTTAAAAAAAAAAACATTTTGTTCGAAGCTTGCATCGTTTAAATACACTGAAGATTTTTTGGAATCTTTATTTCTAGCCTTGTAACAATAAAAAGTAATAATGTTGCTCAATCATTATTATTTCTTTTCTTTTTATGATAATTTTATGATTATATAATTTTATTTATTCGTTTTACATAATTAAATTCTATTCATATAATTAAATAATTATTATTTACATAATTACATGTCTAATAAATACATGATTTTATTTGTTTTCTTTTAAAACGAATATTTATAACAATAATAATATTGGAAGTCTCTTCGATCTCCAATAATTCAGGAAAGTACTTCGGGCGAATCTCGTAGATTAAATGTGTCGAAAAAAAATTGTGCTAATGAAGAGCCCAATATGCACACATTTGCCAAATATCGTGGCAAATGTGTGCTGTATACGTCGTGGAGTTAACTTCACATTCTTAAACTCAGGAAAACATCGGGCGCGATTTATGGAGCGGCGAGTCTGGTGACTGTTCTCTGGCTCACCGACTGGACAGCCGTATGCAGGCACATCCCATTTTACGGAAGCAAATACGATCGAATACGAAAATACTGATCGAACACGTGGTACGAGAACCAGAAACGAAGAGGTCGACGAAAACAAAACTACACGTCTGCCAGGGATCGCCTTCGTAGAATGAACACGTATTTCCAAGAATATACATACATATATACATCACGTGTATACACTTATATTTCTCGCCGCTCGTAGCCTTATCGAAAATTTGTTTATTTCGTCGAATAAATACTATTGAACTTCGTGCGTGAATCAAATGTTGGCCATTGGGATAAATCATCAACCTCACCATTGATAGGGGCCGGTTGAAAGGGAAAAAAAAATTCGCCCGAACAGGGACTCGAACCCTGGACCCTCAGATTAAAAGTCTGATGCTCTACCGACTGAGCTATCCGGGCGATGAAGACTATCGTTCTATTGGAGCGTCTTGTACGCGTACTACACAGCACATTTATAAATGGATATATGTATATATATCTACTCCGAAATTTTGTATGTTTGCTACAATTTCCAAACTTTTAAAATTATATATATATATATATATATATATATATATATATATATATATATATATATATATATATATATATATATATATATATATATATATATATATATATATATATATATATATATATATATAATTATACGCACATATATATGCAGATTTGTACGGATAATTTACTTTACCCCCCCCCCCCCCTGGTATAAGTTCATTCCATTGATCGAATTCCCCCAGATTGTTTTTGCACTTCCAAATTTTGTACATCGATATATTTATTCGTGTACACAATAATAAATATTCGGTACAGATAAAATCCATTTTAAGGGGTTAGGCCACTCTAGAGACCGAAAAATAGGCTTTTTGGGGATTTTTTTTTTTCAAAAAATCTCCGAAATAAATAGAGATTACCAAAAAGGGTGTTCATCATACATTTCAGTGACCGTATACAATAATTTTTTTGAAGCGATTAATTTCAAAATGGCGGCTGTGCAGCGATTATCTCAAAACTGCATTTTTTAAGTTGGCCGGAAACACAACTCAAACAATTTGCAACCGATTCACTTGAAATGTTGAATATATCTTGAAAAATGCATTGTCTATGGAAGTACGTGGGTTTTTTTTATATTGCATAGTTAATTTGTTATTAACAATTATCTGACGATATTTTAGGCAAATTTTTCACTTTCCAAAAATTTGCCTAAAAAATCGGTAATAATTTATTTCAAGACGAATTGTTTCAAGAATTTTTTTTTATTAAGAAGTGATTTTGCGTTAATTTTGAAATTTGTCTAGACAATGTTATACGTTCTACATCATTTACAGTCAACTGTCTAGACTTTCGCTGGTATGATCTTGACATGAGGGCCGGGTTGAAATTTCGAATTTTGAATGCGCCAACGGTTCAAAATTCCTAATTTTAAAGTTCCGATATTACAAGGTTCGTCAAGATTATGCCAGCGAAAGTCTACACAGTTGACTGCAAATGATGTAGAACGTATAACATTGTCTAGACAAATTTCAAAATTGACGTAAAATCACTTCTTAATCGAAAAAAATTCTCGAAATAATTCATCGATTTATTGAAAATTTTGAAACTTTTAAAACTTCCATGGCCGAATTATTTTGACGATGTTCAGATTTTCGGAGTTTTGGTCTTTCGTGTAAAATTCTTACGGAGTTTTGATCGTTCGGGGTAGTATATTTTCGGAGTTTTGAGCGTTCTGATCATTCAACGTTTGGAATTTCAACCCGGCCTCGTTCAGATTTTCGGAGTTTTGGTCTTTCGGGTGAAATTCTTTCGGAGTTTTGATCTTTCGGGGTAGTATTCTTTCGGAGTTTTGAGCGTTCTGATTATTCAAGGTTCGGGATTTGAACCCGGCCCCGTGTCATTCTAGTTCAGACTATAGGTAAAGGTTCCCTCGAAATGTCTGCAAAATCTGAAGTCAATTGGTCCAATAGTTTTTGAGAAAAACGCGCGCCCGACTTGAAAAATGTTGTTACGAAAAAAAACGCGTTTGAAGTTTGCCATACATTTAGCACTGATAGGGCTGAACTTACGGTGGATAACAACTGATTTGAGTAAATTACCCTTAATCAGCTATACCGGGACCGTACAGATCACCTTCCTCAGCTTCAAAAAAAGAATATTGAGCCGCACTTGCTTCTCTCCTGGCGGTCCGTGCCTCTTTAGATGCGGTAGAGAGGCCTGTTGGACCGTTGTATACGCTCGTTGTCTTTACACTCTGCGTATTGTTTTGCGTTAGGGCCGATTTTGATTCCCAATACATCCATAATTTTTAGGATTTGCTCGAATCCTTCATTAAGGGGTTACCCCCACTTGCGATTTTGAAAAAATCGATTTTTTTTATTGCATTTTTTTGAAGTGTAAGTATCTGAGAATATGTCCTGAAAATTTCAAGTCGATCCGAACAAAATTGACTGAGATATGAGCGTTGAAAGAGAAGAATCCGCGTTGAAAGAGCGTTGAAAGAGAAACTTTAAACGCGTTTTTCTCAAAATGGCATTTCTCGAAGTCGGTGACCAAGATTACTCGAACACTAATGAACCGATCTTCTTGAAATTTTGCAGGCTTATTTAATACATAAAAATGTAGTCTTTAATCGTTCGATTTTTTTTTTCGAAAAAAATGGCCGTTTTATAGTCAAAAAACGAACATTTTTTTCGTTAAAATCGAACCATTAACTTTGACTGTCCGCCATTTTGTGAAAAATCAATATTTTTTAAAATCCTTCGATTAAAGACTAGTTTATACTTATATTTGACTAAATCCATCCGCATTTTTTTTCAGATGATCCACTTCGCCGCAATGTTGGTCACCGCAAACCGTGTATATAAAAACATTATTTCATTGACGGCCATTTACCACTAAACAATGTAATATTTTTCAATAAAAAAATTACTGAAAGTTCTTCAAGATGTGTTCTTTAAGATGGTATATTGATCGATTAAAAAAGTTTTGTAGTTTTTTTTTTAATGATGAAAAAGGTTTTTTTTGCGCTACAAGTGGGGGTAACGCCTTAAGAATGACAACAGCAAAATAATTAGCAATATCTGTGGTCTTTTTGCCACAGTGCAAATATTTTGGGGCAAACATCTTCAAAGATTTGTAAAGGTACGTTGGGTATTGGACTGCAAGTCCAATACCCAAGGGGCCAAGGGATAGGGATAGGGAAATTCCCAAAGCCGGTATACAATGGACACAACGGTCGTGGTACAACGGTCGAGGGGGTGACTACCTGCCGCGCCCTAAAGCACTGCAGCCTTTAAGGGGGTCGTCTAGTGTGTCAGATCAAAAGAAGAGAAAACGGCCTTGCATGACTTCTTTGAAGAAGAGACTATGGTCCAGTACTCTATGGTCCAGGCATAGCAGATTGATGGTGAGACCATTTTTTTCATTATGAATTATATACAACAACTTTCAAGCGCGTTTTTTGAAAAAAAACACGATTTTTTCAAACTGCTGCCATGATATTTCAAAAACTATTTGATTTATTTTGCTCAAATTTATACAGCATCTTTAGTACTTATATAACTACAATTTGAACTAAAATAATTAAGATTGCTTCATTAGTTTTCTTTTTATCAGCTATATAGACTCCAAAAAACTACGAAAAATTGATTTTTTTTCCTAAAGCGTAAAAATTTTTATTTTATTTGAATTATAACTTTATTTTAGTTCCATGGAGAGCCTCAAGTCTCACGATTAAAATTGCGTTTGGTTTTTTTTAATTTTAGATAAGCAGAACGGCTGGAATCATGGCAGCAGTGGAGCACCTTTTTTTTATATATGCGTTCCTGTTGGGCGGTGTATCTCCGACTATATTCTATATAATGACTTCAAAAAATTCACAAAGTTTGTTTAAATGTTATTAAAAATGATATACAGTTTATAAATTATATTATTTTATTGGTTTGTCAAAAAAAAATTCCCCAAAAAAGCATTAAAAAATGGCCTTCCCACTAGACGACTCCGTTAAGCCTCTGTAACTATGGGAGCTTTACGAATTTCAAATTAATATTTTCGAGACACATTCTCAGAACCCCACACTATAAGAAAACGTGAAAAAAATCGAATTTTTTAAGTTTCTAGACAGTAATACCGCCGTGAGTTATTTTTTTTTAATCTGTACTTAGGTTTTTTGCATGCCATTTCTGAAAATAATAACTGTTTTTACCCGGTTAAAAAAAATAGTCTCGGTTATTTGTTTTATTTAGAAATATCATCTTTTCAACCTTAAATGTTAAGGAAACTTTATGAAAAAACGATCTTATGCAGAATTTTCACACCAACCCATTCGAAAATCTGACTTTGTTAGCCTGCGGTGTAAAAAAAAACATACTACGCATATCGTGCTGATCACTTAAAAAAGTTGCTTGGGTATTGTCGATTCATATCATTTGTAGAAATGGCATACGAAAAACCAAAACCAGATGATTTTTTCCATAAAAAAAAAACATAAAACTCAAAATCTCGAAAACCGTGGGATTTTACTGAACTGAAATTCTAGCATATAGTAGGGGCATGATCTGACCTATCGACAGTTGCACGATTATCGCTACAGGGCAACCTGTATGTGTGTGTGTATGCCTCTAGCTCGCCCCCCCACCACTTTGAATTCATGTAGCTAATATAAACGATCCGTAACGATATTTTCTAAAAACTCAAAAATTACAGACGCACCACCCCTCACAGTTTTTTTTTATACGTTGCGATAGACATTCACAGATTTACATACATAACACGCCTTATTGTTTGTAAATTTTCCTTAATTACTTAATTCGATGTGTTTTTTTTTAATTTTTAATATATATTGCTTATCGAAAATAATAACGAACTGCGAAGAACATTTATAAAAATGAGAAAACAACCTAGATCTCATTTGTCAATATTTGTTTGTTCATTTGTGCTCGTATGTTCTTCCAATACGACCTTTCTTATATTCGTTTATCGTGATTTTAATCAAAGCAGTATTGTTGCCTAGAAATTTGAGGAAAAAAAACATCTTTTTTATTTTATTTTATTCTTCTTCAGATCTTTCTGAATACGTCTGTAAAGATACGTCCGTTCAATGATACGCAAAAAAATAGGCGAGTTATAGAAATTATAAGGAGTACGCTCGGGGAGCGCGGTTTCGATCCAGCAAACTTCGAACGCGTTTTTCTCGAAATTATGTTTTTCAAATTGGCAACCACGATATCTAGATATGCAATTAGCTGATTGAGCTCAGATTTGGCATACACTTTTAGTAGACGGTTTTTCAACGTTCGTAGTAGAATTAAGTCGGAGTAATTTTTTTTTACATAACTCTTAGAATGCTTAGAAAAATGGGAAAAATTGAAAATCAAAGTTTAGCATGGGGCCATGTTGTAATTTTTTTCCTCCTAAATCGGCTACCAAACATCACACACTCATACAGATTAAAAATATGTTAGTTTTTTTTTCACATTCATACAACGTCCACAATAGTGGTCGCCAATTGGGGGCGTTTTCCGTGCACCGTTGTAAACAAACGTACCAAAGTAAATGATGAAGATTTTTTTCAATTTTTCAAAATCTGTACATATTCTTGAAGGATCAACAAACATGTGTAAACAAAAATTCAGAAAGAAAACAGGAAGAATTTAAGTTATTCCACTCTGAATGTCACCTTTAGAACAGCGCTCTCGAGAACAATACTGCGTTAACTACAGAGCATAATACCCATCAGCCTAAATCCAATTTCAAGTTTTAAGCTGTGCTTCCGTGAAAGATTCATCGACATCGATTTAGTAGTTCCCGAGGCAACTCAAATTGAATAGGAAGGTCCAACATATGTTGCAGGAATCGCAGATTAAAGGTAAACTTATGATAGAACTGCTAGTCAAACTTTAAACGCGTTTTTCTCGAAACTATGATTATCAAAACGGTGTACACGATTTCTCGTCATCTAACGAGCGGATTGACTTGAAATTTGGTACACTTATTCAGTGTAATAGTAGTTTAGTCTTGACAGACGTTTTTCTTCTGAACATTTTTTTTTTAATTTGTTATCGACAATAACGATGTCATTTTTCCCCGAAAAATCGAAAAATCAATTCAACATTTTTTCTTCGACGATTGAAACACGATAACAAAGGAAAGCTCGGTCAAGTCTCAGCCAATATTGTCTATTTTAAGAGAAAAACTCGTTTTTTTGCCCCAGATCAACCGGGTGGCGAAAATCAAGTACACCGTTAAGCCCCTCGCGTTTAAAGGTCCTTCACGAGATTATTAATAACTTCTTCAATTATTAATATTTTTTAATGAAGTTTATTACACAACTTCGTTATTATACATACGAATAAATGTCCGAACGATTTTTCAATCATCTTCCTTATTCCTTCAAAATCAATTTTTTCAAATAATCGTGATTTTCGGATGGTCACAGTAGCCTAACCCCTTTAAGAAGCACGTGCCGTCATGCAATACATGTCCGATTGAAATTAGGCTCGCTAGTACGAGAAAATATGCTCAAGGACACAGCTGTCCCATATTATAGCCGTCTTTCCGGCACAGATACGCATAATGAAGGGACGCCCACCATAAAAATCATACCGTGATAATAATTAATATTCGGTCTCGGGAAGTCGCGGGCACGCGCAATGACGCTATTTTTGTTCGATCACGATTATTATCAATTCGACAAGATTGTAGCCGTAGCGGAGCCTCGAATCTTGCGTACAGGCTCTCGTGCATATTTAAGAGGCGTGACACATATCAATGATGCCCGCGAGCAAACACGAAAAATTTCCAGATACGCGTATCGCATGTGCCGCGAATGAAGATAGAGCGTGTTTACCACGAATATGTGATAAATAACGGTCGCGTATCGCGCATGTCAATCTGTGAATTAAAAAAAAACATTTCAACGCTCCTCACGATCCTCATTGTTGATTGTTCCCAAGGTTTCGTTGGGTGGCCTTGGGGACTTCGAAAATGAAGCCCTTTGTCCCACTTCAACCTGGAACAACTTCACGCTATTTGCACGAGGGCACAGGGAAACTGCGGAAAACCCGTGCCCATAAAGGCGGCCTGGTAGATTGTTACGGGCTTGTGGAAGGTCAACATAACCTCCTACATTTTCGAAACGAATTTTCTCATAGATGGTTAAGTTTTTAAAGGAAAAACGAAGCATCAGGATCTGGAAAATTCACCGGCGCGGAGCTTGACGATTTTCTTTCGCTCTAAATGTTATTCATCTCTGATAAATCTGGGTTCGAAAATGTTAGCTTTCTAACATTTTCGCACTCATATTTCACGTGGTACATATTCTAGTTCGCCTTAAAAAATTGTAGATTATTTAGCTAGGACCTAGTTGAGTCAAATAATGTTTTCGTTGCCTCACGGCCTACTGGGATTCTATTAGTTTCAAACGTATTTTTTCATTCGTTTAAACCATTCCGTGATGTAGACAATTCAATAAGTCCGTGTTTGATCAATACACATTCTTGATTCGAACGTACGAGATACATATTTGAATAAAAAAAATATCTTCATCTGCATGCAGTAAATGTGTTTTAAGGCGGGACACCATTGTGAGGGGTAAAAAAATGATTTTTTTTTGTGCATTTTCCCAAAATATACATATTCAAGGATATGCGAAGAAAAATTGAAGTTTAAATATTAAAAATTTACCGAATTACCGAGGATTTAGTGAGAGCAGTTGGCGCAACGATTTAAGTATATTAAAAGTTTCAAACGCGTTTTTCTCGAAACGACTTTTCTCGACCTGGCCGGAGTCACAACTCTAGCTATGATTGTCCGAATCCCATTTCTTTAAATCCGTTATTGCAGTACCTATCGTTGTACGTAACCCTTTTTTTATTAAATATTTTTTGAATCCCCGAATATAAGTAAAAACTTCGCCACAATTGCACTTTTTTTAACACCCGCCATTTTGTGAAAAAAAATTCTTTCGAAAAACGGCTAGGTACAACGTCAACTACATTTAAATAGATCATGAAACTTTTTTATTCTTCGGACCAACCATTATCAAGTAATCGACCCGGCCGTCGGACCACATTTTTTACACAGAGACTATTATACTTCAATAACGTTGTTAATTTTATTTTTTTTCAACCAAATTTTCACGAAATAAGTTCAATGTATGCTTAATTACATACCTTTTTTCCAAGCCGCAAATAAATAATCTACTAGACGAAAAATTCGGCAAAAACGATTTTTTTCGGTCCGTTACAGTCTTCCCTTAAATTCAAGTATTTTGTCATTTCAAACGTATGAAAATTGTTTTTGTATTAGTAGTATTTTGATTTGCGACCAGCAAGTTTACCAAATTTTCTCATATACAATACATATTCATCCGTGCTGACAATCCTTATTAGAGAATAATTTTGAAAAATATGTTCTATTACCATCGTTTCAATGTATACGAGAAGTGTACCTCTTGCATGGGGCATCACACAACGTGTAATTCCCGCAACTTTCGAAATATACTTGGCCGACCATGGTCGACCATGCGCAAAATTCGTGATTGATCGATACGTTTCGCAGACTCGGTTGTATGCTCGCTCGGAGTACAAATGGCTTGGGAGAGAAGCTTCGGGCCCTGCGCCACACTCCGGCCGCAGAGCGTACTACTACGTTTGTAAATTTGCTAGTTACTTCAAATGAAAAAATCTACGCAGATCCATTTAGTCCGTACGATTAAATATTTGTTCAAGTAAGTCGTACCAAATTACGAAATCATTCGAAGCATAAAAATTCGTCATTACTTAAAGGTGTTAAGTCGTTCTCGACTTAAATGAATATATTTGAAATAAACCTCTAGAATAGTAGAGACTAATATTTAAAAAAAAAACATTTGTTTACGAATGGTATTGGAGTTTGCTTCGTTGGACTGCAACAAAAATATATTTTCGTCCTATTGCCGATTTTATTGCACATTTAGAGTAAAAAAATTACTGAAACATTTTCGAGGATCCTGATTAGAACTCTGTAACCAAAACCTGCAAGAAAAGATTTTCGATAATACTGAAAATAAAGAAGTTGATCAAATGGAGAAGAACTTTCGTTGCATTCCAACGATGCAAACTTCAGCACCATTTTTACGAAACTTTTAGTTAATTTAAATATAAAACGATCAAACAAATGCATTTAATTGATTTTAATGAATCTTTTTCCGAATGAAGCGTTGTCCATCCGAGTATTGGACAACGTCGCTCGTCACGGGAGAGATCGCGGCAGCCGCCGATTCTTCGGGTTCTCATTATTATCAACCATTTGCTCCAAAACATGAGACTAGGGGAGTCTCGAAAAAAAAGCTTCCATCGGGAACTAGTTAAAAAGTGAGCTGTCCCAAGTGACAGACTCCCTGTATCTCTATTCGTCTCTTTAAGACCTCGAGGTTTTTTTTGTTATTCCTCCATTCGTTAATTCGTCAAAAGTCCACTCACCCGCAAGCGCGTTGTCGCCTCAATATGCAGAGCACACAATGCTCGCTCTGCGCCACGTTCTCACGCAAGGTATCGTACTAATTATAAATACTCGACACTCGTTTAAATAGCGACAGCAGGCCAAGATGAAAGAGAGGATGGAAGCATGAGGTCCGGGCGCGGTGTGTGCGGTTGGTTCCCTCGGAGTTCTATATGAGACGACACATCGTCCAGCTGCAGACCGCGCGGCAAGTTCCCCACGACAAGATTCTTGAATCTCGTCCAAGATAGTTCTCCGACTTCCCCATGTGTCAAGACCTCGATATTAGAAGCGCACCCACGAAGAGGGAAATGGAAGAGAGTAAAAGCGAGAGAGAGAGAGAGAGAGAGAGAGAGAGAGAGAGAGAGGGGGGGGGGGAGAGAGAGAGAGAGAGAGAGAGAGGGAGAGAGAGTTAGGAAGAAGCTGGAGACAGGCACCATGAGGGATGCTGATGCACCAACGGCTACAAGGTGTAAACGTACGAGGCCCTGTACCATTTTATCCTCCTCTTGTCACATTGTCACCTAAAGTGCGAAGTCGTTAGATGGGATTCATTGAGGGGCCTGTATAAGCTTCAATTGAAAAAAATACGATATTTTTCTTGCATAGTTTGAAAGCCTAGTCTTCACTTAAATTTGAACCAAAGATTTTTTTTTTAAATCGAAAAATTGTCCGAGTTAACGACATTGGAAATTTCATCGTTGGAATGCAACGGAAGTCAATTCTTTTCAGTTGTTCAACATTTTCCTCGGCTGATTGAGACGGCGAAAATCACTCTTACGTATTCGTATAAGAGATCTAACGCAATTTGCAAAAAAGAAAGTCATTGGATAATAAGCAAAATAAAGGAATATAAAAATTGAAAAAAATGGTTGCATTCCAACGATACACGACGTCATCCGTGGTGTGACGATTTTGTGAAGGATCAGATCGCCCACTGCGCTACAACGAACTGCGTTTCTTTTGCGTTTTTCTCGAAATTATGTTTCACGAAAGGGCAATGAGTTTTAAGTTTACATCGTTGGAATGCAACGATATCTTTTTCACATTTTGTGATTTCTTCATCTTTTACATCGTCGAAATGATTTTTTTTTTGCAAATTATGCTTGCAGATCTCTCATGAGAACACGGGTAAATGGTTGAGTGATTTTCGTAGTCTAAATCGGCCACAAAAACTTTTGAGCAACTGAAAAGAATTGACTTCCGTTGGATTTGCACGATGCAAACTTTAACGGAAGTGATGTGACTCGTGTCCCAAAATCTATTCGTTCCATTCGCTTCAAATGCGGGCGCAGCATAGTTTGTAAAATTTTCAACTGCATGACAAGATGATTTATCAAATGTGTACACTCATTTGTTAATAACAAATGATTAAATTAGTTTTTTGTTCAAAGTCGAACTTTTTTCTACAGCTTGACATTTTCGTAATTTTGAAAATTTCCAAAAACTATACGGTCATGCGAAAGTTTTACTATTATCTTAAAAGTACATTTTTTATTTTTTATATCAGATCACTCTGGTAGCCAGAACCACACCGATTGGCCATGCAGCAACGGCGGCGCTATGTTTAAATCATAATAACTTTTTTGTTTATCAATATTTTTCAATACAATAACTCAAATTTGGTAAGACTATGCATTGATCGTTTGTAAATAAGCGACCTCGTTAATACTCCCATCGAACAAAATATAAAAAATCCATCTGTTTTTTGGGCAAGCTTTTACAGACCCGTCATGTTACGAAGTAAAGCGTAGAAGAAAATATAATTGTTAATATAAAAATCAATAGTTGGATGGGTGATCGTTTAGCGATGAACTGGCTTGGGCAATCCTCTCTCTTCCTCTTCCACTTTCCGAATGTTTTTTTTCTCGTGGTTATACACACTGAAACACTACACGTGTAAAAATAATCCTAAAAATGATTTGAAGTTTGCATTATCGGAACGCAACGAAAGTTCGACAAATTCGCTGAATAAGATTTTCGACAATAAAGAAAACGAAGGAATGCGTTTTTTAAAAATTATCGTTGCGTTCGAACGTTGCTAACTTCAACATCGTTTATCAAAAATGTTTTTGTTTCCCCGAGTAGAGGGAAAAACGACGATAAAAAAAAACAAAAAGATTCTGGAGGAAAACTATAGTATAGATACACAGACACACACACGCGCGCGCGCACACACCATTCTCCCGAAAGAAATTCTCCCCAAGCTCTCACAGGCCCCCTGGACTCTTGCCAAAGTTGCCGATCGCAAATACACCTCGGAAACTTGTTCAGACAACGTGTACAACCCGTTTGCTTTTCGTTCCACGATGAGCTGACAATTCTTTATCGGCGATTGCTTAAGTTACATATCTTGGGCAGAAAAATCATCCGCCCGGCTAGCTCAGTCGGTAGAGCATGAGACTCTTAATCTCAGGGTCGTGGGTTCGAGCCCCACGTTGGGCGTTCATTTTTTTTTCTTTTTTTACATGAATTTAGATTTTTTCTTCTTAAATTGTGTAATTTGAAATATCGAAACATATGAATAACGCTCGTTGAATCAGTCCGTACATGGTCATCGGGCAAGTGCGCTGATTCGCCACTGGACTCACAGCGGAGACAAAGCGGAGAGACTAAAATACCTTCCAAACAAAACATCATACGGGGTAAATAATATCCCCCCGATTGCGAAATAGAAGGAACGGTCACCAACTATGTTGCGCCAACTGCTCCTACGGATGCCCTTACCTGAAAATGACACCCCGCCTCATATCGAGGATGCCCATACATGAAGCTCGCGCTGACCATCAAACGAAGCCAACAACGAGATAGCAAGAAGGCGATGCAGCAGAAAATCGACCGCACCAGAATGACACAAGCTCACGGGTCACGCCGAACCTCAGCGTGAAACGGAAACGCATCATCGCAATACCGACCGAGGTAGGTGAAGTATCGTCCGGAGAATCAGATCCACAAGCGGACAATACACAATGGGAAACCCCTAAAAACCCAACCAAAAAAAGAACAACCACACAAACAGTCACAACTCACGAAGATCCAAACAAATTCGCGGTGCTAACCGACGACTGCGAAGAAAATGAGATAGAAATGAACAATAATCAAGAGGACGATGAATTCCAACCCGCAGCCCTTCATAACCAAAAAATCAGACCCCCGCCGATCTACATCGAGGATTCAGACACCGCAACAATTATAGCGCTCCTAGCCACACTTAACGTCACTAAGCACGACGTCATTATAAAAGACATCTCGGAAGAAAGCGGGGCAAAAAACCACATAATATACCCCAAATCTATACAGCACTACGACAGCATCCTGCAAGCAATTGAGCAGCAAAAAATTAAATGCTTCACGTACACGCCCAAAAACCGAAAACCCAAAACCTTCGTACTCAAAGGCATCCGTGGTTTCACTGAGGACGAGATTAAAAAGGAAATTGAAGAATTAAACCTGCCAAACGTAGATTCTCTCGCTCACAAAATTCATTTTCAACAAAAACCTTCCGAACCGATATCATCACATAATTCAAATCTCGAGTGACAGCCCTACAGCCGACCTACTGAAAACGAGAGCGATAGCCTACCAAAAGGTAAAATGGGAAAAACTCAGAAAATCTACGGTTTACCAATGCAAAAAATGCCAAAGGGTGGGTCACGCCAGCTCGAACTGCCATCTTGAATTTCGATGCGTCAAATGCGCGCAAAATCACGGTCCTGGCAAATGCTCTATTGGAGGTATCGTAGACAAAGGCTTCCTGAGATGCGCCAACTGCAACCAAACTGGACACCCAGCATCATACCACGGATGCCCATACTTGAGAATGGAAAGCACCAACAAAAAAGCAGCCACCCAACAACAGCTAACAGCAAGAAGACACCAGATGGAAAGAATCGCTACAATCGTTCAGCCAAATCTCTCATACGCCCACATCACAGCTAGACCAACGCAGCAACCTCACCAACAAGGACGAAGCCAAGGCCACCCAGAAAGGCACACGCATGAGCCACCTCGCAGACCTCAGCCACAACCATCCGAGACCTCACAAGAAACCCAGCCTCAATGGGTTAATAACCTCAAGCTCGACCTAGCAGCCATGATTTCCGCCCACATAGATAATATATCCCACAAGGTAGACGAAAACACAAAAAAAATTAACTATATACTAGACACACTGAACCTACACCAACACAACTAATAATGGACCTTATCTCAATAGAACTCAGCAAATTAAAAATAGCAGCCATCAACGTCAATTCAATCATAGCAAATCATCGCAGACTAGAGCTATACGAATTCACACAAAAACACAACCACGACATCATCCTGATTTCGGAATCCAAACTCAACCCAAGACACAAACTTACATTCAAAAACCATAATATAATCCGAAACGACAGACCGAACTCAACCCAAGGAGGCGGTACAGCTATACTTATAAACAAAAACATACAATTCGAAATAATTAACTTCCCCTCATCTAAGAGTAATAGCATTCTTGAATACTGCATCATTAAACTGGCCACAACGGGTGCCGAAACAATGCATATAATAAGCATATACGCAAAAAATGACAACAGACTCCTATTCATAACAGAATTAGAATACCTTTTTGAGAACCTAAGGCTACATCATGACAACTTGTATTTCATCATGGCTGGAGATTTTAATGCAAGGCGTATAGCATGGGGAGACAGAGCTAACAACCCCCGCGGTCGATACCTAGCACAGTGGGAAGCTAGTAACCACATCAAATACAAACTCAACATCATCCCTGCGGCACACCCTACTTTTAAGCCGGCCAACTCATTCTTAGACATCTGCCTTATCGACTCACGACTAAAAATCCTAGACACCATAAACGACAAATTACAAACACTCCCATATGACAGCGACCATGCAGCAATTACATTTACTGTGCAAACAACCGAAGAGTGCGCTCCTAAAGCTGATCCCAATCCCACTAACACCCGCTATAATTACAAAGCAACCAATTGGGCCAAGTTCACGAAACACCTAAAAGACACCCACAAGCTAGCAATCCCGGACGATCGTAATCTATCCATAGCCGAAATCGATAACAGCTTATCAATAATCAATTCAGAAATATCAAATACCATCGAAAACAAAGTCCCCACCTTTAAAGCACAAGATAGTATGCTAAAATACACAAATAACACAATCAAAAAATTACAAAAATCCAAATCCAAGCTCATAACTATTCTTCACGCTCTCCAAACTAGAGATCCATACTTAAAGCTACAAACCTCTAGAACAACCAAAATAATTTAAAAAAAAATAAAAGCAAACCTATACCTTGAATTCAAACGCTCATCGGACAAATATTGGTCAAAACAAATTACTCAAATAGACCACAAAAAATCAGAATCCTTCTTCCCAAACATTAACAGACTTCTCAGACCCAAACCACAACTCCGAATCGATGAACTCCATGTAGACCCAAATAACCAATCGCTACTACAAAGAAGTAACTGCAACCCTACCAACGCTCATCTATCAAACAACAAACTCGTTTTCCACTCCCAGGCCGACAAGTTAAACATAATCGGGGCGTACTACAAGAGCATAAACTCTCCACGATATTCAAACATAGGTACCCAAACGAAACAAATCGTAGACGCATCCGCGGAACAAATTAAATTCGATTTTAATAGCAGAAGAATATCCGAAAAAACGCTAACCTCCTTTAGCCCCACCAACAGAGCATCGAATCCAACACAAGTTCCCGGACACCTAAGCTACTTTTGCAGAGACACGACAATAAAAAAAATTCTCAAATATCTCCCCAATAAAACTTCTCAGGGAATCGACAATATTCCACCGATTGTCCTCAAGCACCTCCCTACAAATCTCATCACCACAATAACAATAATTTTAAACAACGCACTTAACCATACCTACTTCCCCAAGAACTGGAAAAAAACAAAAGTTATCCCAATACTAAAAAAAAACAAAGACCCCAATATCCCATCCAACTATAGACCAATCAGCCTCACCCCGGCACTAAGTAAAGCATACGAATCCATCATCAATATCAAGCTAGCAACCCACTGTGCAACCCATAACATCATCCCCGATAGACAATACGGATTCAAACTTAAACATTCAACCACCCACGCAATCCATAACCTATTATCAGATCTAAATATACAAATTGGAAACGGCAATCTAGTCGGAGCAGCGCTACTCGATCTAGAAAAAGCGTTCGACTCCGTCTGGATCAACGGCCTACTACACAAACTTAAAATAAAAAATTTTCCTGACTGGATCATACACCTCACCTGGGACATGATCACGGACAAATCATTCATAATCTGGGATGGTTCAACCGCCTCATCAGAAACATTCCTCATTCGAGAAGGTCTGCAACAAGGCACCGTAAACTCTCCTATCCTGTTCAATATATTCACCAGTGACATTCTAAACCTAAATGACATAAATAACATCCAAAGCAACACTAAAGCAATAGCATTCGCAGATGACCTAATCATTTACACAACAGGAAAAAGCATACAAAAAATCCGCCCAGAACTAGAAGAAAAGGTAGAATCCGTAAATCAATACTACGCAGAATGGAATCTGAAAGTAAACCCAACCAAATCCGAAACCATATTATTCAGAAAACCATTAGATAACATAAGCTCCAAGTACAAAGCCGGCCATAAAGATTTCACCATAAAAATAACATCACAAGACACGAACACCAAAATCTCAATACCCCATAAAAAGGTAGTCAAATATCTGGGAGTTAACCTAGACTACCTCCTCAGAGGCAACAATCACATATCAACGCAACTCGAAAAGGCAAAAAAAGCGATAAAAGCGAATAGCGCGATATTCTACAACAAACATCTAGCTAAAAGATCAAAACTAATCCTATACATGCTATTGATCCGACCCATTCTCACCTATGCAGCTCCAGTATGGTGGAATACGAGCCAATCTATGATTGAGCAATTACGGATATTCGAAAGGAAATGCCTCAGAATGTGCTTATATCTCCATAGGTCAACACACTCGGATTATAGACACCACATCAGCAACAAAATAATTTACAACATAGCCAACATACCCAGAATAGACAACTACACAATAAAACTAATTCGAGACTATCACTTCAACATAAAAAACATAAACAATAACGCTATCAAAGCCATCGCCTCACAAAGCGATTCATGCTCCAGACGCCAACTGACTACGGGATACACAACCCCCCAAGCCTTTACATTTTGCGATCGGATGGGTATCATACAAAATGAAAATAATATTCCATTGCTATACCACTGGAAACGTAATAAAGCCAACAAAAGAATCTCGATGAACCCCACCGATTTCAATACCAACCCTGAACGATTCACTGGCTCGACAGCCATACCACGTTGTGACGCGCTAGATTTCCACCGGCTAAAATTCGCCAAATATCGCTGGTTAGACGCAAATTGCGCCCACATAAGGGAACTAGCAGCAAAAAAGCACAGACAGAGTCACCTAACTCTAAGAAGACCCGCGAACCGTGGCCGCAATCTAACTTAAAAAAAAACAGACGTACCCTTAACACAGAAAATGAAATCCGGATATAACGGAGACTGTACATAGTTTAAATACATCTAATTAGTTAACTTTAGTCCATAAGTATTAGTTGACCAACGCAAGCCCCAACGAGGTTTTTTTCTGTTTACCCACAAATTGGTTCCCACCAAGCTTTTTCCTCGATCCCACACGGCGTAGTCAACACGCAACAACCGACAGGCCAAAATACCGCCTCTCAACTTCCGATATCGAGCGACATAAAACCACACTCCATGACGGAGACGAATAAAGAACAACATGCGAGAACTGCCACGGACAGTCATACTTGTTCCCCACACTGTTACCTAAAAGCTTTTTTTATTATTTTATTGTAGCTTAGATCATAAGAAACCGTGTATCGACAAACAATAAAAATGTATTAAAAAAAAAAAAAAAAAAGTAGAGCATGAGACTCTTAATCTCAGGGTCGTGGGTTCGAGCCCCACGTTGGGCGTTCATTTTTTTTTCTTTTTTTACACGAATTTAGATTTTTTTCTTCTTAAATTGTGTAATTTGAAATATCGAAACATATGAATAACGCTCGTTGAATCAGTCCGTACATGGTCATCGGGCAAGTGCGCTGATTCGCCACTGGACTCACAGCGGAGACAAAGCGGAGAGACTAAAATACCTTCCAAACAAAACATCATACGGGGTAAATAATATCCCCCCGATTGCGAAATAGAAGGAACGGTCACCAACTATGTTGCGCCAACTGCTCCTACGGATGCCCTTACCTGAAAATGACACCCCGCCTCATATCGAGGATGCCCATACATGAAGCTCGCGCTGACCATCAAACGAAGCCAACAACGAGATAGCAAGAAGGCGATGCAGCAGAAAATCGACCGCACCAGAATGACACAAGCTCACGGGTCACGCCGAACCTCAGCGTGAAACGGAAACGCATCATCGCAATACCGACCGAGGTAGGTGAAGTATCGTTCGGAGAATCAGATCCACAAGCGGACAATACACAATGGGAAACCCCTAAAAACCCAACCAAAAAAAGAACAACCACACAAACAGTCACAACTCACGAAGATCCAAACAAATTCGCGGTGCTAACCGACGACTGCGAAGAAAATGAGATAGAAATGAACAATAATCAAGAGGACGACGAATTCCAACCCGCAGCCCTTCATAACCAAAAAATCAGACCCCCGCCGATCTACATCGAGGATTCAGACACCGCAACAATTATAGCGCTCCTAGCCACACTTAACGTCACTAAGCACGACGTCATTATAAAAGACATCTCGGAAGAAAGCGGGGCAAAAAACCACATAATATATCCTAAAACCATTCAACACTACGACGGCATCCTCCAAGCAATCGAGCAGCAAAAAATAAAATATTTCACCTACACGCCCAAAAACCGAAAACCTAAAACTTTCATTCTCAAAGGCATCCACGGGTTCTCAGAGGACGAAATCAAAAAGGAAATAGAAGAACTAAACCTACCAAACGTAAAGATTCTTACGCTCTCTAAATTCATTTACAACAAAAATCAACCGAACAGATTCCACCACATTATCCAAATATCGAGTGATAGCCCAACAGCAGACCTTTTAAAAACGAGAGCTATTGCCTATCAAAGAGTCAAATGGGAAAAACTCAGAAAATCCACTGTATATTAATGCAAAAAATGACAAAGGGTAGGGCACGCTAGCTCGAATTGCCAGCTTGAATTCCGATGCGTCAAATGCGCCCAAAACCATGGTCCCGGCAAATGTTCCATCGACGGCATAGTAGACAAAGGCCTACTTAAATGTGACAACTGCAACCAAGCTGGTCACCCAGCCTCGTACCACGGATGCCCGTACCTAAAAATGGCCAGCTCCAACAAAAGATCGGTCAACCACCAACAGCTAATGGCAAGAAGACAGCAGACGGAAAGAATCGCTTTAACAGTCCAACCAAATCTCTCATACGCCCACATCACAAGTCGACCCACGCAGCAACCACACCGACAGGGATGGAGCCATGGCCACCCAGAAAACCACGCGCAAGAACCGCCTCACAGGCCACCGCCCCATCCATCCCCCAACTCGCAGGAATCTCAACCACAATGGGTTAATAACCTTAAGCTCGAACTCGCAGCCTTGATATCCGAACAACTAAATAGTATAGCCCACAAGGTAGAAGAAAACACAAGAAAAAATAACTTTATCCTAGGCACACTGAACCTACAGCATCACAACCAATAATGGAACTTACCACAATAGAACTCAGTAAACTAAAAATCGCAGCCATCAATGTCAACTCACTCATAGCAAACCATCGTAGACTAGAGCTATACGAATTTACACAAAAACACAATCACGATATTATCCTGATTTCGGAAACTAAACTCAACCCAAGACACAAAATGTCATTCAAAAACTACACTTTAATTCGTAACGACAGACCCAACTCAACCCAATGAGGTGGTACGGCTATGCTAATAAACAAAAACATACAATTCGAAACAATTAACTTCCCCTCATCTAAAAACAATAACATTCTCGAATACTGTATCATTAAACTTGTCACAACAGGTGCCGAAACAATGCACATAATAAGTATGTACGCAAAAAATGACAACAGTCTGCTTTGCCTAACGGAACTAGAATTCCTCTTCGAGAAACTAAGACTTCACCAAGACAATTCGTATTACATCATCGCAGGTGATTTTAACGCGAGGCGTCTAGCATGGGGAGACAGAACCAACAACCCCCGCGGTAGATACCTAGCTCATTGGGAAACTCACAACTACATCAAATTCAAACTTAACATCATCCCAGCGGCACACCCTACATTCAAACCGGCTAACTCATTTCTAGACATTTGCCTCATCGACTCACGGTTAAAAATACTTGATTCCATAAATGGGAAATTGCAAACACTCCCGTACGACAGCGACCACACAGCAATCACATTTACAGTCCAAACATCCGAAGAATGCAAACCCAAAGCTGACCCCAACACAGCCAACCCCCGCTATAACTATAAAGCAACCAAATGGGCCAATTTCACAAAACATCTAAAAGATTCCCACAACCTCGAAATCCCTGACGACCGTAACCTCACCATAACCGAAATTGATAACAGTCTAACTACAATCATTGCAGAAATAACAAAATCTATAGAAAACAAGGTACCCTTTTTTAAACCACAAGACAGTATGCTAAAATACACAAATAATACAATCAAAAAACTCAAAAAATACAAATCCAAGCTCATAACAATTTTACACGCCCTCCAAACCCGAGACCCACACTTAAGGCAACAGATATCCAGAACGATAAAAATAACCTTAAAAAAAATAAAAGCAAGCCTATACCTCGAATTCAAACGCGCTTCGGACAAATATTGGACAAAACAAATCATTAAAATAGACCACAAAAAATCAGAATCTTTTTTCCCAAACATTAACAGATTTCTCAGACACAAGCAACAACTCCGAATTGATGATCTCCATATAGACCCAAATAACCCAGTGCTACTGCATAGAAGTAAATGCATCCCCAACAGCGCACAACGAATAAACAACAATCTTGTTTACCACTCACAGGCAGATAAGCTAAACATAATAGGGGCATACTATGAGAGCATTAACTCCCCACGACACTCAAACTTCGGTACCCAAACCAAACAAACCGTAGACGCAACAGCGGAACAAATTAAAACTGAATTCAATACCAGAAGATCATCCGGAAAAACGCTCACCACCTTCAGCCCTATCAATAGAGCTTCGAATCCATCACACGAACTGGATCACCCAAACCGCCTCTGCTGCGACACTACAATAAAAAAAATTCTCAGTTACCTCCCCAATAAAACCTCCCACGGGATCGACAACATTCCACCGATAGTACTCAAGCACCTCCCAGATAACCTCAGCACCACAATCACAATAATTTTCAACAACGCCCTCAACCACACTTACTTCCCCAAAGCCTGGAAAAAGGCAAAAGTAATCCCGATCCTAAAAAAAAATAAAGACCCCAACTCACCATCCAGCTATAGACCAATCAGCCTCACCCCGGCCTTAAGCTAAGTATACGAATCTATCATCAACATAAAGCTAACATCACATTGCGCAACACATAATATCATACCCGACAATCAATTCGGATTCAGGCACAAACACTCAACCACCCACGCAATTCATTATCTGTTGTCAGAACTAAACTCCCAAATCGGAAACAATAATCTAGTCGGAGCAGCGCTATTAGATCTGGAAAAGGCATTCGACTCAGTCTGGCTTAACGGTCTGCTCTATAAACTCAAAAACAAAAATTTCCCAGAGTGGATCATCCACCTCACTTGGGACATGATTTCCAACAAAACATTCATAATATGGGATGGAATAGCCTCCTCATCCGAAACTTTCCTCATAAGAGAAGGATTACAACAAGGTACAGTAAATTCACCCATTCTTTTCAACATACTAACCAGCGACACCCTAAGCTTCAATAACATAAATAGCAACCTAAGCAACACAAAAGCCATCGCATTCGCAGACGACCTAATCATTTACACAACCGGTAAAAGCATTCAAAAAATCCGACCCGAACTAGAAGAAAAAGTCGAATCCATAAATCAGTATTACGCTGATTGAAACCTTAAAGTCAACCCAACCAAATCCGAAACTATCCTATTCAGAAAACCGCTAGACAATATCAGCTCCAAATACAAAGCCGGCCACAAAGATTTTTCTATAAAAATAACAGCTCATGACACTAAAAACAAAATCCCGATTCCTCACAAAAAAACTGTCAAGTACCTAGGAGTCCATCTCGACTACCTCCTCAGAGGCAACATTCATATCAATACGCAACTAGAAAAGGCAAAAAAAGCGATTCATGCTAACAGCGCGATCTTCTACAACAAACACCTAGCAAAAAGATCTAAGCTAATTCTATACATGCTATTGATCCGTCCAATCCTCACCTACGCAGCTCCGGTTTGGTGGAATACGAACCAAACCATAATGGAACAACTAAGGCTGTTCGAAAGGAAATGCCTTAGAATGTGCTTATATCTACATAGATCATCACACTCTGAATACAGACACCATATCAGCAACAAAATCATTTACAACACTGCAAACATCCCCAGAATCGACAATCACACAATAAAATTAACTCGAGACTATCACAGCAACATAACAAACATCAACAATAATGCCATCAAAGAAATAGTATCACAAAACGAATCAACCACTAAACGCCAACTCAACACTGGATACCTAACCCCCCAAGCCTTCGTTTACTGCGATCGGAAGGGGCTAATCCAAAACGAAAACAATATTCCAATCCTTTACCACTGGAAGCGCAATAAGGCAAACAAAAGAATTTCGATGAACCCCGCCGACTTCAATACTAACGCTGACCTATTTACTGGCTCGACCGCTATCCCACGCGTTAGACTTTCACAGGCTCAATTTCGCCAAATATCGATGGCTGGATCCCAACTGCGTACATATAAGAGAACTATTAGAGAAAAAACGAAGGCAACGCCTCCAATCACTAGGACGCCCAGCGAACAGAGTCCGCAATATAACATAACACACAGATGTTCCCACACCCACCAGGAAATTTAGACCCTGATATATCAGAGATTGTACATACTGTATATACACCCTAGCATTAATAACATTAGTATATAAGCACTAGTTGACTATCCGAAACCCCTACGAGGTTTTTTCTTGGCACCCACCAATCTTTTTCCTCGTTTCTCACTCATCGCAGTCAACGCACATCAACCGCCAGTCTATTAATTAGCCTCACACTTAACGATATTGATCGACAAGAAAACATTCTCCACCACGGAGGAGAGTAAAAGCCTACCTGCGAGAACTGGCATGGACAGTCATGCATGTATCTACTCACCGATAACTAAAAGCTTTTTTTATTATTTTATTGTAACTTAGCATTAAGAATACATTGTACCATCAAACAATAAAAAGGAAAAAAAAGTAGAGCATGAGACTAGTCTTAAGCGAACCGTGCTACAGCGCACATACTCCTCGAGACATCCCGAAAAATCAAAGTCAATATTCGCATTACTGTTAGAATATTACTCGGACCTGTCTCTAAAGATCTTAAAAAGTAATACAACCCAATCGCGGGTAAGGCGCAGTAGGGCTCATGTGTTCGTCACATGAGCCCTACTGCGCACCCAGCGCCACCAACAAGAGCGCCTCACACCCGAACGCTTAGCACAATCGAACTCGACCGCCTGTACCGACAGACGGTTAAAGATCATAACCGATCCACGTCGATCCCGCGGGTCACGCCGAACCTCAGCGCGAAACGGAAGCGCAATACCATAATACCGACCGAGGAAGGCGAAGCTTCGTCCGGTGAGTCAGAGCCACAATCGGCCAATACGCATTGGGAAATCCCTAAAAACCCCACAAAAAAACGAACAAGTGCACAAACAAACACATCACACGAAGACCTAAATAAATTCGCAGCGCTAGCCGATGAAGTTGAAGAAAATGAGTTCGAAATGAACAATAATTAAGAGGATGAAGAATACCAAACAATCGCTCAACAAAACCAAAAAATCAGACCCCCACCGATCTACGTGGCGGACTCAGACACCGCAACAATTATCGCGCTTCGTGCCACACTGAACGTCACTAAATACGACGTCATAATAAAAGACATTTCGGAAGAAAACGGTGCAAAAAATTATATAATATACCAGAAAACCATACAACACTACGACAGCATCCTGCAAGCAATCGAGCAGCAAAAAATCAAATGTTTCACATACACGCCCAAAAACACAAAACCCAAAACCTTCGTAATCAAAGGCATTCGTGGTTTCTCCGAAGATGAGATTAAGAAGGAAATCGAAGAATTAAACCTCCCAAACGTTAAGATCCTCATTCTCACAAAATTCATCTACAACAAAAATCTACCGAACAAATATCACCACCTAATCCAAATATCGAGCGATAGCCCCACACCAGACCTTCTGAAAACGAGAGCAATAGCCTACCAAAAAGTAAAATGGGAAAAACTCAGAAAAACTGCGGTATATTAATGCAAAAAATGCCAAAGGGTGGGGCACGCCAGCTCGAACTGCCAATTAGAATTTCGATGCAAAACCACGGACCCGGCAAATGTACTATCGAAGGTATAGTCGACAAGGGCCTCCTGAGATGCGCCAACTGCAATCAAACCGGACACCCAGCCTCGCATCATGGATGCCCCTACTTAAAAATGGCCAGCACCAACAAAAGAACTGTCAACCATCAACAACTAATTGCAAAAAGACAGCAGACTAAAAGAATTGCCACAATAGTACAACGAAATCTTTCATACGCCCACATCACAAGCAGATCAATACAGCAACCACACCAGCAAGGATGGAACCAAGGCCACCCAGAAAGATACACTCAAGCGCCACCATACAGACCAACGCCACAACCAACCACCACCTCGCAAGAAACCCAGCCTCAATGGGTGAATAATCTTAAGCACGACCTCGCAGCCATGATAGTCGAACATCTAGATAGTATATCCCATAAGGTAGACGAAAATACAAGAAAAATTAACTATATCCTAGGCACACTCAACCTACAGCAACACAACCAATAATGGAGCGCACCCCAATAAAACTCAGTAAATTAAAAATCGCAGCCATCAATGTCAACTCTATCATAGAAAATCATCGTAGTCTGGAACTATATGAATTTACACAAAAACACAAACACGACATTATCCTAATCTCGGAATCCAAACTCAACCCAAGACATAAGCTGTCATTCAAAACCACAACCTAATTCGGAACGATAGACCGAACGCAACCCAAGGAGGCGGTACCGCAATCCTAATAGACAAAAACATACAGTTCGAACCAGTTAATTTCCTAATCATCGTAGACTAGAATTGCACGAATTTGCACTAAAGTATAGACACGACCTCATCCTGATCTCCGAAACCAAACTCAATACAAGACACAAACTCTCATCCAAGCACTACAATCTAATACGAAACGATCGACCGAACGCAACCCAAGGGGGAGGAACAGCAATACTAATAGATAAAAACATACAATACGAAACAGTTAATTTCCCAACCTCTAGTAACAATAGCATATTAGAATATAGCATCATCAAACTTATATCAACAAGTACAGAGAAACTATACATAGTAAGCATATACGTAAAAAACGTAAACAGAATTCTCTGTATAAATGAACTGGAATACCTATTTGACAAACTGAGACTCCATCAAGATAACACGTACTATATTATGGCGGGAGAGTTCGACGCGAGGCGAATAACATGGAGCGACAGAGGCAATAACCCATGAGGCCGCTACCTCGCACAATGGGAAACACAAAACAGTATTAAATACAAATTTATCATTGTTACTCCAGCACACCCAACGTACAAACCAGCCAACTCGTACCTGGACATATGCTTTATAGACTGAAGGCTAGCGATATTAGATAGCATTATTGGCAAACTGAATACCCTACCATACGATAGTGATCACACAGCAATTACCCTAACCGTACAAACAACAGAGGAGTGCACACCCAAGTCCGATCCTGACTCTGCAATCCCCCGTTACAATTATAAAGCGACCGATTGGGACAAATTCACAACAAAAGCTGAAGGAATCTTACACACTGACGATCCCGGACGACCGTAACCTCACCATCACAGAAATTGGCAACAGCATAATAACAATTAATAATGTAATCACAAACACAATAGAAAACACTGTCCCCGAATTCAAACCACAGAATGTCATATTAAAGTACACAAATAGCACAATTAAAAAACTACAAAAATGTAAATCCAATATCATACCTATACTACATTCCCTCCACATAAGCGCCATACTAGCCAGATGGAAACTTTCCAAAAACGCAAAAATAACACTGAAAAAATAAAGACAAACTTATACCACGAATACAAACGAGCATCTGACAGATACTGGACAAAACAAATCACACAAATAGTCTTAAAAAACAGAGACCTTCTTCCCCAATATCAATCGAATACTAAGACCGAAACAACAAATCCGAATTGACGACATACACATAGATAAAAACAACCAAAACCTGATACGAAGAAGCAACTGCAACCCTATCAATGCACAACCAGTGAACAACAAGCTCATTTTCTCAACACAAGCCGAAAAATTAAACCGAATCGGCGCCTATTACGAAGGCATTAACTCACCCAGATACCTAAACGTAGGCACTCAAATAAAAATAACTGCAGATGCATCAGCCGAACAAATAAAAAATAAATTCACTAACAGAAGAGAAACCGAAACAACACACACTAACTTTAACACCGACAATAGAGCATCGAACCCTGCACACGAACACGGACACATAAATCACTTTTGCAACGAAACGACAGTAAAAAAAATACTCAGACACCTACCGAACAAAACCTGCCATGTCAATGTTGTCAATGAGTCGGTAGTAGTCTTCATAATAATAATATTAACATGTCTACCTTAAAAGCGAACTAAAAAGACATATCGAAAAATCAGGCGGAAACCTATTAAAATAGGCTTGAATTACCCCAGCGGAATTAACATGATAGGCAGAATATAACCATGCATATTATTGATACGTGATAAATCTCCATGAATTGTTGTTGGCATATTTTGTGGCGGCTACTATACAAAATAATTGCAAAACACAGGTAGGTTATGTCCACCAAACGCATTAGCTGTTACTCGCGACGTTGCTAAGCTGTGGGTGCCATTTCGTCGTTCTGACCATTTTCAACCAGAAATGGAAACTTTCTTGTAATGCAGTGCTTTAACTACACGGTAAAGAGTGATTTTCTTATTTTTTACAATATCTATTATATCTAATCTATCGAATTTCAGTTTTCCAACGGGTTTAGTTGGATACGTGAGCAGGAAGACCGTGATCGCCACACTTCCGGTTGACCGGCTCCATAAGATGACGTGGTTCAGTAACTCAAAGTGATCGGCTTTCCAATTTTATTGCGGAAAAAACTAGACGGTCGAAATAGGCGCATAAAGTATTCGTCAAAATGATCTAAAAATTTCAAATCCGAAAGTTGAATTCGTAGTAATGATCGTATCTCTCTAAACATCTGCCTAATAACATAATTAAATCACTCACAATAATATTCAACAACGCGTGCAACACAATTTCTCGGCGGCGTAGAAAGAGGACAAAGTCTTACCGATCTTGAAAAAAGACAAAGACGCAAACAACCCATCTAGTTACAGGCCAATAAGCCTAACACCTTGTATGAGTAAAGTCTACGAGCCGATTATTAACACAAAAATAACAACCTTCTGCGTAACAAATAACATCATCCTAGACAAGCAATTCGGGTTCAGGCATAAACATTCAACAACTCACGCAATGCACAGCTTACTATCCGATTTAAACACCCAAATTGAAAATAGCCACCTGATAGATGCACTTCGACACTTAGAAAAAACCTTCGATTCTGTCTGGCTCAACGGACTACTACATAAACTTAGAATTAAAAACTTCCCAGATTGGATCATTGACTTGATATTGGACATGATCTCTAATAAATCCTTCGTAATATGGGATGGTGCAGAGATCTCATCAAAAACATATTTCATCCGCGAAGGTCTGCAACAAGACACGCTAAACTAGCCCATACTATTCAATATATTAACATGTGATATCCTAAGCTTAAGCAACATAAATAGTGCCTTAAGCATCACAAAAGCAATAGCCCTTGCGAATGATATAATAATCTACACTTCAAACAACAGTGTACAAAAAATCCGTCCCGAACTCTAAGAGAAAGTCGAAACCATTAACCTGTGGTTAATGTTCCGACTTATTATGTGCCTATACCTACGTGGAATGGAACCTCCGCGTTAACCCAAGCAAATCGGAAACAATTTTATTCAGAAGACCACTACACAACATAAACGCTAAAAACAAAGGAGGCCAAAAACAATAAAAAATAAAAATCATAGCCCACGGCGCGAAACTTAAAACACCAGGCAAAAAAGGCCTCCAAGCAAACAGCGCTATCTACTATAATAAACACCTAGCAAAAAAAAATTATACTATGCATATTACTGATCCGTCCCATAATTAAATACGCGGCATCTGTCTGGTGGAATACCAGCCAATCGATGATGGAGTTACTTCAAGTGTTCGAAAGAAAATGCTTAAGAATGTGCCTATACCTACACCGATTCGCACACTCAGAATTCAGACACCACATCAAGAACAAAACATTTTACAACATAGCAAATATTCCAAGAATTGACAACTACACAATAAAACTAACAAGAGATTACAACAATTACAACAATAAATAATGTCATTCAAGCACTGTCAAACCAAAATTACCAAATTAAAACACGCCAACTTACCACAGAGTATGTAACACCTCAAACATTTACATTCTGCGACTGACGAGGTTCAATTGAAAATGAAAACAACATCCCCATACTATACCATTGGAAGAGAAATAAAGCTAACAAATGAATGTCGCTGAATTACAATGACTTCAACGACAATGCCTACAAATTCACAGGCTCTACCACTATCTCATGAAGGAATGTACTAGACTTCCACAGATTGAATTTTAACAAATATTGGTGGCTAAACAATGAAAGTATACACCTACGAGAGCTGCAGGTAAGAAAACGACGGCACTGTCTATTAAACCAACACCGATCAAAATCAAAACCCAAATAATAATAATAAAAACAAATAAAAACTTTTAAAAGAATAAAAAAAAACAAACAAAAATAATAAACTGAAAAACCAACAAGAAAAAGTAGCCCCCTCAAAGCAGGCTGGTGCATATATTGTATAAGTAAAGCCCTATCTTCAACTTTGTAAATACCGTACCACCTAGCATTAGAGCACAAGTATAGTTGAAATACAAAACAGTCAATGAGGTTTTTTTCACAGCATGACAATAGCCAGTTTTTTCGTCAATTCGAAATCGGCGTAATCAACGCGCACCAAACGACTGACCAAGAATAGTCATACATCCACCCAAACTGAGCGATACGAAATATATTCCAAAGAGAATAGACTATAGATTTATATTTGAGTACTGGAACTGACAGTCATGCATAGAAATACACACCGAAACCAGAAAGCTTTGTTTAATTTTGGTTGTAGCTTGGATCAAAAGAAAAAGTGTATCTGAAAATAATAAAACATTTTTTAAAAAAAGTAGGGCATGAGACTCTTAATCTCATGGTCGTGGGTTCGAGCCTCACGTTGGGCCTTAACTTTATTTTGTTTACACGAATTTAGCTTTGGGTTTTCTTTTTTATCATTGTGTAATTAAAAATATTGAAACATGAATAACGCTCTTTGAATCAGGACGTACATGGTGATCGGGCAAGTGCGCTGATTCGCCGCTGGACTCACAGCGGAGACAAAGCGGATGATGCGAATGTGCCCATGGATAGTGTGAGGTGGGAATATTATGTATATCGGATGGTGATTGTTATTGTTAATATTGAAACTGTGTCGGTTGGAAGTTGCTATCTGTATGGTAGGTAAGTGTGGGATGTACTTGATGAGCCTAGTGGATGTAATGGGGATTGGATGAATCACTAAATTGACCCCCCCCCCCCGGCCCCTGATGCAGTACTTCCTGCAGTATTGATAAGCTATAAGTCACTTTAATCTTGCATTGTCTGTTGAAGGAGAATACACATGCTATAAAGATCCAAACACATCGACTTGCGGTGTCTTTTATTCCATTGTGATGAATCTCATGTAGACACGCACACATCCATATGTAGAGCATTTGACACATGTATGTAAGTATAGTTTGCAATGATGATTGACAGGTTGTTAACCTGGTTCATCCTTCTCTCTCTCTGTCTGTCTCTCCCTCTTTCTAAATTGTTGCTTTCCCATATTCCGTAAGGTGTTCCAGGGAGTGGTACAGATCCTGGACTTTCATGAGGAGAACCTAAATACGAGAATTAATTGATATGATAATCTTGGGCAAAAAAGCAGTCAGAAAGAGGCGCAATTGACGAATTTATCATACAGATAAATTGTGATAACGATAAATCTACATCTTTCGTATCTGTGTACTGCCGTCACCTCGTTATATTGGGATAAACATGATTACAACTCTATATATTTATACATATGAGTTTTGCGGAATCGAAAATCATTCGAGCTTATCAGCCTCGAGGTCTTGTGCTATAGACACCTTCGAAAAGCGCTACATTAGAAAGAGGGGAGCTTGGTCGTTGCTGAACAATTGTATGCACCTACACATTGAGTATGCAAAACGGAATGGATTCGTTGTCTTTGTTCAGGGAATGGATAGCCATCGAAATTTTCTATATCATCACAGAAATATACAATCCATCATCGAAATCTACGAAATCGTTAAAGAAAATCACAAAAACTCACGTTTGGGTGAATACAAAATGCAGATCAGTCTTGTTTGGGGATCGAAAGGATAATTGCGATGTTGTGATCCGTTGACGTTTGGTTTGGGACTTATCAGAAGGATGGTTAGGATCCCATTTTGGTTAGTTTAGTTTTAGCTTGCTATTTATTAGGATGATGATACGGATATTATTCGGGTGTGCTTACGGTTGGGTTCGAGTTTTTCAGAAGGATGTATGGGCTATGGTTGAGATGTTGAGTTTGACTTGGGATGTATAAGAAGGACGCTGGTGATGTTGTTCGGATGTGTTTACGTTTGGTCTATTTACAATTGGATTCGGATTTATTAAAAGGATATTTGGACGGTTGTTTGTGATATCGCGTTTGGCTTGGGATCTATCCAACGGATGGTTGGGATGTTGATTGGGTGTGTTTACCTTTGACTTGGAACCTTTCAGATCGATATTTGCGATGATGTTAGGGTGTGTTTACGTTTGGGTTCGGATTTATCAATAGCATGTTTGGGCTGTCGTTTGGGATCGCAAGTTTGGTTTGCGACTTATCAGAAGGATGCTTGGGATGTTAATTCGCTGTGCTTACATTGGGATTGGGATCCCTTAGAACAATGTTCGGGTTATTACTACTAATCAGTATGAAGACAACAATTATTTTTATCACCACCTACTCCGAATTTGTCTATCACGAAAGAATCGTCATTCCTGTCAACTGGGATTAATTCAACCTTGAAGTGACAAAATTTCTAACACAAGTACTTACAATTCTATTATCCCCTCTCCGTTTGTTTTTTGTTCTTTAATTCGCGTTAGGCATTTGACTCTCTCGCGGCCTGTGCGATTGCCGCGAGACTTTTAGTCCTCGTCGACAAAGTGCGACATATATACATACATATATAGGCAATAGGTGCGTCAACCGCGCGTTCTCAAGTGCGGTTCATGTATGAGCTCCTCAACGTAGAATAGAACACCGGGGTGCCAGGTGTTTCGTACGGTTTATTTTCGTTTGTGCAGTTTAACCCGCTCCGGCGAGAGCGAGCATCAAGATCCCGCGTATATTTTTAGTGGTACACGACATGCGGTGTACCACCGCAACGTTTCGGCACAGCCAGAAATAAAGTGTTTATCGAAACTGAGTCCGTACGCCTGTGTCGGTGGATTTTCCCACCAGCTCTCTCCCGTTGAGAACTCGGGATGAGGTTTTTGGAAAAATGGAAACGAAAAGCATCAATCAGTCGATCAATCTACATCTAAAAAAATATCAGTGCCCTTTAACATTCATCGCCAAAGCGTTCGCCCCACCTTAAGGGGTCTGCATAAACTTAACATTTCGAAAATATGATTTTTATTGCACTGTTTTATAGCCTAGGGTTTTCATTGTTATTTAAAAGAAGATTTTTATGAAAATTCCAAAAATTAACCAAATTATGACAATTTTTGTGTTTCCCTCGAAACTAGATTTTCCGAAACGGTGTAAGTTGTACCTCAAAATCCGTTCGTCCAATTCACGTCAAATTCGGACAGAACATAGTTTATAATACGTTCTAGCGTATGTGAAAAAAAGTCACTCGCGAAAAACAGAAATGTAAAGAAACCGTTGTATCAGTAGAAAATAATAAAGATCCTACGCAACGATTGACCCGAGACAGAGCATTTTTTTTTTCTTTTTCGATCGATCGGAGTCAGGTATATAAATATATCGCGCAGGTCATCGACATTTTCGTGTTGTTTCTTCCACCAGAATCAGCTGACATCTCTGGCCGTTCGCCGACACCCACGCGAAACCTTGATTATGTTGGCGAAAGATTTGTCAACCACGATTTACGGTAAGTAATGTAGCCTCGGAAAAATCGGTCCCCCGCAATTCTGGGAATTCGAACGTTTCCAAAGACTCAAGAAGGGGCTCCTCGGTTGTGTACCATCTCTGAAGTGACGTCAGTGAATATATTTCCACTCGAATGCGCCTTGATAGATCGTTCTCATTAAAAGAAGAAAAAGCCTTAAGTTCGAAGCCAAAGAAGCAATAAAAAATAGATTATTCTGTTCCTTCAGGATTAATGGGATGTGGAGGACTTGCCAGAGAGGTAACTCAGAGAGCTATGGGTCATGCGGTAAAAAAAGATAGGTAGTTTTTGTTACCGACCGAGTTGTTTTCATCGGGTCTGACGAGAAAACATCTGCAGTTTATTGCGGCATTGCCCGATCTTTCAGGCTGGCAATCGTATATACATGGATACTTATAGTAACAGGTGTGTATATATATACTGAAAGGAGTTGATAGATCACAAGCTGGCAATAGATGGCTTTAGGTACACTATTTTCTCGAATTAAAAGATAGCAATACACATGATGTCTTTACAGACCTGGTGAAACGCCATAGATGACATTTGTGCGGCGCCTTGCCATAATCTATTTCAATTGTCTTTACAATAGCAAGTTTTGTTCCACATAAGTCACACTTGCGGCAAGTTATTTCCTGGCAAAGAAAAAGGGTGTTTCAAAATGACCTGACATTTAGATTTATTAATCAATCGGATTATTTATTTGAAAAGTACGTATATTTTCATTTTAATATAAGGTACAAACATGGAGGTTATGCGTGGAACACAATATCCGATAAATGGCGTAAGCCGCATGGACTTGGAAGACATATTCTTTCAACAAGATGGCGCAACCTGCCACACCGCGGGCAGAACAATATCTTGCGCCGCGGCGGTGTGAATTGGCCACCAAGATCGTGCGATTTGACGCCATTGGACTTTTTTCTTTGGAGTTTTGTGAAAGGAAAAGTGTACGCCAATGAAACACAGACCATTCGGTGCTCAAGGAAGCAATTGGAAGCACCATTAATGAAATTAGACCGCAATTATGCCAAAATATTATTGAAAATTTCGTCAAAAAAGTGAACGTTTGCAAACAGGGACGAAGCGGCCATTTATCGGATATTGTGTTCCACACATTACCTCCATGCTTGTACCTTATATTGAAATAAAAATATTCATCCTTTTCAAATGAATAATACGTTTTATTAATAAATGAAAATGTCAGGTCATTTTGAGACATCCTATACATACACACTAAAAGAAATGGATAGACCAAATTTTCATGTACAAATCTTCATTGTGCCCCCAAACTCAAATTTGGGATAAAGAAAACGTTTGCCCGTTGGTCCCAAAATGCTGATCAAGCTTTCGAATATCCAGTGACTAACGAATGTGTGTACCAATTGTCAGTGCTCAAAACACTTGCCAACATGCGATTAATTATTTTTGCGATATCGTACGCAGTTGGACGTGAAAATTAGTATAGTTTTTGTGAATCTATCACGGGCGGCACCTTCTCGCATTCATGTTTGAAGGAGAAAGAAAAAAATTCAAGTTATCACGTGAATAGCACGCGATGTTCACGTTAAAGACTTGTGGGAAGTCGAGACGCGACCACGTGTTTTATATATTCTCCAATCTCAAATGTTTGCGTCGTTTGGCCGTGTGTCTCTCTAGTATGCTCAGCTCATTCGGCGTTGCTCCAATGGGAAACGCAAGAGGTACACGGACCTACCATCTTTATGTGTGTGCGCGCGTGTGTATGCACGCCTCGCAAAGAGTTTCCATAATAAACGCATATGCAAAGGTAATAGAAACGCGCGAAGAACACCAGCAGCAGACCACAATCCGTATCTACTTTTTCCTTTAGGTCTTCAATGAGGAAACGCGGGATGTTTGGGCTTCGCGAGGTTGGATCTGCAGCGGACGACGCGAGAAGGAACACGTGTGCAAGCCTCGCTATCAACATTCAACATGCATCTTTCATTGGATGAGTCATCAAATGTTATCTATTCTTTTTTATGTACCTTCGTATCCTCCTGCGGGCTTTTGCGAGCCCGACACTTTCATTTTTAAGCCCAGCTTTGTCACTTCACTATTTTTAGTTCCTCAGAGACGGCGCCTCCAGTTTGCAGGATGGCACAGGGAAACTGCGGAAAACCTGTGCCGATAGAGGCAGCTTCATTTTCACTTTTCAGTTGCGGTTGACATCGGGCAACTCGCTGAAATTTGCGTTTTCTTAAGTAGTGGCGTAAGCCGTGCCTGAACGGTCACCCATCCAAGTATTGATTTAGGTCGGCTCTGCTTAACCTGGGACATAGCTGAAATCGCGCATCGAACGATCCAAGAAAAATCAAGTGTGTTTAACGATTGAAGTTCTAAAAGTTAAAAGAAAAATCTTCGGGCGATAAATGAGATTTTCTTTATTTTGACCAATAAAAAGTGTGTGGCCGCAAATGTTACGCCTTCGAGCCACAAAGACGTTGGCATTACCCGCGGACTGATTACATTGTTTGCTGTTCGGTGATGTACAGTCATCGTTTCTAGGTGTTGTACTTACCTCTCCGTTTATTAGTCTTTCAGATAAAAGGTTCCCGACGCTCAACCGATATTGGCACGGTTCATAGCACTCGCTACACGCTATTTTTCTTCCAGTTCGCGAAGCGAATTATCCTAGAAAATTCCTCACGTCTGGTTGACACCGAGTCTATTCAGAACTGTCAATAATTGTTATGATACTATATTCATATTAAAACGTATCAATTCTTACAGTTGAATAATTCAAACATATATTCAAGTCGTTCAAAAAATACCTAGTTAAAAATACTTCGTATATATTGATACGGTCGACTTTGGCGTGTGAATTGTTGTTCAATTTTGTCTTTTTTTAACTTCTCTCAACGATTTTTTTTTCGGGTTGTATCAATGAAACTGCTCCTTCAATAACTTCTTAAAATCAATATGGAACGTTTTTACTATAATATCCAGAGAAATTCGCAATCGGTTCTCCCCATTTAAGATATTCGAAAAAAAAAATTAAGCGAGAAACAATTTAAAAACAGTCACAAGTATTCGATAAAATCAACAAAGTCATTGGTATGAAGAAAAAGAATGTTTGCTCATTATTCGTTGAGCAGCTACATATGCAAACTGTATGTGATGTGATTATCTGTTCACTTATTAATCTAAATAATTTACCAATCTTGAAAATGAGATTTTCCGATTTATTTCAAAATGTAACTAATGAAGGGTGATGAAGTCGTTGGTCCGCGTTGGTCCGTAACCGAAATCTCTTTTTTCTTCTTCTGGGTACAAATTTCTTATAAAGATCCTAAAAGAAAGTTGGAGGCCCTTCGAGCACATCAACGCAAAATGCCCCGTGTCCAACGTACGGACTTACGGATTACGAAATAAATGGAAAATTTGCTTCGGATGTTACGGGAAATAAAACGTTGATAAATGTGTATCGCGTGGTAATCGTGCGCAGCGACAATTATTGTACGTAAGCTCTTTGTGCGATGCAATTGAGAATAATTACAATGTGAATATTCTGCCGGCTCTCCGACACCTCCCTCCGCGTAATGTAATTAATCTTCCAATAGTCGTGATTGCGCAAGAACCGTGCACGGGCGAGCATGATTGAAACCGATAAACGTATGCACGTGAATTATTCATTTACTTAAAAAGAAAAGAAAAAACAGTAGTAATAGGGGCAGATCAAATTTTATGTATCTTTACGATAAAGGCGAATGTAGCGCGCATGCTAAATCGATTTGCGATGAATAATAGTCATTATCGTTCACGATAAATTGAGCCTAATGCGCGATAGAGATTGACATCGCACGACTTCCTGTTTACGCGGATACACGTACGTAGCGTACGTACATTGAGTACTCACATATACGGGACATTCTATTTCCTTTCGAAATGGAAGCGTTTTAAATAAATAATATTAAACAATAGTGACGGTAGAGGGCGCACAGTCGGTGTGCGGCTTCGACGATTTCCCCAGGCAAGTATTTCCGGCCTGGGCCAATACTCGGATGGGTGACCGATGAGTAGGCAGTGCGTAAGTCTCAACATCGCAATGGTGAGATACGTAATTAAAATTGAAAAAAAAGAAGCACTGCGTGATCCTCACGTCCAACATTACTCAATGTAAGTAATATAAAAGAACCACTCCATTTAGCGCCATTATCAACATACTCGACATCCATAGAACTGAATACTTCACGTCGCGCTGAAAGAAGTAAATGGTACCTTCTCAGATGACGAAATCCTCAACGAGACAAAGCATCTGCAAATCCCCAGCGTTTAAGTAATAAAGTTCACCAAGATAAGCTTCACCAGCAGAGGTAATACAGAGGTAATACAGAGGTAATACAGAGGTAAATACATCCAACAGCTCAATATCCGAGATCTACAAAGTTAAAACACTAGCGTACCAAAAAGTACTGCTGGGATCATCTAAGAAGGCAACAATTGTTCCAGTGCAAAAACTATCAAAGACTCGGGCAGGCAAGCTACCATGCCCCAAGGGCCTGTCCACGTCCCAAAAAAACCGCTGAAGAAGCCATCGAGTGCACAAGCTGCGGGGAATAAGGACACCTGGCGTCATATGAAGGCTGCCCTTTTCCAAAGCTGGCTGTGGGTCTGAAAAAGCAATAAACAAATCTCTACGCCATCAGCACGGGAAACAATTTCACCACAAACTTCTATCCTACGTCAGTACCCTCATATGCAATGGCCAATTAACTGATGCCGCACTACTCGACCTGGAAAAAAGCCTTTGACTCAAATGAAACGGAATGCATTTTCCTAAATGGCCAACATACTTCATTTGGCTCATGATCTCAAATAAATCATTCAAATCGTAGGACGCCTCTTACCTCATCCCTTACATCTCCAATAACAGGTGTCCAACAGGGCACAGTCAACTCACCACTCCTATTCAGTATCTTTACTAACGACGGTATCAATTTATTCGAACTCAACCAAAAAAAAGTCCGACACTCAATTGCTTTTGCAGCGTCAAAACATCTAGCAAACCCTCCTGGAATCTTAAATTCAATCCTTCGAAATGTGAAACAACCTGCTTCCGCATATTGGAACCGTGAAACCCAGAACCGACAATAAACCGCTTCTGCTTCATAAAAAATCAGTCAAATACCTGGGGTAGGGAATGTACACCAGAAAACGAGCTGCGGCAAACGTCCCGGCGGGAGGCGGCTCTAAGGAAATGATAAAAGTAAAGTGACAAGTGTCAGGTTGACGTGACAAGGCTGAGATTTCGAGGGCCCTAGGAGACATAGCCATAAGGAAGAAACATGGGCGATATATTTCTGAAGTTTGGCAATCATTGGAAGTACCGATGACGAATTGACCAGTAAGCTAAAGTGTTACGGTTGAAAATCCCCATTGATTTCTGATTTGTAACATTGCCTTGTATCAATGGGTCTATTGAGGATGACATCGGAGAATATTATTATGAGACACTTAATCGAGTCAGCGTTAAAGTCTTCGCAGAATTACGAGTGCATTTCAGGTTACTCGGGACGAGTACTTTTATCGTATTGTAATGGTTGCACTTATGGCATTCGTCTGCAATGTTCACACGCTTTACATTCTACCACCTGGCCGTTGCTTAATAGACTGGACGCACACGCGCCGCACAGCAACAATTGCCCATAAGACGAAAAATTGCAAGTAGCACGAGCGGGTGTTCACGTGCCTAGCTTAGATATCGTTATCATCAAGCGATGCCGTTGATGGCATTACAATGTAGGACTTTACGGGCCAGATCATTGTCCGCTGGTAATCAGGGGAACATCATATGATTCTATCTACAAACGAAGAAAACATGGAACGGATCAATGTTCTATGAATGTAATAAAATAGCAATGGCCTTCTGTACATTCATTTCTTTTAGGCTGAATTTGAGCTGGTGCGGTTAGAACACGATGCTAACACAATATTTACAATTATTTGAAATATTGTACGCCTGTCGGTTTTGTCAAAGATGGCGCAAAAAGCGCTAGACCTTTCGCTCTTTTAAAAGGAAAGTGGCGAACGGTATTTGTAAGGAAGCTCTTCAGTAGATACTGGACGTAAAACAGTTTCCAACAATTGCAAAGAGACACAACAGCTTTGCGTCCCACAGCCACCTTATTCTCGGAGCAAAATGAAATAATGGAGATAAAAATGATTGACGAGTTGCGCAGCTTTGAGATATAATTGGCCTCGTGTATTTCGTCAAAAGTGCAAACGTATCTCGCTGTTCGTGTGCATGAATAATAACGTTACAGCGATTGTTTTCTTCTTTCCTGTTTTATTTCTTGCCGCTCTTTGATTGCACTCGTTCGCAATGTCGCGTTCGGATAACCGGTGGGCTATGAAGCGCTCCTTCGTTACCCAAAAATTATATTCGGTACGTCTTTTACACACAGAAAAAAATGCTTCTAGCTGACTAAATTCGTCATTGAGGGATGTCAACGAATCATTTATTGAAAAAATCGAATATTACAAGTTATCGGTCGCATGTACAACCGCCCGCATGGCAATGGGTGACATTAGGTACACTATCTTCGCGAATTACAAGCTGGCGATACACATGGTGACAAGTCCACAGAATACCGCTAAAGCGCCATATGTGACATTTGGTTAACGCGTTGACATCATCTATTTTGTTTGTGTTTGCAATGTCAAGTTTGATTCCAAATAAGTCACATTTGCGGGAAAGTACACGCCATTATTACCTGGCCAAGAAATCAGCTGTGGAAATATTGTTTGCTAGAGTAAGTGTATGCCGAACCTGCTCCATTAAGTACAACGAGCAAGGAGTCCTTTCCCCACTTCCAAAGTGGTGATGTCTGTATAACAAGCACCGGGAAAACCACCCAAAAGAGGGGTGTCATGTATTGCGAGCTGCTGAAAGCGTTGGAGACCATCACTGGGGATCGTTATCGACTGCAACTGATGCGTTTGAAGCGAGCTCAGCACGGGAAGCGGGCGAAATGGGAGAAGCGCCATGAAAAGTTGATTTTGCAGGACGACAATGCACAACTTCGCCCGCCATATTCCCCAGACATCGCTTCCTTCGACTATCATTTGTTCCGGTGGATGCAGTCAGCACTTCACCTCATACGGAGGAATCGAAAAATGGCTAGATGACTGGGTTCGTCTATAAAGAACGGGAATACTTGCTACGTGGAATCCGATTATTGGCCGAAAGATGGGCCAAAGATGCCCATCCCGATGGGCAATTCTTTGAATAAACCAGTCAGCCGATTTGCCAGTTTCATATACAACTACCTAATATCTGAAGAATGATTGAGTCTATCGAACTGACGAATACTCGAAAAACTCAAAAACTTCAGTGGTCCATGTCAATATTTCGTTGGCCAGCTGTGATTGAGCAGGCCGTTGGTTCTAGTGGTTTTTTGTTCCGTATATGAGAGATGGGAAGCAGCGTTTCTGTCGAGCGTCAATATTGGTTCGGTCTATCGTTCCAGCGTCTTCTCAATTATTATCGTTAGACGAACGGCCTAGATAGTCGAAAATGAGTTCATGCTCTCTTAAGATCGTTATCTCCCGACGATACGTTCTGATGACTCTTTTTTTCCGTCGCGTTTACTCAATTGTCCCCAATTTGGTTCGATCGAAGTGGATACATAGGTACAGTACACGATAATCCGGCCTTTTTTTTGTACGGTTCTATAAATAGATTGGGTAGAGGAGAAGAAAAAATGAATTACCTTTTTTAAAAAAATGCCCGTGTGGGTGTATCGTGTTATTATTGTGTGTATCTATCTAGTCGGGGGCTATGTGTAACCGGCTCTGATGCCGCGCTCTTCGGTGATTTCACACAACTGACCTTTGATACTTTGCACATTTTATGCTACTTGACGAATCACGTGGGATGTAAAATAATGGTTAGATAAGCGCGAAAGAAGGCGCGAGAGCATCGAATCTGGCCGATCCCCTCGTTCCCACACACGCATGCACACTCTTTCCAATAGTAATATTTTTCCTGAATATTGTGTCACGGGTTCTCTCTCTCTCTCTCTCTCTCTCTCTCTCTCTTTTACTCTACTGCACTCGTCATTTCCTTTCTTTTCAAGTTTGACGAAAATTACATTGTGGCAAAAGTTTAGAAAAATAATTTTTCAAATGGAAAAATAAATCTATAAATTGGAAAAACTTTCTAAAAGTTGAAAACTGAATTAAAAAATAAGAAAATATTGGAAAAGCTCTTTAAAAGTTGAAAAATGAATTTAATTATGGAAAAATATTGGAAAGACTGGAAAAATCGAAAAATTAATGAAAAATTAGGAAAATTTTGGAAAAACTAAAAAATTGAAGATTTGGTTTAAAAATAGGAAAATATGAGGAAAAACTGTTTTTTTTTAGTTAAAAAATTAATTTAAACGTAGGATAATATTGGAAAAAAATAATAAAATAAAAATACGAATGTCTTTGTCGAAAAAAAAAAGATAGAAATTTAAAAAAAATAATAATTCAAATAAATTCAACTAAAAAACTATTCTGTAAATAACATACGGACAAAAATTGCAAATAGAGCGAACTAAACAATTTTCTCCAATTTGATTTGCTTTACGCGTAGTGTCTTCTGTACAACACACTCACACACACACACACACACACACACACACACACACACACACACACACACACACACACACACATATATATATATATATATATATATATATATATATATATATATATATAATATATATATATATATATATATATATATATATATATATATATATATATTTTTATATATGTGTGGGAGTGTGACGGTTGAATAATTTTATATATATATGAATTGATTCAACCGTCTCTAGACGCGTCCAGACCGATCTCGTTTAAATAGGCATGGCGCACTCTTGAATTTTATCGTTTGCAACGTCGCTGTTCTTCGCGCTGACGTGCCGCGTGCCGTGCCGCATCCGATTTTTCGAGTCAAATAGATAAGGCCGCAAGCACGCGGTCCGTCCTATATTTATGGGCGATACGCTCGGCAAACAACTGCTGACCGGAGCAGTGAGAAAACGAACGAGCTTGACCCATCCACCGATGTACAGAAGCGATTGACGACAAAATCACTATGAATAGTAGTACTTTATTTGTGCTTTTTCCCCGTTTTTTTGTCTGTGACTGCGCGATCTAATTTTTACCTTTTATAATTGTTTTATCCTTGTTTCGATATTAGAGTGATTGGCAGTGCTATATATATATATTCTGTAATGTTCTTTCTGTACGCGGCCTTCTCAAATTCACTTGCATCTCTTAGGGCTTACAATTATTTCAACGTTTTTTTAAAACAACGATTTTTGGTTTTAAACGGATTCTCAAAATATAACATTTTGAAAATACACTCCGAAGATTTGTAATCGATCCATTCAAAATTGAGGTGGTCACGGGCGTTAATAGGTAGTTTCCGCGAACCGGCGAACTTCAAACACGTTTTTCGCAAACTGACTTGTTCAAAAACGATGGCCACGATATTTTAAAAATCACTGCACCGATCAACTTCAAATTTTACAATCTTCTTTCACATATTAAAATGCGGTGGTTGAATTTTTTTTTTCAATGCATAGTTTTGTCTTATCAACGACAATAGAGGGTTTTTTTTTCACCGAAAATCGATACTTTCACGTTGGACTGCGGCAATTTTTTCAAAAACCAATATTTTCTCAAATACTTCGTCCAAAAATCAGAAAGTGCATGCAAAAACTAAATGCGTTTGATTTGATTATTTCGGACGATTTGTTTCCGAACAGCAGTGGTCGCGACGAAGGACGTTTTTCAAAAAGCGGTCTGCACAAACCATTGTATGTACAACATTCATTAGTACTTTTCAATATGAACATTGTAAACGATATTTAAAACCATACTCTTAATGTAGAAAAAACATTTCAAACCTGCTGACATTTTCCTCGAAAAAATTCACGAAAATTCTTATATTTTCCGGCCGCCAGCTAGGTGTAACCGTTTAATTTCCGAATATTAAAACAAATATGTCGTATTAGACGAAAATTACATCAACAAAAAAACAATATACAAAGATATAGAATGAATAATCGAGAATACTCGAACGTTTTTCTCGGGTTCACATAGGTGAAAATTGTCTTTTTTTTATTGGAGAAAAAGATGAACACTCGATTCTCGTGTATTTACTACTATCACTATGAAATTTGGATAGACGCCCAAGCATTGTTTTTAAGACTCTAATGGCCAGCTTTAAAGCTTTCTCACAGGTTTATTAATAAAATACGATGCGTCTACCCGCACGCCTATACTGTGAATATTTTTCGAGATGATGCTCGAGGCGATATCGATAAATTAACTCCGTAATCGCCTGTCTTGGACCGTTTCGTGACATCGAGGAGAAAGAGCGAAAGAAAGAGAAAGGGGGATGGAGAGGAGTATTGTTTTAACCTTCTAAATGTTCTCCTATGCTTGCAAGAAGTGTGAAGATACAGGGATTGTTAATGGGGATCAATTACTGTAAAGCTGTAGAGCTTTGCATCAAACTATGTTTAGAACTATATATATATATATATATATTGTGAATACAACTGTGCATATACTATCTATACTACTATGTATATACTATGTATATACTATGTATACTACTATGTATACAACTATGAATACAACTATGTATACACCTATGGATTCAACTATGTATACAACCATGTATACAACTATGTATACAACTATGTATACAACTATGTATACAACTATGTATACAACTATGGATGCAACTATGTACACAACTATGGATGCAACTATGTACACAACTATGTATACAACTATGGATGCAACTATGTATACAACTATGTATACAACTATGGATGCAACTATGTATATACTATTTTATTATTTCAATGCGGTATATGATTTTGTGACCGAAGCAAACACACTTATTTGTACGATTCATTTCTGTCACAACGGACATGCTAATGACGTATTTTTATTGATTTTTTTTCCTTTGCCACGCGACTGTTTTTTTTTACTGATTGTGAAAATGGTTTTTGTCGGACCGTGGGAAGTAATATAGTTTGTATAGCCGAGATATGCACATTATTCGGCGTTAATATGTATAGGTGAACTTCCGAAAAGCTGTTACACCCGATGTGGTTGAAATTTTGCACAGATGTTCCATAAGGGGTCAAAGTCGTTCAAGGTCATCTATTAAGATGAAATACACAACTAAATATCTCGGATCGCTACCAAATATTTGATAGTGATCCGAGATATTTAGATTTGTATCATCGATACTGACCTTGAATGACCTTAAACGACTTTGACCCCCTAATATTTGTTGTGCTGCTTGAGGTGCTCCACAAGATGGTTGAAGGAAAAATGTACCATTCCATTTAGAAAAGTAGAATTGACCTTGACGTAGCTTCAGCGCCTCCACCGATAAAAAAATCGGGTGGTCCAGTATGACGGCCTTCTCGAACACTGAAACTTTTGTCTGAAACATTTTTGGACATGATCTATAGTTTGAGTGCTATTGCTCTGTAACACTTTATGTGCCTCACCTTGTGTATATTATAATTTGTTTTTATCGTACAATAATTTGCACACACACACGCACAAACGCGCGCACACACACACACACACACACACACACACACACACACACACACACACGCACGCACGCACGCACGCACGCACGCACGCACGCACAAAAATCTTTAATTGGCGAGGCAAACGCGCGACAGAAAAAAATCCCGAAATTTCGTCAGCGAAAAATAGTTTGTTTACGTGTTGATTACGAGAAACGAACCCGCATTGGACTTGTTAAAAATGAAATTTGCATTTGAAAAATTCCTCTGCAGCCATCTGCACGTGAAATGTATCCTCCCGCCTGGTAAAATATTCTCCATTGGAAGCTCGAAAAAAAAAATCTGTTGGGCAGCGATCTGCATGGCATACCCAGAGAAAAAAAAACACTTGGGTCAACGAAACTGTTTATTCGCAGGTGGTCGATGAAATATTAGGATGAAACATTGAAATATTTTATTGTAGATTAATAATTCTCAGTGACTTAATATTCAATATTCTCGATCAGCTCAACCCTAACCCTAACAACCCAGAGAAAAAAAGAACACTTGGGTCAACGAAACTGTTCATTCGCAGGTGGTCGATGAAGTATTGGAATAATTAGGATGAAACATTGAAATGTTTTATTGTACATTAATAATTCTCAGTGACTTAATATTCAATATTCTCGATGACCTCAACCCTAACAACGGATTTCGTCAGTCAAGTAAATTCTTTTTTCGTTTACTTTAGAACAAAAGTTATCGAATAAAGATTTTCCGCGAGTGCCAATAGCGGACGATTGAGAATGTTGCGCCGGTGAAGAATTAGCGAGTCCACGTGTGCCCGGCAATTGCGTTATCGGAGCGCATGGCAACATTGTCTGTCAGTGCACCTACTTGACAAAAAAAACGCTGCGTAGTAGAAAACGGCACGTGTAGCAGGCTTCACGTTTATTGTATCGCGGTGCTTGTCGATGACGTTCACTGCAACAACGTACATGACAGCAGCACACGTGGAGCAAGTTTCCCGTCGCAATTGTGATGAGAGGCACGAGGCGACATGCCACGAGTTTGACATACACCCACACACATACACATATACCCACACCTACACGCACACGCGCACACACACACAAAGAAAAAAAGCTCCTGTTGCAGTGCACAGAACGAAATTTCGTAATGTTCCAAATACTGTTCTAAATCGGAACCAAAAATTCCATAAAAACATCAATTTAGCATGACGGTCGAGAAATTCGAGCGCCCGATGACTGCGGCGGAGGGGGGGGGGGGGTAATTCTGACGAGGATTTGATTCTTTTTGACAGTTGTAGGTGAGTGGTTCGAGATATGGGAATAAAAGTAATAAATTTGGTCATCGCAGTAGTGAATTGGGCGGGGGATCCCTTTGTAACGAAAAAAAGAGCTTATGGCCGAAAATAAACTCCACAAGCAAGCTGAGGAACTACATTATGACCTCGGAATCACAGATTAATCGGCAGGTCATTCTGTCACTAAATTTCGGAGACTTGAAATATTCAACGCCTTTTCCTAAAAACCACGTTTTCGTGAATCTTGTACAAGGTAACTCAAAAACTATGTGAACGAACATTTCGAAATTCTGCACAGTTTTAGATAACATAATTACCGTCTAGGTGAACTTGAAGTTGCTTGAAAATTATTCAAAAATGCGACTTTTTCATTAACAAATACTATGGAACAAATTTCATCAGAAATAGCAATTTTTTTTTTCAAATACGTACGGTTTTTCGAATTTTTCTTTTTGCTAGGATTTTTTAGGTCTACGTAGAGCGCGTGGATCTTAGAACCCTAAAACTTCTTGGCTCTGATGTTTCGGATCAGTGCTCGAGACGCTGGTTTGTACGCCGTGAAACAACTCAGGTGGTTGTCTCTGAAGTAAACGTCGTACAGCCACCGTTAAATATAAAACTTGAAAAATGACAAATTAAACGATGTAATATGGACATAAAATTGTAATAATGTAGAATGAATAATTTCAGCATAAAAAATCTTGAAGATTTCCTTATTTTCGGCTGCCTAAATGGATCTCCCCCCGCAATATCGGTGAGGTTATTTTTCATGTTGTTTTTTTATTTTAATTATTCGATTTCTGCTGTATGGAAGGCACAGGGAATCTGCGCAAAACCTGCGCCAATTCAGGTGGCTATTTACTGAGTTATAGTTGCAGTCGCCATCGGAGACTTGGTAAAACTGCTGGTACGTTTGGTAGTCGGCTCAACGGGGACCCATCCAAGTAAGACCGATTAAAAAAACTTGTTAAGCTCGTCAATTGTTGCGTTTTGTCGTCGGCCAGCCAACTCGTAACCTTTGCTTCGAAACCTAACGAAATCCAATCGAGAATTCGAAGAAATAATCTTCACTTTTAACCCCTGACCTTGGAAGACAACATTCGTCAGAGGTCTCGTTTACGAACTCTCGATCGAGACGTATCGAAATTTCGACTTGCAAAATCACTGTATACGCGATTAAATCACAATGAAAAAGAACGTTAAGGTGGTGGATCTGAGTAGAAAAAGATGTTTGACCGTTTTTTTTTTTCAAGTTTGAAAAAAGTTTAAAAGCTCATTTTCCATAGTGTCTTGAGCGCTCCGAAACGCACGAAACAGCCTAGACGGTGAGAGTAGCAATTTGGAGTTGTTTGGTCCATTCGTTGTACAAAGAATATACAACCACCTAATAACCGAAGACCTACTATGAAAATATTTCGGGGGACGTGTGGACGAGAGCTTCTACATCAGTTTTGAAATGTTGAACACGTTTTTATCGAAACTACGTTTTTGTCGGGAGAACGCATCATTCGGGCAGTTTTCATCCGATTGACTTGAAACTTTAATTATCGCTTCGCAGATACATTCTCTACAGAAGTACGCACGATTTTTACGGTTCATCAACAATTCTCGTTTTTGTAAACAAATAAAGTCCGATTTTTCAGCGAAAAAGAACAAATGTAATCAAAGCGATGCCATTTTGTGAAAAGACCATATTTTTCAACAATCGTGTGTACTTTTTTAGCAAAATCAATGTAAATCACGAAATTTTGTTGTTTTAAGTGATAATACATAAAAGTTCTGCGTGCTCCCGCAGAGCACCCAAAAGAACACTCTTATAGTGCAGCTACGACTGAGGAGCCATTTTACATTTCTTTTTTATTAAAAATTGTTTTTTTTGTATATGGCAACTTATGTGGAATAAACCCTCCAAACTTTATTTCGATTGCTTTTTTCTTATTCCCAAAAGAAACATTTTTAAAAGTCTCATTTTTCGGTGAGCCACATAGATGTAACAGCCTTAAAATTCTCCGACCAGCAATAAGTCGATCGTCTAGCTAAGTCTAAATCTATCCCTCCGATTCACTTCGAATTTTCTATCGTACGGCCTGAAGAATTTTCGATATATTCATCCATTTGTTAATAACAAATTATTAAAGATTTTTTTTTATCGAAAATCGAACTTTTCTTCTTCAGCTGGTCATTTTCGTAATTTTCACAATTTCGAAAAACTACCGGCCGATACGAAAGTTTTATTATTTTACTAGAAGTACATTTTTTATTTTTTATTTCAGACGAGCCTAGTTGCCAGAACCACCTGCACCGATTGGCCATTCAGCAACAGGGGCACTTGGCTTAAATAATAATAACATGATTCTTTATCAATATTATTCAATTTAAAAAATACTCAACCTTGGCAAGACCATGTATCAATTGTGTGTAAAATTCCGAGCTTGCCATCCGAATACTCTGATCGGAAAAAAATATAGAAAAAACGTTTTTCCTATGACTACAATCCACACGTTACAAACAGGATCCGAATTTCCAACTCACACGCGAGCATAATCGCGGACGAAGATATAATATACGAAAACTGACCCTGCCACTTTTCGATATTTCAAAATCGACTCGAGTTGCATAAATATTTTCGTACCGTTTATAAATAAACAACAATCGGGTCCTTCGCTATTTATTTCCGGAAGTAATTCGTTGTTGGTACCCGAAGAGTTCATTCGGCGAGTCGATTCTCCACCATTGGCGAATTAGTGTAAAGTCAACACTACAGAAATAAACTGGCGATAAATCGACGACACTGAAGGAGCGCGCAATTTCTAGAGTACAACGAACCTTTGTTGGCGTGATTGGGTGAAAACGCGGAAAAAAAGGCGCTGTCCACTCGTAGAAATTGTTCTTCACCGTATACATCCAATGAAAATGATCGATCGATACGAATTTTATTGGCAAATAAATGGCCACGGTTTAACGAACACAATTATTTCACATGAATTTTTCTTCGTTGCACGCGCGATTGGTTTCTCTCCTTGAGCAAGTAGGCGGGGAGGGAAAAAAGTCTACGGTCTGATGGTGAGTACATACTCGACACTTATCTTTTCCAGTCGAAACAAACATATCAATTGTGATAACGTCAAGGAACGAGGGAGATTTTTTTCTCCCCGTGTACTCCGCAAAGGGGCCAGAAGAATTTTCTATACGTTTTTCGTCTTCGAGTTCGCAAAGAACGATACTCCGTTTGAAATGAACAATGGCCGCCTCTCTCTTATCTGTCGCATAATTATTCGCTGTTGCGCATTTGACTATATTCAACTATCTTTATTATCGTCCAAAATCCTTTACTCTTTGGGTTAAGGGCATAAGCTTGCAATTTCGAAAATATGATTTTTATGTTGAGCAGTTTTGAAGCCTTACTTCTTAACTTCAATTTGCAACAAAGATTTTGTAAAAGTTCAAATAATTGACCGAGTTACGACGATTGTGGTTCGGAATCAGATCGTCCACTACAGCTAACAACCCCTTGCGATTGACCCTTTTTGCCGCGTTTCTCTCGAAACTATGTTTCATGAAACGATGTCAGTCGTATCTCAAAATCTATTGGTCCGATTCACTTCGAATTCGGATGGGGCATGGCTTATAACATTTTCTGTCATACGGGCACATGGTTTTTGGATACGTTTGTCCATTTGTTTATAACAAACGATTAAAGTTGTGTTTGTTGAAAATCGAACTTTTTTCCACAGCTTGCCATTGTCGTGATTTTCCAAATTTCAGAAAAGTATCCGGCCATACAAAAGTTTCATAATTATACTAAAAATACATTTTTAAAATTTTTTATTCCAGACTAGCTTCAGCGCGCGGCTTCGCTAGCGCTGATACACGCAAGGAATACAATTTTCGAACTTTTACACCCCCTTAGGAGTTGATTTTCGAAAAGATTCTTTCTAAGTGCACCTGTAGACCTTCTAAGGAACATCTTCCCAATTTCATTTTTCCATCTTTAGAGGTTTAGGCTGTGCGTAGTCTATACCAATGTCAGTCGGTCATCCAATCAGTCGATCACGGAATTGTTTTATATGTATGCTAGAACTGTTTTATATTCGCAGGGTGTCCCAGAACTGAATGCGTTCCTTGAAATGGGGGGTTGAGGGTGAAAATCTGAGTCGATTAATATAAGCATGTGCGGGTCTCGGATAAACCCCAGAATTATTATTAATTTTTATACGCGGGCCAATCAGGTGCGTCCGATGAGCGCGTGTAGTGTTGCTTGGCAGGAGCACCGCACCTACTGGCACCACTTCACGCGCGTATCGCTCACCGACGTACGCTGGCTCATCGGGCGTACCTGATTGGCCCGCCTTTGAAAATTAATAAAAATTCAGAAGTTCATCCGAGACCCACACGGAGATAATTTTTAAGTAATTTTTCAGGTTTTTAGGAAATAAATTGTAAATTTTTATGGAAATGAATCAAAATTTACTTTTGCGTAACAGAAATTTAAAATGTTTTTCCAGAATTTTTACTGAAATTAATAGTAAAATTTCATGAAACGTAAAGATTACGACAATAAGTTAAAAAAGTGCTAATATAAATGAAATTTTTCAGTGGAACATTGAGAAATTTGCTCGTTTTCCATAAAAATTTAAAAAAGGAAGCCGAAATTTTCCGTCCGTCCACCGGAATTTTACGTTCTTTATAGTAAAATCAGTTAGGGCTAGGTCGCCTGACCGTACGCGTGAGCTCTGTGTGTGAGCGTGCGTATACGTGAACGCAAGCTGTGAGAGTGTGCTTGTGTATGACGCAGTATGACGAGCACGAACGACGCCGACCCGCGTTGCTTAGCAACAGCGGTACCGCGCATGCGCATTATAGTACAAAGCATGGGCCAAGAAAGCCTCGTGGTCTCCTGCAGTCTAACGTGTTCTACGCAGTTCTACGCAAGAAAACAAAGAAACGTGAAAAGAAACTTCGATAAAGGACGTCGACAATGGTACGGAAAGATGATATGCTAAAATAAGTAGCAATCAAGAACACAAATGTTCAGAAACGCCGATGAGAAAAGTGTTTATTTTTAGGACGGATTAAATCTAGACGATCAACGGAGTGTAAGTATCAATTTACGTCTTTGTACATGCCTTTATTCGTAAAAGTTTTTTATTCGTATTTCATATCTTTTTCCATTTTTTCGTATTCGTATTTGTATTCTGTGTATATTCGTATTAGTAATTCGTATATTTTTGATGATTTTAATTCGAGGAAGTTCATGGTACGCTGCTAGCCTCGACGGATGGAAAACTGGTGTTGAAGGCGTACGTGAAAAATAAAGGATTTCCAACCAAAAGCGTGCGAAATCTCCTGGCTCGCACCATTCTGGCCAAAGAAAAAGAACGAGCCTTTCAAAATATCAACGTCGAACGAGAGCGTGAATATCTGGAAAAATTCCCAGTGAATTAATTTTTCGCTAGGGATTTTTAGAAATTTCGAATTTGTCCAGGTTATTTTTACTGTAGAAACTTGGAATTTTTTAGGCAGCCCATTGTTAAAATTCTACATGAGAATGTGTCAGAATTTTTACTGAAAGAAATGTAAAAAATTATGCTACTTGCTTAAATTTTTACATGAATGAAAGCAAAATATTAAAAGCTAGTGTCAATTTTTGACTGTGTGCACATTTGTCACCGGTTTCAAATTTTTAATGTAATTTTTACGGAGATTTCACCGTAAAAAATACTTAAAAATTCTCTCCGTGCACACATGCTTATATCAATCGACTCCGAATTTCACCCCCAACCACCCATTTCAGGGAACGCATTCAGTTCTGGGACACCCTGTATACTTATTTGCCAGAAATGCCTACACTAATGGACCATGCGGCAACGGCGGGCACTTCGTTGAATTAAGGCCTTAGGCCACTCTAGAGGCCGAAAAATAGGCTTTTTGCGGATTTTTTTGTTCAGAAAACCTACAAAATAAATCGAGATTACAAAAAGGGTGTTTATCGTACATATCAGTGACTGTATACAATAATTTTTTTGAAGCGATTAATTTCAAAATGGCGGCTGTGCAGGGTTCGTCTTCAAACTGCATTTTTTAAGTTTGCCGGAAACATAACTCAGACAATTTTCAACCGGTTCACTTGAAATGTTCAATTTATCTTGAAAAATACATTGTCTATGGAAGCACGTAGGATTTTTTTTATATTGCATAGTTCATTTGTTATTAACAATTATCTGACGATTTTTAATAACAAATAAACTATGCAATATCAAAAAAAAACATCCTACGTACTTCAATAGACAATGTATTTTTCAGGATATATTCAACGTTTCAAGTGAATCGGTTGATAATTGTCTGAGTTATGTTTTCGGCCAACTTAAAAAATGCAGTTTTGAGATAAACGCTGCACAGCCGCCATGTTGAAATGAATCGCTTCAAAAAATTATTGTCTACAGTCACTGATATGTATTACAAACACCCTTTTTTATAATCTCAATTTATTTTGTAGTTTGTCTGAAAAAAAGAATCCCCAAAAAGCCTGTTTTTCGGCCTCTAAAGTGGCCTAACCCCTTAATAATAACTCCAATTTTTATCAATATTGTTCAAAATGAAAAAAACTTGAACTTGGCAAGACTATGTATGAATTGTCTGTGCAATCTCGACCTCGTTATCCCAATAGTCTCATCGGAAAAAAATCAACAACGACCTTTTTTCTGGCTCCAAGCCGATCCGCTCAACATCTCCAGCAAGCAAATCCTAAAAAAATGTACAGCCAATTTCGTATCCCAAGCCTGCCGAAAAAAAACAAACTGAAAAAGAATCTCCATTGCATCCCAATGACGCGAACTCCAGCATCAATATTTTTCACAGCACCGAGGCTTATTTTCAGCGTGAATTAACGCCACGAAGCGTTTCTTTTTTTGCGCAGACTGCGTGAATACGTGAAGAAAAAGAATCTCCATTGCATCCCGATAACGCGAACTCCAGCATCGAAATTTTGCAAAGCACCGAGACTCATTTTCAGCATGAATTAAGGCCTTGAAGCGTTTCTTTTTTCGCGCAGACTGCATGCACACGAAAAAAGCACTGATGCTTACATACGCGTGTGTGTACGAGGTAAGCCCGCGTATGATATCGCGTCCGCCAGATTAGAGTCGTGGGAGTGAGTCAGGAAATAATAGAGCCATTTGGAGTAAACGCGAGAAGAGCGCTCAGAATTATGCGCGCTAGTACCCTTGCTAGGTAAACACGCAGTCATTGAGAACGAGCACGAACACACATGGAAAATACCGACACTGCCACGGGACAGGAAGCTGTAACACACTTTGCACTTCCGGCCTATGCGGGACTATTATTACAGACATACTGTATTCGCTGCTTGGCTCCGTTCAAATATATATATGCACACACACACACATACACACACACACACACACACACACACACACACACACACACACACACACACACACACACACACACACACACACACACACACACACACACACACACACACGCACACACACAAAAGGTGACAATTATAAGGTGGCCAAGTATTTTTTAAGGGTCTTTCGCGGAGATTTTGCGGCCGAAAAAAATATGATTTCCAATCATTCTTCGAGTAGTATTTGCGACATTCTTCGAGTAGACGGTTTTTTGTATCCCGTCATTGAGAAAAGAATGATTAATGATACATTCTAAAGTGTATAAATGGAATGTAATTCCGTGAAAAAAGTTTCTTAGGAGTGTTTCGTATTCGGAATTTAATTTACTTCATTCTGCTAAAGGCAAAATGGAACTTTAATTTTCTTCCAGAGGGCTCAAGTTCTTCTGGCAACTACTGCTCATCACAAAAATACGCTACGTTTTTTTTTCGGAGACGACTTGAAAAACCATTGAGTATCATACTTTTTCGGTCGCAAAGTTACCGTACCGGACCCTTAAAAAAACCTGAACTAGCATACGGCTACCTTGTAATTGTCATCAATCATTGAATCATTGAATGATGAAAATCCTAAGCAACGACAAAATGATGATCACTTGAAAAAATATAAAGTGATAAACATCCTAGAGGTTAACTGAATGTGGAAAACCCTAAAGATCGACGTAATGGTAGAGATCCGAAAAAAGATAAAATCAATTTCTTTAAAAAAAGAGAGAAAGATGAACATTCTCGAGATCGAGGGAATTGCGAAGATCATAAAAAAACACAGAACTATGAACATCCTTAAGATTGACGAAATTATAAAGGTCATAAAAAGACAGAATTATGAACATCCTCAAGATTGACGAAATTATGGAGATCATAAAGAAAGAAAGAATGAGAAAAAACTTTTTTGAAAAGATAGAATGACGAATATCCTGAAAGAAGACAGAATTATGAAAAACCCAAAGAATTCTGAATAACGAACATCCTGACGATCGACGAAATTATGAACATTCTGAAAATAAATAAGAATTATGAAAATCTTCGAAATATGAAATCTATGAAAATCCTGAGGATAAATCAGGTCTAAGAAAATCCTGTAAATTAATAGGAATTATAAAAATCCTGAAAATAAATCAGAATGATGAAATTCGTGGTGAACATCAGAATGATGAAATCCTAGACAACGACAAAATCCTAAAATCCCCATCTTCCAGCAATAATTAAATGAGGAATGTCAAAAGATCCATGCATCAGTCTTCGAGCATTCACCGAATGAACAACGTCATGATACGAGACGGATATAAAATTCGTATTAACGACACTTGTACGCAAAAAAAGCACGTGCACAGTTGGTAAACCTCACGACCAAATACGTTCCGAGATAGAGTCCAATATGAAACAATTCGCACGATTGATTCGGGTTTTATTTTTACATTCGTACGAGCTCTCGGAGCTGTATGTCAAAAAGGCCTTCGGACGTATGCTCGGGTATATTTTGGAACCGGGGCCAGCAGCCTCACTGGTGTATCCTTCGCTAAAAAGCACGAGGATAGCCTGTTGCTCCAGCCCGTATCCTATCCGCCGAACGCGATACAGCTCCATCAACATCCTCCACCCACCGGGTGTCCCATTATGAACGCACATCTTGTTGATATTATAAAACTGTAGTGCCTGTCTGTGAATAATTTTCCTGTCGGACTGAAATGTAGCTGGTAGGAACGAAAAAGGATGCTGAGATGATGTCTATGATGTTTTAGAAATGTTCTCTGTCTGTTTATTCGAAGTTGGCTCGAAAACGGCTGGAGCTTTTTTCCCGAAACTTTCGTATGTAAAAATAATCGCTTCCACAATTTGCCTGCACTTTGTTTCATTCGGATCCGTCAAGTAGAAGCTGAGAAAATGCGATTTTTTTTTAGAAGGACAGTGGCGCCCTCTTCTACATTTATAAGGAAGCTTTTCAGTGAAGACTCAATGTCACGCTGCTTCATCAGCGTTGATCATCGTCAACCTCAATTTTTTATGCTTTTATTCTGGTGATGCGATTATGAGTGTGTATTGAACTCTACAGAAAACGTGTTTTTTAGGGTACCGCAGTCAAACAAGGAACCCCCATAACTTCGTCATGTTCGATCATCCATCCGCCAGTCACAGCCTCACAGTTCCAACAGTAAGTAGATATTGTAAGACCCATATGCATCAAATTTGCCAAGTAGAAGCTTCAGATAGGGATTTCAAATAAAGAATAGTAGAATCTTGACAAAAAAACATTTCTAGGGTATTTTCCGTCTACCTAAAATGAGCGGAATTTTTCTTTCGCGCACCCTATCGTGTGGGGTGTCATTGGACGGGTCTTTCAAACTGAAATTGACTTCCATTAACAATTTTCATTTTTGCGCCCCGTTTCCAAAATGTCAAGCTCTAAACTGATGTGCAATATGTTTCGATCCAAAATAACAAAAATTCAGCAGCGATCCTCTCATCGAAAAATTTCAGAACGGGACACCCTGTATACAGCATTTCTCCATACCACGGCATAAATTACGTGGCGCTTTGGCGCCGCACTTCCTCCTGTCAAAAGCTTCGCCAACCTAACGACGTAAAAACGAACTAATTTTCCCCGGAAAGAGATAAAAATTAAGAAAAACGAATCAAACGACCAGATCTTCGAAAGATCGCAGGCCACGCCACGGATGCCATGGGAAACTTTCTCTCCCGGCTACTTTTATTGCCGCATAATAAATCTCCATCGAGTTTTCCGTCTAGTATTCCTGCTCATTGCGCAACCAGTGCCGATGCATTTGCGCGCGTGTATATTTCGCACTAAAAAAAAATGACGAGGGAAAAGTATTTATATTTGCGTCGAAATAAATTACCAAAAAAAAGAAACGCGATTATTTTTAGATTTTCTTCCCGTCTCTAGACGGGGAGGACCGCGTGTTTGACATTTCATGCCGTTGTTGGTGGCCGATTTTATAACGGAATCTTTTTTTTTTATTCAATCGGCGCGTGTACGAAACTCGGCGTGATAAATCTCGAGGAAACGTTCGCGAATTTCGTGGGTGGATCAAAACATTTGAAGCAAAAAGGCGGACTTAAGGATGGGGGGGGGGGGGGGGGGGGCAAGATAAATATGTCATATTCAGAGGTCGTCGGAGGGACTGGAAATTCTTCACGGATATAGGCTAGTCAGGAATTTGGCATGCGACGACACATATTCGTTTCCTCGCGCGATGATATTTGGCTGAAAACACGGATATCGCGAGGAAACATCGCCGCACTATCGTTAAATCCGCGGCACATGAGAGACGGCAGCTTTACGACCATTGTAAGCCCGCTTGTTTATCGTTTCGGAATCTGCATTTTCGTAATGAGACAGCGAATTCTTTTGCGCGAATGGCCCGAGATCTGATAAATCTTATCGTTACTTTGATACACCAGAGTCCAGCCGAGAACACGTTCTACAAAAAAAAAATCGTTTCGGTTCGTTTGAAAATGAATATTTATGATCGATAAAATTTTGTATATAAGTATATAGATATATTTGGAGTGAATTTCAGTCTAAAATGTTTGAAAATTATAGTTACATGTATAATTTTAGTGCATTTAATTTTAAGGCCTTACACGGAGTTCAATTTTTTGAAAATATTGATTTTTGGTTTACGACCGATTCTTAAAATACAACATTGCAAAAGAAATTCTCTGAGAATTTAAGTTCAAAGCGTTTTTCTCAAAAGGACTTTTTCAAGATCGGATAGAACGATATTTCAGAAATCACTGCACCGATCAACTAACATTTTTACAAGCCTCTTTTACATGTCAAATAGAATTGCTCGAAATAATTTTTTCTTTCGATGCATATTTTTTTCATCAACGAAAATAGAGCGTTTTTTTCACTGAAAATCGATACTTTCAATTTGGGCTGCGGCTATTATTCCAAAATCAATATTTTATTACATTCTTCGTCCAAGTACTGGAAGTATCCACGCATTTGCCGAGGGCACAAGGAAACTGTGGAAAGCCGGTACCGGTATTCTAGAATTTGGTACCGTTACCTGAAGCAGAATACCGGTACCGGTTTTCCACAGTTTCCCCGTGCCCTCGGAAAATATGTTATAGTGTAACTTAAGACAGCCGTGGACGCAACGGAAGTGAGGTCAGATTAGCGAACTGCGGGTGGGGAGTGACAGAAAAGAGTGCAATTGGAAAGGGTAAAGCGTGAAAACCCGCAGGGTATACGTTGAAACTAAGGGAAAAATTATCAGGATTAGTCTTCAACAAAAAAAAAAAAACAATGTCGATATTTTATTTCGGGACTGTGACTTTTCATTACAGCTGGAAGTTACTCACTCAGGAGAAAGAATGAAAACATCGTGTAATAAAAACGTTCAGTGTGTATATATATGTGTGTATATATATATATATATATATATATATATATATATATATATATATATATATATATATATGTCAAAAGGACTTTATCAGAAGATTATCCTACTGTAGCGTAATCTTCAAGAAAATGTTATGCAAGTCCATTTTTGCAAATTATGTAGAGAAAATCGTACGTAGTGGTAGATATTACAACATTTGGAAAAAAGTTAAGAAATGGTTGTTGCGAGGACCCTTTTTCGATTAATTGATCGGATTTTGTCAGGACAGCCTGAGGAACTGTGGCAGCATTGTCATATTCTTTTAAGATGAAGGTGCAGTTTGACGATTTATCCGATATCTTTATAAAACTTTGTCTGGATTTTTGTATAAAAAATATTTTTATTCGTAAATGCAGATGTAATAATGTTATTTTGATAGATATATATATTTTTTTCAAACGGTTGATGTCAGGACTTTTCCAGGGCCCTATTGGATGTTGTCAAGACCCTTTTTCGATTAATAGATCGGATTTTGTCAGGAGACACCCTTCGTAACTGTGACCATATAAGCATTATCATATTTTTTTAATGAAGGTGCAGTTCGAAAATGTATTTGATATCTTTATAAAGCTTTGTTTTGTTTTTTGTATGAAAAATATTCTCATTCATAAATGCAAATGTAATCATGTTTTTCCGATAGATACATAAATTTTTCAAACGGTTGATGTCAAGACTTCTAGGGTTCTATTGGATGTTGTCAGGACAGTTAGTGTTACGAGTGTTATGATGAAAAACAATTTCCTACAATATGTTTGTGCTATCGCTATTCGAAGACAAATCGGACTACATTTGTGCATAAAATAAAGTGACATCTGTAAAAGGATGAACATGCATTGCAAGATACAAAAACGATTATCGACATAACTAGCAAACTATTGCATTTATTGCACTATTAAGTGAAATAAAAAATAAAAAATCTTTTTCCCCACAAGTACCGTTGTTTATAATTCGACGACTTCGAAAAACCTTGATTAGCGATGGCTATGTGTTCATTAAGGCGTTATACGCAGTTGCGAGGCCAAAAGTCGTTTTTTTCACTTTTTTTTTCTGGAAAGGGATTTCATTTGGGCACAACGAAAAGTATTAGGCAGTGTAGTGGCATCTTTTAGCTTTAGATTGGCATTTTTTATTTCCAAAAATATTCATTAACATTGCTCTTGTAGGAAGTCTCCTGGAGATCCCCGAAAAAAGTGTCCGGCGGTGAGCAAAGTATCCCCGGTTTGGATGATCTAAAATGGAAAAACCAGAAGATTCTTTTAGGGGATAGATGAATCCAGGTATTGATCGAAGGAATAGTCGAAATTTTAATTTTTGGCAAAATGGTGGCTCCGGAAAGAAACAATTTCGATTTTCGACCAAATTTTTGTCGTTAAATCGTTGAAAAAAAATAGAAATAATTATCGGAAATCTTATTCCTTCGATCAATACCTGACGAATATATCTGACAAGGTTGTGTTAAAATTGCAGACCAATAGGTTGAGCCGTTTTTGAGACATCGTTCTCCCCGACTTTGAAAACACCGGTTTGAGAAAAACGCGTTTCGCTCTTTCGGGCGCTTACTTTGTAGCGCTCCGAGCGTCCTTACAAATATGTGTGTATTTCCGAGAATATTCGTTCGATCGATTTGAAGTTTTCAGGGAATATACTCACATATTCATTCCGAAAATGCAATAAAAAAAGTCGATTTTTTTAAATTTCTAACTGCGTATAACCCGTTAATCTAGAAAATCATAGGAAGTCGAGCATGGCTGAATCTTTTTTCTACTTTAAAAAATTGTCATCAATAAATAGAATCTCATACTAGATAATAATTAAGGGGTGAATGATTGAATGCTTGACAATTTTTTTTAAAGATGCGCAACAGATTTGCGTCCGACCAGGCGTTACGGTATCCACGTAGGTACGTGAGGAAGTCACCCCTGCCCCCCACGTATCAGCATCTACGGTTTTTGGTAATAACATCGCTAAATATGGTATTTTGCATTAATCAAACCATTCATTGAGTCTTTATGATACGGGAAAGTTTTTCCGAAATCGATATTATGGATGTTTGGGGTCTGAACAAAAAAAGGAATAAATTTCTCAATCCTAAAGATTTTCTCAGTGCATAATACCCTAATAAGTTTTCCCATTAATTACATTTATTGAAACGATCTTTGAAATTATTTTATTGTTATTACAATAATTTTGGAAGCCCCACTTCAAAGAAAAAGTGTTTTAATATATTACATTTTTCAACAAAATTAGTATTAATAAACTAAAACGTACGGGTTATTTCCTGAATTAAAATCATTAAAAGTTCTTTTTAATTTTTGAAAATAAAAGTTTTTTAGAATTTCGTTTAATTAATAGAATTTGAAAATTTGTAAGAAGTTTTATAAATTAGTGTCTTTTATTTATCAACATTCTGTGTCATTCATCGTCACACCGAAAAAGTTTGTTACGAGGACATCATCCACCGGAGAAACGCTTATTGTCGGGACATGTGTTCCTTTGTTCGTCTAGCCCCTCACTGCGATTATTCCGGCATATGCGTCTTACTATCCTTTTCTGTATTAAACGATACATAACCGTCGCTAATCGATGTTGTTTGGACTTTTCGACTGACGACTTTACCTAAGAATTATTCGATCTAGATTCTTCTTTTTTTGTTGCAATAAGGGAAAAGTCCACCGTTGAGCATTGATTGCGTTGTATTTAGCTACTTCGTACTCACACACAAGAAGGTGAAAATACGATGTCAAATTTTACTCTGTGGTAGCCTGTGGCGACAACGCCGCGAAGTATATCTATATCGCTCGCCAGATACAGATATACTGCGCGTTCCCAGAGTCGCGAAAACGTAAACAATGCTCAACGCCGAACCTTCTCCTTACACAACGGACGAAGAATCTCCATCGAGCAGTTTTTCGGCAAAGTCGTCAGTCGGTTTAGTCGTCTTCATGCGAAAAGAGTGTCAGGAACACTCGAAGGGGTGTCCCGCCGTTCTGGAAAAACGCAATTTCTGGCAAAATGTTTGTCCTGTTAGAATTTGAAGACAAGACGTATTACATTTGTGCCAAAGGTAAAGTAAGACATGTACAAGGATCAACCTGTATAGTAAAATACAGGAACGGTGGTCGATAGGGTGCCCAACTTATTGCCGAGAACGGTAATCAAAATAAAAAATAAGTCATATTTTACCCGATAAGCACTGTTATTATATTTTTACGAGTTAGAGCAACGTCGATTAATCGTGGCTCTGTATGGTTGCGTATAGAAAAGGATAGTTAATCGCGCATGTCGGAATAATCGCAATTGAGAGGCTAAACGAACAAAGAAATAAATGGCCGACAATAACTGTTTTCGCGGTGGTTGATATCCTCGTAACAACCTTTTCCGTGTGACGATGAATCACACAGAATGTTAATGGATAAAGTATATTGGTTGAAATTTTTTGTGATCAGAAATTATACTATTTTAATGTTGAAATTATATTAATATTCAAATATTTGAAAATTTGTTTGAATCATATTAGTTCGAAAAATTGTGGAATTATACTTAGAATTAAAAAAAAATGTTATTATATATATATTGAAGAAATTAATACTTTATATCAGTTTAATTATTAAAGGTAATTAAATTTGAAAAACGAATAAATTGAATATTTTAAATTAGAAAAAGAATTTTAAAAAATATTTTAATAATAGAAGATTAATTTCACAGATGATTTAGATGAATATGATTGAAGGGAAAACGTATAAAAATTTTAAACACTTAAAAAATTGTTTGAATTATATTAATTTAAAAAACTTTCAACCAATATTTAAACAGTTTTTTTACAATTATTTATATTGAGGAAATTAATAATTTATATTGATTCAATTCATGAAACTGATTAATTAAAAAAATGTAATATATTGAAATATTTAAAATTAGAAATTGATTTTTTTTTACAAATAATTTAATTTAAAACAATTTCACAGATTATTTAAATAAATATAATGTAAGGGAAAACTTATAAATTTTGTGTAAATTGAATTAGGTATCAAAGTTCAAGTGCGAGTAATAGTTAAAACGGGTCTTGAATTATTACATTCTATTGAAATTGAATTAGGTGCCAAACATTTTAGAAAAAAAACTTGTTATAAATTGTATAGATTAAATTAGGGGTACAAATTTTAAGATGAACAGTTTTAAGGAAAATTTACATAATTGGCTTTAAATAAATTAATTGTTGAAGGAAAGTTAAACATAAATTCATTGTCAAAGATTGAATAAGAAATTATTTAAATTATACCATACATTAGATCTTTTTTTGTAGAACATTGATTAAATGTATAGAATATGAACTCCTCGAAATTATCAATCGATAAAAAAATATTCACAAATGATAATAAGTGTGAAAAATAAAATTAATATCGCTAATCGAATAATAATAATAATACGAATACAAATAATGATAGTATTGAAAATAAAAATAGAAGTAATAAAAGTACACAAAATGTTCTAAAGCAAGGTGAATAAAGTTTAATAAATAATTTATTTAAAACCGTTTTCTGTGTGACGTGCCCTGATAACAACCATTTTCTGTGTCAAAAATATTTTTAGAACAACTGTTAGAATAAAATTTACCAGTCGGATTAACAAGTTTTTCAAGCGATGACAAAGTTCATAAATTAAAAATGTTAAGTGAAAGCAAATATTATATAACATTTTTGTCCGCTTTTGCGTTTTTCTGAAGGTAGCGGTCGTTGTCAGGGCGTCTTTACAGAGAAAACGGCTGTTATCAGGTCATCATTAAGCGAGAAAACGCTTAGTGTTGGGACATTTTTTTTTTTGTTTGACGTGTAGCCCCTCCACTGATAGTAGACGTATCCGAGAAGTCCATAATCTCGGAAAAACCTTCTTGTATTGCATCGTTTAAAAAAATTATTGAAACAATAGGAAATAACATTTTTACCGATGTTATCATCAAGAAGAGTCGATGTTAATGAATTCAAAGAAGGCTTTCAATTTTTCGTGTCGTTTACTATTTGGTACGTAGGGATGTTTATCTGATACTAGTTCATAAATTAGGGTTGTATGAATAATACATGACAAACTTTGCCTAAACATGCTCTAACATTTTTTTTTCCAAACGTAAGCCCACATACAAGTTTTGTGCATTCTAAATCAAAGCAAACGATAATTGAGCATATGGTGCTTTTTGAAACTTTAATATCTTTTAAAAATCACCAAATTCTCAATTACCACTTGCTTTGATTTCGAATGCACAAAAATGATAGGTGAGCTTACGTTTGGGAAAAAAACTATATCGCATGTTTATTAAAAAAATTGTCATGTATCTAATCCTACAACCTTAATTCATTTTCCAGTATGAGATGAGCATTTCTATGTATGAACTAGTATACGCCACTAAATTGAAAGCCTGCTCTGAATCTACTAAAACCTACCCTTTTTGACGATAACATCGGTAAGTATGTTATATATCCTACAAGTACGACTCGACTACGATGAAATCATTTTCATCGCAGTGGAGCCGTTTATTGCGATCTGTTTGCATAGTTAAAGCTCTGAAATAATTTATCCGTATAATTCGACAGCTAATCGGCGCGTCCTCGAAAAGATTAGAGCCGAGAAATATATCGATTTTGCAAAAAATGTCGCCAACCGAGCGAGCGACGATGGAAACGCGTCGCCTCAAGAAAAGTCTCCATCGCAACCCGTCGAAGACTGCCATCCTAATTACACAGGTGATATCTACATTCTCTATAAATTAAAAAAACGCATTCTTTCAACCGTCTCAAAGAAAATAAAACGATTCTGGTGGGATTCTTGGAGGACATTATATCGACAGCCATGGCTATGATGCCTTATTACCTGCCAGAAATGCAGTAGCAGGTAATAAGCCTTTATCAGCCATGGCTGTTGGTACAATGTCCTCCAAGAGAGCCATCAGAATAGTATTATCGCATTTGAGGGGCTAAACGAACAAAAGTGTCAATGTCTCAACAATAAGGGTTTTCTCGACAAATGATGCCCTGACAACAACCGTTACCTTCAGAACAACGATATAGTGGACTTAATTATTATTAAATCATTTGCTTTTACTTAAAAATTTCAATTTATTTATGCCCCCCCCGCCCCCCTCAAAAACCGCATTATTCAGATTTGTAAATGCAATTGTAACAGCTGGTTTGAAAACATTTTTCACGGAGAAATGGGTCTTTATCAGGACACGTCACACTGAAAAGGTTGTTACCAGAACATCATCCACCAAGGAAACGCTTATTGTCGGGAGATTTATCCCTTTGTTCGTTTAGCCACTTAATTACTGCTAGACGTATCCCCAAAGTCCATAATATTGGTCTACAAAAAACTTTCTCGTATTGCATAGCTTGAAGAAATTGTTGAAGCGATGGAAAATAACATACTTACCGATGTTATCGTGAAAAAAATTAATGTTGGTGGCTTTAGAGGAGGCATTGAATTTTTTGTGGCGTATACTAGGTGATGAGTAGAAATGTTCATTTCATACTGAATGATGAATTGGGGTTCCATTATGAAATATATGACAATCTTTGACTAAAAGTGCGCTTAATTTTTATTTCAAACCACCTACTGACCATTTTTTCGCGTTCGAAATCAGCCATTAAAATGGCTAAAATGGTTAAAACGGGAACCACTTTGCAAAAACATACTGCAACATCTGTTAATTTAAACTTTTCAGAAAATGAGGTCATCGAACTGGCCGATTTTATGGGGCATTGTGACAAAGGTCACCGGGTTCATTACCGCCAACTAGATGTCACCCGCGAAATAATAAAGATATCCAAAATTTTGGAGGTGGCTCAACAGAGTCCGGACGGGGAAAACGAAACGGACAGCGATAGCGACGGTGCACCGGGAAATTTGGACGTTGCTACAGGTTTGCAGCAAAAATATAGCGTTGATAAATTCAAATAATTTAAGACTATTCTTTTGTTTGCAATATATCATTTTGATATTCCAGTTATGAAGGCACTCGGTAATGAAAAGGACTATTCACAAGTCCGCAGTGCTTCAAAAATGCACAACCATCAACGTCCAAAGAAAGGGCACCGAAGAGAGTGAACAACGAGGTTGACACAGAAGAAAGCGTTAATATACAAAGCGATAAAAAATTCAGTTCGTACGTTATTACTTCAGGAAGTCAATCATTAGATATCGCATTACCTAGATATTGCAATTACTTACCTATTATAGCTTCACCTTACGGACGTGTCGGATCGAAGAAGCGTTGGGGTCCGGAGGAAAAACGCATTTTTTTCGCATTATTCAAAGAATTTATCGCTAGCGGAACTAAACGCTATCTGGCCTTACAAGCGCGAAACCCCAGTGCTATTAAAACCTGAATTTTCAATGAAGTTCAAAAAATAACCCAGTAACCGTTCCCAAGCGAAAAGCGCAAAGCGTTGAGCATTCATGACTAATAAAAATATGTGTATCAAAAAGTACCAGTTTACTTTTGAACTTATAATAATGTTATAAAACATTTAAACTTGTAATAATTTCATGAAACTTTTGAACTTGTAATAATTTTATAAAACTTTTAAACTTGTAATAATTCTATTAACAATATTACAGAATAAAGATGCAGACAAAGATACGATTCCTTTGTTTTCCAGAATTATTGTATTTACGTAACCCAAACAAACTTTAAACGCGTTTTTCTCGACACAACGTTTTTCGACAGCTTGTTGATAAAATCTTCGAAACTACTGAACGGATCCTTATGAAATTTTAACCACATTTTTTACAATTATAGCTATAGCACATATCAAGGATTTTTCTAAATTTTCGATACTTTTTTTGCCAAAAACGGTGAAAAGTTTTTTGTTTTTTCGAAAAATGTCCGCCATTTTCTTATTTTTGCATATATCAAAAATCGTATGATATGCGCTATAGGCATTAACATACTGAAGCGAAGCCCGCTTAATTTTTTTGTTTTGGATGATCCATCTCCGAAATTCCATCAACAGCGCATACCCACAATTTTGTTAGGAATTTTTTGTTAACTACCATTTTCGTCTATAAATAGTGACTTAAATAAAGAATTTTAAAAAAATGTATTTCGAAAGTGTATTTATTAAGTGTAACAACTTTTATATGAATATCTCTAATATAAATCTATCAAAAAATTCCCGAAAATAGCCTATTTTTTAGGGTGTAAAGTGAGAAGACCCCTTAACTGCGAATTTGCTTTGATGAGCAAATTCCCATCGAATACATTTTTTTCGTGGCTTTCTATGATTCAAATGAATTATAGAAGTATGGAATCGAATTTTTTTATGGCATTCGATTTATTTTAAAGAACGAGTACACGCCACTAAAATCAGATAGCCTTCTCTAAATCCACTAAATCATACTTTTTTTGGCGATACTATCGATAAATTTGTTATTTTCTATTACGTGTACCATTCCTTTAGTCTATGTGATCCGGGAAAGTTTTTCGGGTTCGATATTATGAGCTTGTCAGATACGTCTAACAATAGCTGCGGGGCTAAGTGAACAGAAGAATAAATGTCCTGGCAACAACCATTCCCTCAGTGGATAATGTCCTGGTAACAACCTTTTTCTGTGGGACGTGGCTGTGGGATGCCGGTTGTTATCGGGGCATCTTCTACAGATAAAACGGTTGCTATCAGGTCATTATTCACCGAAGAAATGATTCAAATGAATTATAGAAGTATGGAATCAATTTTTTTTATGGCATTCGATTGATTTCAAAGAACTAGTACACACCACTAAAATCAGATAGCCTTCTCCAAATCCACTAAAACATACTTTTTGGAGATACTATCGATAAATTTGTTATTTTATATTACGCGTACCATTCCTTTAGTCTATGTGATCCGGGAAAGTTTTTTCGGGTTCGATATTATGAGCTTGTCAGCTACGTCTAACAATAGCTGAGGGGCTGAATGAACAGAAGAATAAATATCCCGGCAACAACCATTCCCTCAGTGGATAATGTCCTGGTAGCAACCTTTTTCTGTGGGACGTGGCTGTGGGATGCCGGTTGTTATCGGGGCATCTTCTACAGATAAAACGGTTGCTATCAGGTCATCATTCACCAAGGAAACCCTCATAAAGAGCGGCAAATATCCTCAAAAGTAGTACAAACATTCCTAAGCGTTAGATTGTTGCCGAGACACAGCTTGACATAAAACTTTCATGGCAAAAGAATCCCGAAACTGTCTACTACAATTGTAAATAGTGTCCTGAGTAATACCATTCTGTGGAGAAAAGAAACCTACGTAGCAGATGGTAGTTTTTGAGACATGGCCTGACAACGTACAAATGTAAGAAAATATTGTCAGGACGGTCCTGACAACATCCAGTAAAGTCTAAAAAAGTCCGGACATCGACCGTTTGACATATATATATATATATATATATATATATATATGTGTGTGTGTGTGTGTGTGTGTGTGTGTGTGTGTGTGTGTGTGTGTGTGTGTGTGTGTGTGTGTGTGTGTGAGAGAAATTGTTTCCCTCAACAAAAAGCAAAAAAACATCGGCCGGTAAAAACGTTATTTATATATATAATTATTTTGATAATTAGTTACTAGATGTAAATGACGTTGAGATTACCAGGGCTAAAAAAGATCTCGTTCCTCGACCCGATACAAATCTGATTCCTCCGTCGCTACAGGCAAAATCAGGCTTTATTAACCCAGAACCCGCTCCGTTGAAAAGTTCGTGACCAGGCTTACAAAAAAGTTAATTAAAAAAAATCTACTTGTTTTTCGACTCGGATTAACGTGCGAACTTTTACTCATCAAAGCTACAGTTAAACCACCAGTAGAATTCGTTACACTGCACGCATGCGGGAATTTCACACATGTACAAGCGATTACATTTTTTTTACTCGCAGCCAGACATCGCCGGCGATACGGTCGTGGAGACATATCAATCTATTAAAAAGAAAGAAAAAAACTAATCCTCGTTATCAAAATCCAATTTCTATCATTCGGTGTCTCTTTCTTGACCCACTAATGTTTATTAAATCGCCCTTATAAATACACACACACTCACGCACGCACGCACGCACGCACACACGCACACACACACACACACACACACACACACACATATATATACAGGGTGTCCTGTTATGAATGGATAATCCTGCAACTGTCTATAGGTCAGATCACGTCCTATTATATGCTGGAATTTTACTTTAGTAAAAGTCCCACGGTTTTCAAGATATTGGGCTTTATGTTATTTTTTTTTAAATCATCTACTTTTGATTTTTCGCATACTATTTCTATAAATGATATGAATCGATAATAACTAAGCAACTTTTTGAAGTAATTGGCACGACATGCGTAGTACATTTTTTGATACCGCAGGCTATCAAAGTCAGATGTTCGAATTGGTTTCAATAAATATTCTGCATAAGATTTTTTTTCAAAAAGTTTTCTTAACATTTGCGGATGGAAAGAAGACTTTTCTAGGTAACACAAATGACGAAGAGTATTTTTTAAGAACCGGGTCAAAGGAGAATGCCATTCGCATGCCATTTGTAGAAATGGCATGCGAAAAACCAAAAGCAGATGATTTTTATCTCGCAAACCGTGGGACTTTTATTAAACTGAAATTCCAGCATTAGTACGACATGATCTAACCTATCGACAGTTGCAGGATTATCTATTCATAACAGGACACCCTATAAAATATATTTATAGATTCATAGGAGCATAAATATATATTAATACATATATAAGCAAAGAGCGCATTAACGCACGCGGCAATTATTTTCTCAGGGATCGAAATGAACGTTTATAATATATATATATATATATATATATATATATATATATATATATATATATATATATATATATATATATATATATATATATATATATTATAAACGTTCATTTCGATCCCTGAGAAAATAATTGCCGCGTGCGTTAATGCGCTCTTTGCTTATATATGTATTAATATATATTTATGCGTGGGTGCATGTGTGTATGTACCGTCCTTATCGGTCATAGCCACGACTGTCGCGCGGACTCGCACTCGCGCTCGTTACAATCAATATCGTTCGAGCCGCGGGTCGGAAGATCGATTTATATGTTAGGTACGTGTGCATATATATACGGGTGCGTTTGTGCATTTTCACTCTGCACGATTGAGAACCCGCAATGTGTCCTCGATCTCGTGATCCTAAGAGCTTTTCTCTCCCGTCATAATAATCGTCGCGCGTGTGCGCCCGTGGAGAACATTAGCATCATCGACAATTTCTAATAAGAATCCGCGCTTGCAACACGCATCTTAATGAATATTTGTCCTCGTCTTTTATGCTCTGGTTTTTTGTCCTCGATATAATATCGATAGGCACGCCTCTGCTATAAATATGGAGAAAAAATGGTGAGAAAAGTTTCTCGTTAGTTTTCTACCACCTTTGAATTTGTTAAAACTCATATATGTGATAAAGCATTGAAAACTATTAGATGCGTATGTTTTTCATCGGCGGAGAAAACGATTGTAAGGGAGCAAACCACCTCTCAGAGAAAGACGTGTCCCCCTTCAGTTTAATTTTTTTCAATCCTTCTACAGTGGTTTTTTCATCGCTTCACATTAAAAGAATTTTCTTTTTTGTTTCTTTCAGATCGGTGGACTGCTCGTGAGTGAAACTGCGAAATCATGCCTCGACATACCTTTCTTTGAGGGGTGGTTTCCTCCTTCAAAACTGTTTTTTCCACCGATGAAAAAAAAAAAAAAACGTGTCTAATAGTTTTCAAGGCTTTATCACATATATGCTTTTCGACAAGATCGGAGACGGACGCTTGAGTGATGTTCCTTGTTAGTCGAATGTCGGGTTGCGATCCATGACTCGTTAATGGAATCACAAACGCCAGGGCTGTTTATTCTGGAGCTAAACGATGAGACAAGGGACAAAAACAATGTAAAAATACATTTTTCCATATATTAAAAATACATGTAAAATATATGTCACGTATATATTATACATCTTAGATATATATTAGATACATGCAATATATACGGGAAATGGATTAAAAATCTATTCGCGATATCAAATCTTTCGGACAAAAACCGATCTTTAGAATGTAAAAAAGATATATGTTGGATATGCGATTATATATATTCAAACTATACTGAAAATATATCTACAATGTACTCAAACTACTTTCAAAATATACTAGAAATATTGTTAGAGGTGATGTGGATGGACCAAAATAACGAACGGGTTTTGTAGTTAGATAAGGAATACGGTTTATCACCGTTGAATACAAGAAGCCCACAAAGGGTGGTTCGCAAGGTAAAAGGAGTTGTCGCGATGTCGCATGAGAGAGCACGTCCGTTTTGTTAACAGATTTCGCTAGCGAGAGGGAGCTAGTCTCCACGCGATTTCCGGAGATAGACCAATCGTGGTCTACCTGCGCGCGCATCCGCTAGAGTGTTCGCTGGCGCTCAGATCGTTTGCTCGCAGAAGCTATACAAGTCAACACTCCCTCTCAAGCTGCTGAGCATAATACTAAACTATTTATTTTCCACGGCAAGTTTTGTTACGCCCAAACTTCTAATGCATTCGCGGTGCGACAGTGTTCGCAATCCCGTTGTTAGTACGTCGGCGGGCATTACAATATACGCCAAAATGATCTTCCCATTTTCGACAGCGTCCCTCACGAAGTGGTGTTGCACATGTATGTGCTTTGTTCGCGAGTGGAAGACAGGATTCTTCGCCAATTGATGGGGCCCTTGATTGTCATTGAAAACGGTGATCACCTTCACCGGCATCCAGGTTCCTTCGCTAATGAAGCGTTGAACATGAATGGCCTCTTTGGTACTATCGGCAATGGCCATGTACTCGGCCTCGGTTGACGATAGAGCTACCGTTTGCTGTTTCCTCGATTCCCAGCTCGTTGCTGCGTTCACCATTTTGAACGCGTAGCCGGTGTAGGATTTTCTATCCTTGACACAACCGGCCCAATCAGCGTCAACGCAGCCATAAACGGAGTTTCCGCTTGGCGTTCAGGCCATAATCCCACGTACCTTGAGGTAGCGTAGAACCCTCTTCGCACCCGCCCTGTGTTCCTTTCCAGATTTACTGCAAAATTGGATTAAGGAATTCACCGCGAACAACATGTCTGGCCTCGTGCATACCGTCAGGTGCATAAGGCACCTGGTCAATTCTCGGAATGAAAATTCTGTTTCGTTTAGAGGCTCACTTGGCTCCTTCAATTTTTGAGCCACCTCAACGGGCGTCGTGACCGGATTGCAGTCCTCCATGCCAAAGCAGCGCAACAAATCCTTGGCGTAGCCCTTTTGGCAGATGGATACCTCGCCGTTCCGTTGGATGAATTCGAATCTGAGACAATGACCGATTTGACCCAAGTCTAGCAAATCGAATGTCCGCTTCAGATTTGCTTCGATTTCAGAGATCCACGCCGTGTCGTTTGTAGCAATTATTAAATCGTCGACGTATGTCGCGATTATCGGCAATATCTCGCCGCGTTTCGCGGTACAGACGGTGGCGTCTCCGCTCAACGGCTTCAATCCAAGCTCACGTAGAACTCCATCGAGTCGGCCAGCCTGCTTCAACCTGTATAACGCTTTACTTAGAGCGCATACATTGTTGACGGAGCGAAGCTCCTTTGATGTTTTGATAGCGATGTCACGCTGCATCGAATCTTTGGACTTGCGGATCAGCTCCGGGAGCAGTTCTTGAAAGAACTCCGGGATCTCCATGTAAATCTCTTCGTCGATTATCCCGTTCAGATACGCCGTAGCTATATCCAACTGATGAATTTTCATTTCGTGTTCAACCGTTAACGCAGTCATCATTCTGGTGGAATTCATTCGCGCGACAGGCCTGAAAATCTCACGAAATTCCAGTCCCGGCTTTTTACTAGATCCTCTCGCCACCAGGCAGGCTTTTCATCTCTCGATGCTTCCCTCAGGCTTGTACTTGTTTCGTAACACCATTCTGCAACCGATGACGTTCTTCGTTTCGGGCTGATCCACGATTTTCCAAGTACCGTTCCTTAAATGACTTCGAAACTCGTCTTTGATGGCATTTCGCCATTCCGCGGAATCAGCACTCTGTGTTGTCTCGATTGTCGATATTTCGGCAACGCACGTGAGTTCCGGCGGGTCGCACTCCTGGGCGACATTTCCATCCGGCTCTTCATTGTCTTGTCGCCTCGTTTGGGCAGGACCTTTCCTGAGTCTTCCCGAAAGTCCGGTGCGCAGGACTCGAGGACGTGCAGGTCCTTTGCGCTCTAGTACAGCGGGATCGATGGGCTGATCGCATTCTTCCACCAAGGCATCATTCTCATCGTCGGGCCCACTTTCGATCACCTCGTTTTCCGGAAGAGTGGAGTGTTGACCGAGTTCCGCCCAAGCATGATCGCCCGCAGCTCGTTTCCGTCCTGCTGATGAGGAATTCCGTCATCGATAAAATCTTCATATTTCATATTCGCGGGGCTATCATCGAAAAAAACAATATTGAATAATTCTCTTAAATTATTCAACCTTGGAATGCGCCCGACCGAAAGCTCGAATGCCGTTTTTCCCTTGATCGAACTCGACGGACACCTATTCCTCAGATAATTCGCCGTCAAGACAGCTTCGGCCCAAGAACCCCGATATACCCTCGATTCTATCATTAGACATCTCGCTGATTCACATAGAGTTCAGTTTTTGTGTTCGGCTACACCATTTTGCTCGGGTGTATGAGGTACAGTCAATCGTCGTTTGATTCCTTGTTCTGTTAGAAACGAATCAAGTTCGCGATTACAATACTCTTTTCCGTTATCAGACTGAATGATTTTGATTTTCTCGCCTGTTTGTTTCTCGACCATCGCTTTGTATTCTCGGAAAACTTGAGCCATTTCGCTCGTCGATTAAAAAAATCTGACTTCACACCACCGGCTGTGATCGTCGATAAAAAGTCGCGAAATATCGCGCGCCTCCGATCGAATTTACGCTCATTGACCCACATACATCGGTGTGGATTATTTCCAAAAGTTCGGTCGATCGGTCGGAAGCATCCGAAAACGGTAATTTCGTAATTTTTCCCTTCAAACAAGTCTCGCACGGATTAACGCTTTCACCGCATTTTTGTGTTTAATTTTAACATACCGCGCGACGCCATGGATTTTAGATCATTGTCGTTCAAATACCCGAAACGAACGTGCCATAATTTTAGCGTTCCGTCGTTTCGTCTCGCTTCGGCACTCGCGGCCGTCTCCGTGTTTTCGGTTATTAAAAATGATCCGTCGTTTCTCTCGGCGGTCAACACGACTTTGTTCTCACCGTCTCGTACCACGGCTCTTTCGCGATCAAAGGTTACATTGTATCTGTTATCGGTTATTTTACGTACAGAAAGCAGATCCGTTCGCAGTTCTGGAACGTCCAAAGTGTCCTTTAATTTTACACCCTTTTGGTCATTATCGCTTTGGATGATCAATCTGACGAGTCTGGCGCCGTCGATTGATGTACTCGTGTTACTCGTTACTCGTTACGGTGTTACGCGCGAAGTTGTGACGTCGCTGCTGTAGCTCCTCCATCCGTTCGAACTTCTCAGGATCGCCACACGTATGAGATATGGATCCACTGTTGAGACACCATCGGTTTCCATCCGGCGCCGTCGGTCTCGCTTCCTTACCGGCTGCCGCTGCGAAGGAAACTGTCCGCGCCTTTGCTGCCTGCTGTTCCGTCGGTAAAACTTCTGTACGGCACTCAGCCGCTTTGTGTCCCGGCTTTCGACATTTACAACAAAGACATTTCGGCCGACGTTCCGATTTCTTCGTCTCCCCCCAATTAACGAAATCCTTGGTTTGTCGGCGGGGTCTTTGATCGATCAGGGTGTTCTGGCAATTTTCTTTGAGTATCGCTCGTCGCACGTCATTTTCTTCCATAATTGTTATCTTCAACGCTTCCGACTCGGACATTTCGTCGCGCGATTCAATCGCGCACCTAAAGTCCCATGCCGCCGTCGCCGTCGTCGAAACCGCGTCGGCTTTGTTGATGTCCGACCTTGTTTTCGTGTCATTCACGTATTCCCACTCATCGTTTTTAACAAGCACGGCGCGCACTTGCAACTTCCATGTATCGAAGTAATCTTTGGTTAGCAACTCGATTCTTGCATACCCGTGTTGACTATTCATTTTTGGCCCTTCGTGTGTCCCGCCTGCGATACGTAATTTTCGCGCATTTAACACTAAGTACTGAGCCTATAACCTATTAGAGGTGATGCGGATGGACCAGAATAACGATCGGGTTTTGTATTCATATGTTCGGGATATATATTCATTCTCCGTTTAAAATATACTTGAAATATGCTCATACTACATTTCAACTATCATTGGAATATTTTCAAAGTGTAATTAAGATATACTTGAAATATGTTTAAACTATACTTGAAATATACGTTGAACGTCTTTAAACTTTTTTTTGCACATTATTTACATTATTGCACCCTTTTACGATATTCTTCGTTGTTCAGTAATAACGATTATGGTATTTGCGCTACAAATATATTAATGGTTCCAATTTAAATTGTACCAGACAAACGCTTACACACCGTCAGGTAGTTTCGATCCTGGGACCTCTGAGTGATGAGTTGTGACTCTGAGGCTTGAAAAGCAATGAAATTCTACCCTTTCTTCAGACTACAAATTTTGCTACGGCATGTGTCACGCGAAGAAGTGTCGGGATATATACATATATACACTAAATTTATTGAAAATTTATCATTTATGAACGGTTTGTATGTTTCAAACGAATCTGGAATATAAGGTACCTCCGGATAATAAGGCCTGTCGGCTAATAAGGCCTAACGAACGAAAATCGTACTTCGAATAAGCGCTTTCGTTCAAGGCTACACACGCATGCGCATAACGGACGAAGATGTAGCTACAAGCAAGCGCATGCGCGATAACCCGCACCCCGCCGCCAGGCAGCATACATTGTGTTCGACCGCCGCGCGGCGCGAATATTAAAAATCGTTTCGGATCAATCGTAAGTATTCTTTGTAATGTTACACTTAGCTATATAAATTTGCTGTCCATTTCTCTATTATTTCATGTTTCTATTATCTTAAATATTTGAATGAGCTATCGTGGCCTAAATGGTTTTCTATAGACGCAGTCGACAGGTATTAAAGCTTACCAAATTTAACCATCGGCCTTATTATCCTCTCTCTTCTTATAACAAGATTGGTTGTGTTTTAATGGATCTTTCATTACTTTTAAGATGCTACAAATGTAAATAAGGTGTGAATTTGGTTCCTAATTGATTAATCTCCATTTTTAGTGCGTACGGGAAGCTTTTACCGTATGGTTCACGGTAGTTCGAGATCGGCCGAGGATGAAGACAAGGTGCCGCTCACTCAGCTCAGAGCGGCATGTCGTCAACTTATGCCCTCAGCAGTGAAAGATACAGAAAAAAACCTCCCGTTAGACGGAAAGCCATAAATTACAGAGGAATTCCGGTCGCGAAAGCTCTGTTTAATAAAAATAATGAAGATAAAAGATAAAAATAAAAATACCTCCACCAGCAAAGAGAACCGTGGTTTACAAAAGCAAGCGAGTTGGTACTGTCATGGCTGTGAAGCGGACAGGACAGCTGACATGATACAGTGTACGAAATGCGAAAAGTGGTACCATGAGGAGGGCGTCGGTTTGTCGCTTGTAGATACCGCTGTCATTAAGTGCCCTGATGGCTGTTAAATGTGCGAATGTATACTTTATATGCATTTCTAAAATGTAATTTATGCATTTATATGATTGTTAATCGGAAGTACCAAATGTATAACATGCAGATTAATTATGTAAGTACGTCAAAGTCGTAGGCCTTATTATCCTACCATAGTAAAATAAGGCCTATGGGTGAGGTTTTTAAAAACATTTCGTTTTGCTTTTGTTTATGGTGAAAGTTGCCATTTTTTGTTTATATTTAATAATAATTGATATAAAATTACGATTATCGTTAAAAACCGTTGATTAATTTGAATATTTTTCATTTTATCGCAAATCTCGCTTAGCTAGGCCTCATTGCCCGCAGGTACCTGATTTACGGTATATAAGTTCATAAACAGATACATATATATAGTAATCTATATTCAGATATACATAACATACCTTAAATATATTCGGATTTCATATTCAAAATATATAAAATGTACATTGGTGATGCATTTTTGAATTTTTTATACGTATCATAAATGTATGTTTCTATATACGTCGGCATATCTTCTCCGATATATTTTCCAATAGATAAAACATACACTCAGTGTATATGTCTGATGTATTTCAGATAAATCTTAAATGTATTTATTTTTATCTATCGCATAGGTTTTACTCATATCCAAAAATATAATTGACATCCAATTTTTCGAACAAATTATATTTAACATATGTTTTATATATCTTTCGATATATTTTTCATACATTTTATTTCCATGTTGGCTAGGAATGGACAACGAAGGGGCATTCTTTCTGCAGACCTTGAAGTGACCAGTGGCGATCACCATCCCAAAGACTTTGCTATACTTGTTAAATCTATGAACTGCCTTATGTAACGCAGAACTCTGACCACCTGGGAGGACCCTATTAGTTAAAACTGTCATTTTTAAATCCTAAGATTCTACCATCAATTACTCTTTCTACAAAGTGAATGTTTATTGGTGTATCGGGTGGTTGCATACGAAATCGCCTGCATGGTAATAAGTGGGGATATGTACACTATTTTCGCGAATTAAAAGTTGATAACGGACATGATTATGGGTCCATAGAGTCCCGCTAAAACGCCACAGGTGACTTTTGTGCGAGGCGTCAACATCAGCTGTTTTGATGGGGTTTACGAAAAACTACCCAAAGAGGGCTGTCGTGTATTACGAGCTGCTGAAGACGTCGGAAGTCATCACTCGGGATCGTTATCGACTGCAACTGATGCGTTCGAAGCGAGCTCTACACGAGAAGATGCCAGAATGGGCGAATCGCCATGACAAGTTGATTTTGCAGCACGACAACGCCAGGCCGCAATGTGCTCAACCTATTGAGAAGTACTGAGAAGGAGTGACCTGGGAAATTCTAACCCACCTGCCATATTCCCCAGACATGGCTCCCTTCGATTATCATTTGCTCTGGTCAATGCAGTCAGCGCTTCCGGCTCAGCACTTCACCTCTTAAAGAATTAAAAAATGGCTAGATGACTGACCTTGCCTCTAAAGAACCCAAATTCTTCCTGCTTGGGGTCCATTGATGGGCGAAAGATTGGCCAAGGTTGTTCCGATGGGCAATACTTTGAGTAAACCAGTTTGTCGATTTGCTACCACACCACTATCTTCTCTTCCGCTAACAAATTGGTCGTTTCATGATCACAAGTGGTTGCATATTATCGTAAAAACGACCATCGACTGCAGGTAAACAACATTTTTACCGTGTTATCGTGAGGTTTCCAAATTAAATCGCAAATTATGATGTTCTAACTGCTCTTATTCCTGTCTTTGCCTTTTCTTCCTCCGTGAATGAGTTCTTCATCGGCTGTTTAGCTTGTGTGCTGAGTGATAATGAAAATAGTTTCACGGAGCATCGTACGTGCATTATTACACCCTTGCGCATAGAGCGGGTCGCAAGCCCGCGGAAATGCCGCGAATCCTCGCATTCCTGGAAACAAATTACGTCGAGAACTAAGTATATATATATACATTAGGGGTACAAGTTTTAGAGGATTTTCAAAAGTGGGCGTTACTAGTATTAAACCGCATCCAACCATAACCTAACCCCCTTCATCTTAAAGCGTCATCATTCGGCTTTAGTTTTCGGTACGTCTCATTCTGTCGAAGTGTAAACAACATCGTTTTTTTGAACTCCAAATATTTCGACTTTTGTGGCAAAGAAACACAATTTGCGGGAAGCTTTACTTTTCCGCTTTCATTTGAAAAAAAAACAGTCAAAGGTTTTCGATTGCTGTGTAAGGCTTATGAGGACCATGCTCTATCAATGTCAACTTGTGACTACTGGTTTAGACGGTTCAAAAGTGGTGACTTCGACATGGAGGATAAGGGACGCGAAGGAAGGCCAGAAACGTTTGGAGATGCAGAATTAGAGGCATTATTGAACGAAGACTAGTGTCAAACGCAAGAAGAACTGACATAATTGTTGGGTGTGACTTTTACCATTTTTGCACAATGAAGCTCCAATTTTCACAAAATGGCTTTCACATGGCTTTGAAACGTACTTACGAGTAAGTTTTAAAGGATGTGTTATACATATAGCATTATATATATAGCACAATATGTCAAAAAATATAATTTCATAAGAGCAAATGGCTTTTCAATTATAAATAGTACGAGCTATTTGGCAACCACTGTTGTTTACCGAGTTCGAGAGCTGCCATATACGGCCAGCCACGTTTTACGAATATCTCCGTATTGGTGCGCACGTGTCTATACGTGACTCTGTGCTCCCCCCCCCCCCCCCCTCTCTCTCTCGAGCTTCCCAACATCGTGAACTCTCACGCTCGAAACATTATCGCACTATTAAACGCTTACCTTATAAACTCTACATCGAGCGTTAACGCTCGTCTACATGCAGCCGCGGTTCTTTGCACATACGTGTGTAACGCCCATGCATATATACATATATAAAATTAATTCCGATAGCACCTATCTGTCTCTCTTCCGTGTGGATTCTCCTGCACACATTCGTTCCCTGTCGCCAGCACGCATATTTTCATTCGCATTCACGTATTTTACACAGATGAGTTTCCATATGCGTTCCGGTAAAGAGAACACGCTGTACGAGGGAGTTTATAGCTCTCTGTCTCTATACAGGGAGGCTCGAAAAGTGACGTTCAAAGGGGAGAATTTTTTTTTTTCTGAACGCCTCGTCCCAATACCTAATCAAATCACCACCATGTATGTTGTACGATCTGTTTTAGTTTTCGAGAGAAATGTATTTTTTATTTTTCTATTTTGTGTATGTACTTTCCTCGCGATTTTTTTTTGTATTATCGTTATAAAGTGTACTCTTGAGCAATAAATAAATGACCAACTGAACACTAACGTGAGTGCCTCAGATTTCGATGAAAAGTTCAAAAAATAGGTCTGAGAGGAGCAGTCTGTAAAGTTCAGATGATAAAAAAAATACCTATACGGATAATAAAGACAAATAGTTCTGTCGAATCTTGAAAATTACGAAAATGACAAGCTGTGTGAGAAATTTATATGTAAAAAAAATATTTTAAAAAACAAGCTTTTATTTCATATACTAAAAAGTAGAAAATAATTTTTTTACCAAGTCACCTATATGTGACTATAAACAAAAGATTGGGCCGCTCATCGTTTTAAATGTTTAATGAATTTTATCAATTCAGTTTCATTAACCGTACTTAATTTGGCACAATATTAATTAGACAAATTTTCATCACACGTTTATACTCAATTCCAGAATTCTTTTTTAATAAATCTAAGGTTTTTTTACAGTAAATTAAATACAGTTGATATGTTAACGGATTTATGTAAATTGAAGATCAGATGTCTAAATTTTGAGCGCCCCAAGGTTTTATTTATCTTCACATATAGGTGACTTGGTAAAAAAAATATTTTCCACCTTTTATTTAAATAAAAGCTTGTTTAAAAAAAATGTTTACATATAAATTATTTTCTACTTTTCAGTCTTTGATTGATTCTACTAGTTATTTGTTACTAGTAGTTTACTAGTTTGCGACTTTGTACGTTAGGAACATGCAATGCTTGTAAAAAATAACAAAGACTGTTATCGGGATTGACCTTCCGACTAATTGCTGCATATAAACTTGTTACATACAAACACAGTCGGATACGAATTTGTTTGTATGTGTTAGTGAGATTTTATATGAATGATTAGATATCGCTAATTTCACATGAAAAGCTGAACATTTCATGGATTTTTTATTTTTGGTTTTAAGATGAATCATGCATTGTCACGTTTCAGATGCATGTTTGAAAAATTTTAGAGCTCCAACTACCCAAAAAAGAGAAATTTTCGTCCATTTTTATCTGGAAAATTGGGTGCAGGTTTTTTTTCCATGGAATGGTTTTGTTTTTAAGTATCTTTTACGATGTTTGTATTGAAAAATATTCATAAATTTAGTAGATACAATGGTTTGCGCAGATCGCCCCTTGAAAACGCGCTGCCGAGCAGCAGTGGTCGCGATGACCACTGCTGCTCGGAAACAAAACATCCTAACTAATAAAATCAAACATAGTCAGTTTTTGCATGGAATCATCTAGTGCTTTGCAGAAGGATTTAATAAAATGTTGATTTTTGAAAAAATGGCCGTACTGCAAATTGAAAGTATCGACTTTCGGTGGAAATGCTCCCCTTTCCTTGATAAAAAAATGTATGCACCAACATTTTCTTTTTGGTTCAAATACCGTTCTTTGGATGTGTAAAAGAAGTTTGTAAAATTTGAAATTGATCGATGCAGTAATTTTCGAGATATCGCGATCACCGATCATAAAAGAGTCATTTTGACAAAAACGCGTTTAAATTTCGTCGGTTCGAGATTCACCGGTTCGCTGAACCTACCTATAAACGCTCATAACTCTCGCAATTTTGAACGGATCCATTTGAAATTTTCAGAGAATATATTTTCGAAATGTTATGTTTTGCGAATCCGCCGAAAACAAAACATCGATATTTCGAAAAGTTTCATAGGTGCCTATGTATCCCTCGAAAACTTCTAATGCCATCACTGTAAAAACAAATGCGTTGTTTCAAGACGTTTCACGTGTGTAATGGTGTCGCCGTTTTCAACACGGCAACTCATGTGTTGATGTCGAACGACACATTTTACGCGTGTTCTGTCAATACGCTTCAAGCGTGTTTTAGCAAGTTCAAAGCGTGTTGTTTCGATACACTTTAGGCGTGTAAACGCTTGTCGCCAATTTCAACATGTTTAAAATGTGTTGATGGCTAAATCAACACACTTTTTGATGTGTACTTGTGGACGCTTGGGCATAACGTACAAGACCTCACGTAGGCATACGTTTAAAAATAAATAAAAAAGGTTTCTCCGTTACTGGTGGTTTATTCCAATGGTTTACTACCATACTTGATGAGTTCCAGTCGTCCTGAAATCAATTCCTGCGAATAAATTTTATTGTCCATACCCGGTTTCGAACCTACCTAACCTAGTTACTTCTATACCTAATACGTACGCTAACCATTGTGCTATCGGCTATACTTGCGGTTTTTCATCAAGAAACGGAATACATGGTTACATTGAACGAGAAGAGTAATGAAGACATTTCACATTTTATGTGTATGTGTCTACACCCAACACACATAAAATGTGAAATGTGAACAGAAATTTCCATCACTCTGAACAGGCAATTTTCTTTGCACTGGACAGAAAAATTTGTCCGCAAAGAATAAAGAATTTTCTTTGCCCCGAACAAGAAATTTCTCTCACTTTGAACATACAATTTTCTTTGCCCTCGACAAAAAAATTTGTCCGCACAGAAAAACAAATTCCTTTGCCCCATACAAGCACTATTCTTCACTCCGAACAGAAAACTTTCTTAGCACTGGACAGAAAACTTGGTCCGCACAGAATAAAAAATTAGCTTTGCCCCGAACAAGAAATTTCTCTCACTCCGTACTGGCAATTTTCTGTGCCCTCGACAGAAAAATTTGTCCGAACAGAAAAAAAAATTCCTTTGCCCCGTACAAGCACTTTTCTTCACTCCGAACAGAAAACTTTCTTCGCACTGGACAGAAAACTTAGACCGCACAGAATAAAGAATTTTCTGTGCCTCGAACAACAAATTTCTCTCACTCCGAACTGACAATTTCCTTTGCCCCGAACAAGAAATTTCTCTCACTCCGAACAGACCATTTTCTTTGCCCGCAACAGAAAAATTTGTCCACACAGAAAGAAAAATTCCTTTGCCCCATACAAGCAATTTCCTCCATTCCGGACAGAAAACTTTCCTCGCACTGGATAGAAAAATTGGTCCGCACAGAATAAAAAATTTCGTTTGCCCCGTATAGGCAATTTCCTCCACTCCGGACAGAAAACCTTCTTTGCACTCGATAGAAAAAGTGGTCCGCACAGAATAAAAAATTTCGTTTGCCCCGAACAAGGAATTTTTTTCACTCCGGACAGAGAATTTACTTTGCCCTGGACCGAAAAATTGGTCTGCACAAAATAAAGAATTTCCTTTGCCCCGAACAAGAAATTTACTTCACTCCGGACAGAAAAGTTGGTCCGCACAGAATACAAAATTTCCTTTGCCCGGAACAACGAATTTCCTCCACTCCGCACAGAAAATTTCTTCCCACTGAACAGAAAACTTGGTACGCATAGAATTAAATTTGCGCCCTAGAAGCATCTTTCTTCACTCTGTACAGAAACTTTTCTTAACAACGAACAAAATATTGATCCCCACAAAATAAAAAAAATTCTTCGCAGTGACACTTTACCAAAAAATTATTTTATATATACGTCAATAAACTGAGTGTTGCAATTACCATGGTTTCACGGAGCACATCATTTTCTTCATTCATGTAGGTGTGCACGACGAGCAAAAACTTATGTGTTTCGCTTTTAAAATAACACAATTCGCAATAGAAAAATTCTTTCGCAAGTTCGTACATAACGTAGCGAGGTTATAAAGCGGCCATATTGTCATATCAACTCACTGGACGCGTGTTGTTTGTGGTACACGCGTGCAAGTGAGTTGTTTCACGACGCTTTGTGTCGTTCGAGTCGCGTGTACCTACACTAAGTGTGTTGTTTGAAAGAAAATGGCTTGATTCGACACGCTTCATGTGTGTTACATTAAGCGTGTTCTACAGCAACATATTTAAAACGTGTTGTTACCAAGAATGGTATAGAGCGTATTGTTTCAACACGGTAAAATAAGTAAAACACGTTGTTTCAACACGTTAATCAGGTCCTAGACACGCTGTAGGCGTGTTGTGTGTTGCAGCAACACACTGACAACACGCTTATTTTTTACAGTGATGTATCCCTCAAAAACTTCTAAGAAGTTCTTCGAGTTTTGAAGGGCTGAAACTTTAAAAGGCTTTCAAGTGTTTTTAGGGGTTTTTTTAACTCCAAGGTTAAAGGGTTTCAAACTTCTGAAACAAAAGAGAGAAACACAAAAAATACAATGTTACAGAAGAACGAGAAAGAAAATCACACCGACATTTACTTTCGAAAAGTAGAAAAGATCGTAAAACGTAAATGAGGGTGATTCCGATGAGTATTGATACGAGGCATCCAGATTTCCCTTTTGATCGTCACTTTCCAGGCTACCCTGCATATAAACAGAGAAAAGTCATTCTGAACCCATCACATCTCCGTAATATTGACCAACTGCAAAATCTCGCCGTTTTGAGGTCCTCGAAATCACGATTGTATAAATATGGATACATTTATCGGAAGGTGATTTTAAAGATATCGAGGTTTACATAATGCTGACGATAGGAAGAAAATATCTACTATGAGGACCACCCACGCAGTCGAATGTCTTCAAAATAAATGAAAAATATGTTTTCGAGGACAATCGACTTCGAGGACGGTCCTCGTAGTAGACGATTGTCACCAATGCTATTGCCGTGAAGCTGTGACGCATGTAAATTTGCACATAATGTGACTGAACGAGCCTGGGAATTCCGAGTGGAGCTTTGAACGAGCTTTTGCGGCGATTTCTCGTCGCTATAAATGCACTGCGAAATGAAATAACGAGGCTACACGTTCCTCAACAGTCGGGAGAGCACCATCTCGTCTGCGTTCCAGCTATATTGCGTATTTATACGATGTGGTGGAAAATAGTTATTTTTTTCACACTCGGCAATTCACGTGTCCCGAAACAGAATAGTTGAGAATGGCAAACGATAGAAGGAGCGATGTGAGGCTGCGGAGAGAAATGCCGAGCCAGCGCAGGTCATACGGGCCTCTGCGGGGATGCAGAGTCTGTTAAGGGGCCACTGTGACACTCTCAAAAAATCGTTTTTATGGCTTTTTCGACAGTTTATGCTTTCAAGAATATCCTGTAAAAATTTCAACGCCGTATCTCTATCACTTTATCTTGCAAAAATCGACAGATAAATCTTTAAGCGCGTTTTTCTCGAAATGAGATTTTTCAAATTTGCTGACATTGTAACTCAAAGAGCAACTATCCGATTGACTTTAAATTTAAACTGAGTACTCTTGAATATATTTACTCTACAATGACGTAGGATATTTTTGATGGAATAAAAATTGACGATTTGGAATTGAAAAAAACGACCATTTTATAGGCAACAAACAGACTTTTCGTAACTACGCTATTTTGTTAGATTTTGATATTTTTCGAAAATCCTACGTCATTGTACAAGAAATACCTTCCAGTTTAACGACATTTTTTCCTTTTTCGGTTTCAGCTACTTAATCGGCCGGAATCATGTGAGCAGTGGAGGAACTTTTTTTTTGGCTCCTCCGAAAGCAGCGCATGAGTCACTTGGATCTCAGTATTTTTCTATGAAAAAATTGTGTAATATAGGTCAAACATAGCCAAATATATCCTTAATTTTCCGAAACATTTAATTGAGTTAGCCCCTTAATTCCGAGGAGTTTCGTGATCGTGGTATTTGATTATATTAAAAATGTGCTTCATTCTCTTGTCATCCTAAAAGAATATAGTATTTAAAAAAGATTTTCTATCACTTTATCGAAAAAAATGCATTATTTTCGTTTATTTAAATTTTTAAGTTAGATGAATTTGAACGTTTGGTCACGTGAACGAAAACACTCCAGGATTGGTTGGATCTCTAGTGACGCCACATGCCAGTGAACAGATTGTCATTACGAGTCCTGTGACGAGTAGTGGACAATTTTCAAGTTTATTTCAGTGTATTTCCGTGCTTTTCCGTTAATTCATAGTAATTTGTAGTGATAGTTACTATATTATCAACTTCTAAATACGAATGGAGAGGAAGCTTTGCTGTGCGACAACTCAACGGCGATATAGGTCCTTTGCCGTGTTTACTGAAATATGACGTCGCAAGCGTCACGTGACTACATATCTGACAACAGAAGCGTTTTGGCGATCTGGTTGAATATTTAAATTTTATTGCCAGTTTATATCGTAAATACTGACATTCACGAAGATAAAAAAATATTGTGAGCATAGTATAAAATTATTAACCACCTAAGATGATTTCCGAACAACAATCGAATACCCTATTATGCGAGCAAGTCTTGCCAATATAGAGTTCTTTTGTTTTGTTGAAAAGCATTGGTAAGCAATGCATTTTTTATTATTTATTTTTACAATAATTTTTTTGCAATTCAAATTCGAGATCCCTAGGCTATGGAAGTGAACAATAAAAAAGTAGTTTTTTAAAAATTATTCTATGCTTATGCAGACCCCTAAAAAAAACAAGGTTTTACATTATGCAAATCAAAACTATTTCTATTTGGCCTGCTACTCACAATCACGTGACGAGAAAATGAAACGAAAAATTGAGATAAATAAGACAATAGAATAACTATTGAAGCTAATAGAACTTACGCAAACGCGGATTGAAAATGAAACTGGTTAATGGAAGTTAACTTCAGTTTGAAAGACCCGTCCAATGACACGCCACACGATGGGGTGTGCGAAAAAAATCGCTTTTTTACGTAGAGGAAAAATGCCCTAGATTTTTTTTTTCAAGAATTGTGCCACGTAATTTGTGCCGCGGTATTGATATATTCTGTGCACGGGGTGTCCCGTTTTGGAATGCACGTCTCCAATGAGCGGATCATTGGTGATATTTTTTAATTTTAGATTGAGACATGTTGCACATGAGTTTAAAGCTTGATATTTAGGATACGGGGCTTAAAAATAAAAATGATTAAGGGGCTATACCAGTGTGAACGCTGAAAATTCGGGTGATTTTCGGGATTTTTTTTTTGAAGAAAAGTACTCAATTAAATGTTCCGGAAAATTAAGAATATATCTGGCTATATTTTACTTATATTACATAATTTTTCATAGAAAAATATTGAGATCCAAGCGACTTATGCGCTGCCTTCGAAGGCGCCAAAAAAAACAGTTCCTCCACTGCTGACATGATGCCGGCCGATTGAGTAGCTGAAACCGAAAAAGGAAAAAAAAGTCGTTAAACTGGACGGTATTTCCTGTACAATGACGTAGGATTTTCGAAAAATATCAAAATCTAACAAAATGGCGTAGTTACGAAAAAAAGTCTGTTTTCTTGTCTATAAAATGGTCATTTTTTCCATGCCAAATTGTCAATTTTTATCCAATCAAAAATATACTACGTCGCTGTACAGTAAATATATTCAAGAGTACTCAGTTTAAATTTCAAGTCAATCGGATAATTGCTCTTTGAGTCACAATGTCAGCATTTTTGAGAAAATCTCATTTCGAGAAAAACACGTTTAAAGATTTGACTATCGATTTTTGCAAGATAAAATAATATTGATATAAATGATAATGATATTCTTGAAAGTATGAACTGTCGAAAAAGGAAAAAAAATCGATTTTTTAAAGTCACACTGGTACAGCCCCTTAATGAGAGTCAATTTCAGACTGAAATACCTGTCCAATGACACCCCACACGATGGGGTGCGCGAATAAAAAAATCCGCCCATTTAAGGTAGACGGGGAATAACCCTAGAATTTTTTTTCCAAGATTTTGCTACGTTTCATTTGAGTTTCCTGTTTGAAGCTTCTACTTGGCAAATTTCACGCATATGGGTCTAAAACTGTAGGAACTGCGAGGCTGTGACAGGCGGACGGACAGACGGACATGACGAAGTTATGAGGGTTCCTTGTTTCACTACGAAACCCAAAAATACACGTCTTTTGTAGAGTTCAATACATACTCATAATCGCATCACCAGAATAAAAGCATAAAAAATTGAGTCTGACAATGATCATAGTTGATGAAACTGCCCGACATTGAGTCTTCACTGAAGAGCTTTCTTATAAATGCTGAAGAGTGCGCCACTGTCCTTTCAAAAGGAAAATCCCATTTTCTCAGCTTCTACTCGACGGATCCGGATGAAACGAAGTGCAGACAAATTCTGGAAGCGTTTGTTTTTACATACGAAATGTTCGGGAAAAAAGCTTCAGCCGTTCTCACGCCAACTTCGATCAAACAGACGGACAACATATTTAAAAAATGATAGACATCGGCTCGGCATGCTATTCCAACCCTACCAGCTTAATTTCAGCCTGAAAAATAAGTGTGCAGACGGACAGTGCGAGATTATAATGTTGGTGAGATAATACGAATCATCGCCGTGTGCGCGGCGACAACACCCTATTGAATATGCATGCGCGCAAATTCCATCCTGTTTACGAACGACGCCTGGCACCGGACTCGCTTTTGCTCCGCACTGACATGGATATTTTGTCGTCAACTAATACACATGGCGCGTGGCGCCTGCAATTTCGTCATCGTCGTTGTCGTTATCTTCTCGCCTCGTAAAACCCGTAAAACCTCGTAAAACCTATTGTTGTTTTTTTACGTTGTTGACGTTTGCATCGTTGGAGTACAACGAAAGCTCTTTTTTATTTCTTCGATTTCTTCATTTTCGTTAGTATCGACGATCTTTTTTTTTACACATCTACGCGAAAATCGCTCATGCAAATCCCAAAAAAAAACGTGATTTTCGCGATCGAAAATTTGCCGAAAAAACGTGGGCAATTAAAAAAGAAAGTAGCATCGTTGCGTTCCAGCTTCAATGTCGTTTTTTTACGTTTTCTTTGGTTTTTCATAAATAAATATCCTCCTCGACGATGATAATCGCAGTACGTTTAATGTTTATAGTTTGACGTGGCTATCAAAGGGTTCGCAGGCGTTGACGTATTTGTGCCAAATATGATATTGGCATCTCCGAAGTTTACTTGCGTGTCTATTGGAGCGTCTTTCAAATAGTTTAAGGAGTTTGAATAATTCAAATAGCTTACGGGGTTTCAATAATTTGAATAATTTGAGGTGCTTGAGTATTTTTCATAATTTAAGGGGTTAAAATAATTAAAATAGTGTACATAATTCAAGTGGTTTCAATCTCATTCACATAGTTTAAGTGAAATAATTGAAGGAGTTGGAACAATTTTAATAATTTGATGGGTTTAAGTAATTTAAACAATTTAAGAGGGTTAAATAATTTAAATAATTTAAGGGGTTTAAATAACTCAAATAGTTTAAGGGGTTTAAATACTTTGAATAAATCAAGGGCTTCGAATAAATAAAATAATGTAAGGGGTATAAAAATAGCTTTATAGCCGAAGGTTTTAACTTTAACTTATAACAAAAATGTTGTAACAATTAAAAAATAGAGCGAGTTGAGGCGTCTTTTGTGAAGGGTCAGATCGTCCACTACGCCGGACCTCCTTGCTGCAATATGCACTTTTTTCTTTTGCGTTTTCTCCAAACTACATTTTATGGAATGGCGTAAGTCGTATCATAAAATCTATCCATCCGATTCACTTCAAATTGGGATAGATCGTAGTTTATAACATTTTCTATCGTATGACCGGATGATTTTTCGACATATTCATCCATTTGTTTGTAACAAATGATCAAAGTGGTTTTTTGGTCAAAAATCGAACCTTTTCGTCTACAGCTCTCCATTTTCGTAATTTGCAATATAAAAAAAGATAATCCGGTGAGACGAGAGTTTTATTATTATACGAAAAGGACATTTTTTATTTTCCATTTCAGATGAGCCTGGTTGCAGGAACCACATATACCGATGGGCCATGGAGCAAACGGTGGCACATTGTGTAAATAATAATAACTTCATTGTTTATCAATATTGTTCAATAAAAAAACTTAAAATTCGCCCGTCCATGTATATATCGTGTGTAAAATCCCGACCTCGCCAACCCAATACTCTCGTCAGAAAGGAAAACTGAAAATCGACCCTATGCAGAAGCCCCAATAAGTATAATCACTTACTTCAACATTTTCAAAAACTTAATATTGTTTTGTTTATTATTATTCTATGTATTGTTCATCATTATTCTCTATACCTGTGTGTCTTTGAAAAAAAAAAATGATTATAAAATCTCAATTAAGACTGAAATTATGAAGGTATTTTCGAGACGATGCGCACGATAACTTGAATTTTAACACTTCTCCCTGCACTTTTTGAAAATCTTCTGAAATAGATCATCTACAGTCTATCAAGTCATTTTTAATTTTTCATTTAAAACCTTTTCCATAAACCTTTAAGGCAGGAGACCACTGTCCCCTGTAAAAAAAATCGATTTTTTTGCATTTTCTCAAAGTATACATATTTAAGAAAATGTGGCTTAAAATTTCAAGTAAAAATATTCCAAATGCACCAAGTTAGACGATTTAATGAGAGTAGGTAGCGCAACGATTTACATATGCTAAAACTTTCAATTGTGTTTTTCTCGAAACGAGTTTTCTCGACCTGGCCGGAATCGTAACTCTGCCTATAATTGCCCGATATTTTATTTGAAAAATAAAAAAAGATCGTTATTGCAGTAGCTATCGTTGTGCGTATGTTTACGAGCAGATGTTTTTTCAAACCGTGAAGAAAATCGGACGTATCGAATAAAGATCCACTAAAAGCATCGTTTGTTTTCGTCTTGAAGAATTATTTTTCAATCGTGTCCATCGATTTATTTCCCCACCAATGAATAACAATCCTGCATACATACATATATATTCATACTTATGTATATATTCGACGAATAAAGTTGCACACGCCAAGATTCTGAAGTGCTGATTTCTTGCCATAAATTTAGCATGCAGCTCGAGCGAGAAATACCGAGAGCGAGAGCGAGAGCGAGAGCGAGAGAGCGAGAGAGAGAGAGAGAGAGAGAGAGAGAGAGAGAGAGATCACGAAAAAAGGCCTCTGAAAAAAAAACAAATAAAAAAGGCAGATCGAGTAGAAAGAGAGTCGCATGGAAGGTAGCGGTCGCACCGTGCAAATAAATTGAACGAAAAAAATATTCGAAGATATGGTTTTTGTCCGCTCGTGAGAGTTCAATCGAGAGTATATATAGCCATACGTTTGCCAAGAGACATTAACCCAAATATCCGTGGCTGAGATGATGAGAAACAGGAGAGCTTTGCGAGGGCAGCTTCTCGTCAGAAAGAGGAAGGGGGGGGCAGTATTAACCATGCGAAAACAGCGAAGTGGACATTGAGCGATCGGTGTCCTCGTTGGCAAGGCGAGTTGCGGCCGATTAAAGCTCCGTATGTAGGAAGTACTCGCAAGTAGTATCGTTCTCCGCATGCAAAGGCAGCTATATCTTCGAAGGTATTTGCATCGGGGCTACATCGAATGAATTGCGCTCTAAAGATTCCTGAGGAAATGCACTTTGTCACGGTACTGAAATCCGTGTGGGACAAGCGAGAAATATACACGACGAGGCACGTTGCATCGACGAGTTTGAGGTTTTGCGCGGCGAACATGTCGCGAAAAAAGTATTTAGCAAACATTTGTTTGCTTCGGACTACTACAGTAAGCTAGCGATCCATTTAAAGATCTGTTCTTGTGTATGAGAAAAAAAAGATTTTATTTTTATTACTCAGCGCAAATTTAGTATTTTTTTCAGTACATACAAGAGAGATGTTAGTGTCGCAGGAAAATACGGACCTTGCCTGGAAGGAAGAAGTTTTTAAGAACGAACCTTCCGCAATGGAGTCTTATTTATGAGAAAAAAGATTTTTTTTATTATTCAGTAAAAATTTAGTATTTTTTTTAGTACATACGTGTAACAGAAAACAAAGACCTTGCCTGGTGTGACGAAATTTCTAGAAACGAACCTTCTGCAATGGAGTTTTATTTATGAGAAAAAAAAGAAAAACATTTTTTTTGTTATTCAGTAAAAATATAGTATTTTTCTTTAGCATACACAAGAGAGTTGTATGTATCATGGGAAACAAGGAGCTTGCCAGAATGGACGACGATTTCAGAAACGAATCTTTTGTGATGGAGTCTCATTTATGATAAAAAAGGAAAGGTTTTTTTTTAATATTCAGTAAAAATTTAGTCGTTTTAGCTCATGCAAGAGAGATGTGTGTGTTACGGAAATAAGGCCTTTGCCTGGTATGACGAACCTCTCGCAATGGAGTCTTATATACGAGAGACAAAACGTTTTTAAAATTACTCGGTAAAAATTTAGTATTTTTTTTAACATATACAAGACCGATGTGTATCATAGGGAAATGAAGAGCTGCCTGGGAGGACGAAGTTTTCAGAAATGAACTTTCCGCAATGGAATCTTTGTGGATGAGAAAAAAAAACTTTTTTTTTCAATTATTCAGTAAAATTTAGTATTTTTCTTGGCACATACAAGAGATATGTATGTGTCAGGAAAATGAGGACCTTGCCAAGCAAAATGAAGTTTTCAGAAACGAACCTTCTGTAATGGAGTCTCATGTATGAGGAAAAGAGAAAAACATTTTCATGTTTATTATTCCGTAAAAATAGAGTATTTTTTACCACATACAGGAGAGGTGTATTTGTCAAAGGAAAATGATAATCTTTTCTGGAGGGACGAAGTTTCGAGAAACAAACCTTCTGTAATGGAGTCTGACCATTCACCACCTTTACTACTCAATCACTCAGGAAAGGGTACAAAATCATCCGTTCTCCACTTATTGCATCGGTCTCTCTCTGTCTCGTTCTCTCTCTCTCTCTCCCTCTCTCTCTCTCTCTCTCTCTCTCTCTCTCTCTCTCTCTCTCTCTCTCTCTCTCTCTCTCTCCCTCCTCTCCCTCGCTCTTATTGCTTTTGGTTCATATGGAATCGCTTCTCGTCTGCAACGCATCACTTTTTATTTCTTTTGCATCTTTGACTTTGTATTGTTTGGTGAATGTGGATTGCGTGTCAGAAGACAATTGGTCCTAGTGCACTAATGAATTTAATCTAATCTAATCTAATATCTCTTCCGTTCTCTCTCTTTTCTCCTGCTCTCTTCCTCTTCTTCTCTTTCTCCCTCGATGGTATCATACAGAAACGAGATCCCTCGGTGAATTGAAAAAATTGAAACCAAAATACAAAGCAAAAAAAAAACTTTAAATGGAGTCTCCAAAAATGATAGCCCTGTAATGCTGTATATTCTTAATTTCCCTTAATTCTTGTAATATCTTGTAAAAACGAGGAGTATAAAACTACTACGAGGATACGAAGTGGTGAGTTTGGCATATGTCCGAAAATAGTTTTTTAGAAGCTAGTTAGGTGGTTGATGAACTTGGCTTTCCCAGAAGACCATTATATCTATACATATATATAAAAGATCTTCCGGGAAATATAGGTATAGCTTTACCGCGTATCATTACTTTTATATGGTTGTAAACGTATATACAGTAATACACAATCATAGAGTGAAGGAGAGAGAGAGAGAGAGGAGAGAGAGGAGAGAGAGAGAGAGAGAGAGAGAGAGAGAGAGAGAGAGAGAGAGAGAGAGAGAAGAGAGGAGAGAGAGAGAGAGAGAGAGGGAGAGAGAGGAGAGAGAGGGAGAGAGAGGGAGAGAGAGGGAGGAGAGAGGGAGAGAGAGGAGAGAGAGAGAGAGAGAGAGGAGAGAGAGAAGAGAGAGACCAGAGAGAGAGAGAGAGAGAGATTTTTGATTTGATTTGATTTCTTTATTATGCCCTAGAAATCTATGGGGCAAATTTTGACAAACGCTTAAAGATTAAATTACAATAATATGATATAAGTTTAAGCTCTCCTCTTACATTATCATTACATTATGTTTCACTATTAACTATTCGACTAAACTACTACAAACCACATCTACACATCAATCTCCGATTGCAATAAATATGTAAACAGTTCGAGATTTAAACGTAATCGATCGAGCCTACATTTACAATATTTTCTCGGTAGCGAATGCAAAAATAGCAGGCAGACACTGACAATGAATTTCTAAACACCACCGTTTTTATGCGCTGGAATGACATAAATGGGTGGTTTCACTCTCGAAGTTCTGCGTAAATTTACATCAGTTTGAACAAATAGCTGATCGATATAATTAGGAACTCGCTTTTGAAGAATCTTAAACACTAGGATACCCATTGAAGTAAAGGCGTCGATTTTTCGTTGAAAAGCCACTTGAGTCTATGGGCGGTATGGTGTTACGTGGTCGTGTCTTTGTAAATTAAATATGAAACGAATACATAAGTTACTAGCTTCTGCAGTTTGCGATCGAGTTCAGCCGTCAACCCATGATACACAAGACAGCAATAATCTAGATGGGAAATACAAGCGAGGTAATAAGTTTAATTTTTAGGTCTACCGGTAAGGCATTTCGATGGTATTTGAGCTTGTGTAACGTGCCAGAGAGAGAGAGAGAGAGAGAGAGAGAGAGAGAGAGAGAGAGCTCGGAGAAAGGACTAGACGATGACTAACGTTTTCACCTCGTAAAGACCGGGGTGACCGATCGGTACGTTCCGTCCTAGCACGTTCCTTCCGCGAATAAGTCACTTAAATAAACTCTAAAAAGAGCCCAAGCCACGTCACAGCCCGGGGCGGGGAAAATTCATGCGCGCGACAAATGTGCATTAATAGTGTTGTACTTACAATGAACGAGTGCATCAAAGATATTGTAAAATTTACCAATCGATTACCGAGTTATGGCGATTTTTTGTAAACCTTGTATTTTGTCTCGAAACTTTGTTTTATGAATGGCAGTGAGTCGTATCTCAAAATGTTTTCGTCTCATTCACTTTTATTTCGGACAGAGCCTAGTTTACAATTTTTTTATCACCTGGGCCGAACGATTTTTCCATTAAGTTCGTCCATTTAAGTTAGTAAGGAATTATTTCAATTCTTTTTTTCGGTCGAAAATCCAAGTCTTTGTTCTACAGCTTGGTATTTTACAAATTTTGAAACAGTGTCCGGTCATACGCGAAGATTATTTTTATACTGAAGCACTGCTTTTTTGTTAAAGTATGTATTTTGATTAATTTATGTATTCATTGAATTATTCAGTTTTATTCGTTTCATTTTTCACTTCAGATCAGCTTAGTTTCGAGCATCACCCATACTGATAGGGCCATGCAATACTTTGTATAAATAATAATAACTCAATTGTATATAAATATTTTCCAATTTAAAAAAATTCAAGCTTGGCAAGACTGTGTGTAAATTGTGTAAAAAATCCTTACTCCGTCATCCCACTACCCTCATCAGAGAAAAATATCGAAAATCGACCGATTTTTCACACTTAGCTAAGGGGTCTCCTCACTTTAGACGCTAAAAAAAAGGGCTTATTTTCATGCATTTTTTTTTATTGGTTTATACTACTGGATATTGATATAAAAGTTGTTACACTGAATAAATACACTTTCGACATACATTTTAGAAAAATTGTAATGTATTTATGTAACCCAAAACAAACTTTAAACGCGTTTTTTCTCGAAACAACGTTTTTCGACGGTTTAAATCTTCGAATCTACTGAACCGATCCTTATGAAATTTTAACCACATATTCTTTACAACTATAGCTATAGCGAATATGAAGGATTTTTTAAATTTTGATATTTACTATTTTTCGCCAAAGACGGTGAAAAAAAACACGGGATTTTGTTTTTTTTTTTTTTTTCGAAAAAAGCCCGCTATTTTGTTATTTTTGCATATATAAAAAATCGTATGATATGCGCTATAGCCATTAAGGGGCCAGTCCACTTTGAAAATTTCAAAAAATCGAAAGCAAGCAAGACTTGAAGAAATCTACGATGATGAGTAATCACAAGGGATTTTGTACGGTGCAGGAATTGCCGATTGAGTTTAGCTAAGAGTTTTTCATAGTATACTCATGGTATCATAGTATTCATAGAAAACTTCAAACGCGTTTTTCTCGAAACACCGTTTTCAAAATCTAGCTCCATCGTATCTTCAAAACTAATAAACCGATTCTCTTGAAATTTGAACCACATATTGTAAACATGATTCGCAACAAGGTGACCCTCGATGGTTTTAAAATTCTGATTTTTCCTTTTTTTCGCGAAAAACTGCGAAAAAAATGCATTTTTTTGCTTTTTTCGTTCTTCAATTGTCATTTTTTAATTTTTTTATGAAACGTTATATCCGCGGATCATTTTGTAGCTGGTGTCATACTGAATCTAATGGACTTTGATTTTTTTTTCAGACAAGCCGTTGCCGAGTTGTGATAGAGTTACCTAGCCCACCTATTTTTGAGGCGTTACGTTAAATTATAGTTTTTCTACTTAAAAATGAGTAAAAATGAATTAAACATTTTTTTAAAATAAATTTTAAGACATTATTTATCGAGCCCAACAACTTTTTTGTTTAAAAAATCACGAAGATAGCCTTTTTTAGCATCTCAAGTAAGAAGACCCCTTAAAGAAGATAATTGGATGGTGAGAAAAAGGGGGAAAAAATAGAGCTCAAATTTGTGGCACCCTAATATATATATATATATGCAGGGCGAGCTGATCCGCCCTGACCCGCCAACGGAGACTTGGAGCTCTCCTCATTTTTGTATCGCCGGAATCATAACCGGACTAAACTGGATGCACTTGCACGGGAGGAACGGTTGCGGTATAACACGGAAGCTCAGGCTGTGGGTTACGGTAGAGGGGTCGGGGTTCACCAGGGAGTAGCGTCAACTGTCACAGACTCGGTCACTTTCGCGATACCGGTAACGTCACTATAAAATAAAATAATGTTTTGTTTTATTGAGCGGGAGCAGGTGGGTTAACCACCCGAAAACTTTTACGCAGACGAGACTTAATCGCGAACGCGAAACACGAGCGAAAACGTCATACGCACAGGAGCAAGAGGGCACACCGATGTGCCACTAGCGCGAGAGCGAGAGCGCGATGTCACGGGCGCGAGGGAGATCACGACACGTCTCTCCATCGCAAGGCCCGTTAGTCCAGTAAAAGAGACGAGAACCCAGCACTTTTTAGCGAAGAATATAAATTTTTGACTGAAGGTAGATGGTTGCATACTGAAAGTAAAAGCAAAAAAAAGGTTGCCCCTCAACTCACCCCAACCCTAAGAAATAGGGGTTGAAAACTTAAAAATCGCGGTATCTCTATAATCAATAGCTCGATCGAAAGAGGTTTCAAACAAAAGTTGTTTGGAGTAATAAAATTCGTATAAAATTATCTGACGTCCAACGCCTTATCTTTGAAAATAGTGGCACAAAAACGTTTCGAAAATTCGGGGTTGATCGATCAGTGGTGCTCTCGTGTTTTTGTGCCGCTATTTTCAAAGATAGGGGATTGGACGTCAGATAATATTATACGTACTTTATTATTCTAAACAACTTTTGTTTGAAACATTTTTCGATCGAGCTATTAATTATCGAGATACGGCGATTATTAAGTTTTCAACCCCTATTTCTTAGGGTTGGGGCGAGATGAGGGGGAAACATTTTTTTGGGGTTACTTTCAGTATGCAACCATCTACCTTCAGTCAAAAATTCATATTCTACGCTTCTCTGCTGAGTTTTCGTCTTTTTTACTGGACTACATGGCACGACTTTTTGGAAGGACAACCTCCTCACGCGAAATCGACAACGCAACTCGCCGAGAACTCTCTCCGGGATCTTCAGCCGGGCTGTACCTCGTACGGCGAGGGCCAGCGAGCGAGAGCATTGTCGAGCGCGCTTGCCGAAAAAAATGTAAACACGCTCGCGCGATCGGACCATGCGAGAACGCTGGTCTAACATAAGCGAGAACTCTTATCTCGTAATTTTCGCGAACTGAAATATTATTTCGGGAGCTAGAATATTGTAGAATAATATTCCGTTCGGAATCGATATTTTCTGCCCGAGTTACCCCGCAAACGGAACTGTAACAAATCGGGATCTTTTCTGATCGGTAACATAGAGACTCTCGGAGATAGCATTCACGGGTCACCGTAATCCAAACGGTCCGCTTTCAGCACTTCAGATTTTTTCGCTACTCGATATATTGATATCGAGTAGCGAAAAAAAATTCGCTACTCGATACAAATGAAGCGAAATTTTTTTCGCTACTCGCTACATTTGTATCGAGTAGCGAATTTTTTTTCGCTACTCGCTACATTTGATTCGAATAGCGAAATTTTTTTCGCTATTCGCTACATTTGCATCGAGTAGCAAATTTTTTTTCGCTACTCGCTACATTTGGATCGAGCAGCGAAATTTTTTTCGCTACTCGCTACATTTGTATTGAGTAGCGAAATTTCTTTCGCTACTCGCTACATTTGGATCGAATAGCGAATTTTTTTTCGCTACTCGCTACATTTGGATCGAGTAAAATTTTGGTACTCGATACTTGCTTTTCGATTTTATGAAACTTCAGTCAGCCATCGATTTTCATTAATTTTTCAAAGGCTATGGCATTGGTCAAAAAAATTCGGAAAATGTTTAGTTCTTCTGTTGAGTTCTTTTTTAGGCCAATCCTATGGCAAATTTTCTGTGAAACACGAATCACATTGAGTTTTCATCGAAACCTCAAAAATTCAATATTAAAACACGAAAAAAAACAATTCTCGACTTTTTCGTAAAACTATGCTTCTATTCAAATGACTGTAATTATTTTTTCTAATGCGACTTGAAACACGAGAATCGGATAATTTTTCGATTCTTGGCGAATTTTCAAAGTCGCTCATCGATTTTCACGATTCGGAACGTAGTGCAAAGAAGTATTCACTTTCGCGGTGTGTACTGTCTCCTATGCTACTGTTTGTATACAATAATCCATATTTGTTTGGTAAACAAATATTTTTTCTCCAACAACTTGAAAAAAACAGAATTTTGAAAAAAAATCCGTGATTTGTTTGCGCATTCCGTTTTGCCCCGGTCTCCCCTATATAAGATGAGCATCGATCTTGATTTTTTTTAATTTCACGTGCCGTTGTGTTGCCTACGATTAACTGTCGGTTATATATAGAGATAAGAAGAAGGCGAAAAGTGTCTGTGTTCGCCACTACCGTGCTATATCAGTATACCGATTCTTCGAACAAACTTTCGCTTACTCGATACATTTTCGATACTTTTATACCGAAGTATCGAGTAGCTCGTGGCGAAAAAAATTTCGCTACTCGATACAAATGTAGCGCAACTTTTTTCGCTACTCGCTACAAATGTATCGAGTATCTTTTTTGTATCTCGATACAAAAGTATCGAGGTATGGACATCTCTGCTGCAGTGGGGTGCCGGCGTCGCAGCCGGACGTGCACCGATTCCCCGAGAAGCCTTGTTGTTGGGTGCATCCCTCGGTCGGAATTGCTCGATACGTCGAGCGACACGCTTTTCGATCGAGATCCGCACGCCAAGCTAACCTAAACGAAAACATAACCGAAAACCTAAATCGTAAACAACCTAAATCGTAAAAAACCTAAAACGTAACAAGACAAAACATACCAGAGATTATTTAAATAAAAAAGTTTTTAAACCACGTTTTTTAAACGGACCAAAAGGTATAAAATTATTTTCCCTAGCCTCATACAGATTTATCACCCAATACAGATTCCTACCCGCATACAGATTGTCCTGAAAATTTGTGATTGTGAATTTTCAATAGCTATGAAAATACTTGTAACATTTAAATCGAAAAACGTGGGCCGCATTTAATAGATAGTTAGTAGTAACTCATTACCGCCTAGCCACAAGCTAGTAAAGTGATGTTTCGAATCGCCGTAAGCTAGCCGTCTTAGCGATTGACTACCCAGCCTTGTAACGCTTTGGTTCTCTAGTGACTTAATACAAAAAATTAGATGGTGACTAGATAGAAAGAAATATCCCACGGCTGTATTATATTTCACACCTAGCCATGACCTAGTTTTTTCAGATAGCGACTAGGAACAAAAAATTAGGTGGCGATGAGATAGAAAAAAATTTGCGGCTATATATTTATATTTTCGGGATTTTTTTTGCACATTATTTACATTATTGGAACCTTTTACGATATGCTTCGTTGTTCATTAATTAGGGCTATGATATTTGCGCTGTAAATATATTAATGGTTCAATTTTAAATTATCTCAGACAAAAGCTTACGCCGTAACGTGGTTTCGATCCCGGGACCTCTGGGTGATGAGTTGTGACGTTGTCCACTGAGTCAGTTCTACTTGTTTTATTTCTGAATTTGCTTATCGTCTACATATCTTACACTACACAATGTCAGATTATCGAAAAATGGGTGGATTAACAAATAAAAATAATATTATCGGATCAATGACTCAATTGCCTTCGCATCGAGAGCGATAATCGCATAGAATTACATAACCTTACATTGTATTTGTCTGATAATTTATTCCGGCTAGTGCGGCCGCAGTTGGGAAGTGTTGGCTAGGTCACCGCGAGAACCAGGTTGAGGATTTTATTCATTCGCATCGTCATCTGTAACTCAAGTTGCTTAACCAACCATGAGCCAGTCGCTCGATGGAACTACACGTATTCACATAACCACACTTTGTCATTTGTGACCAAGATCGACTGGGCAGTGACTAGCCAAGGGGTGCACAGCCGCAGTTAGCTAGTGTTGGCTAGGTCATGGCGTCATGCCCACTTGAGAATGTTTTTGTTTTGCAAAGCCATCTAAAACTCAAGTTAGCTAGCCAGCCATGAGTCATTCGCTCGATGGAACTATACGTAGTCACATAACCTCACTTTGTCATTTGTGACCAAGATCAGCTGGGCAGTGACTAGACAAGGGCTGGATAACAAAACATTCACAATATCTCAATACTCGCTCACAGCGAGCCAACCATGGGTCAGTTCGTATGAGCTCAATTGGGCGAGCCAGTTACTAGGTCGTAACTCAGACAAGCTAGAACAATTTCTACTCGGGTTTCACCTAAGTCACTAACAATTTTATTACACTGCAAATGATATGACCTGTTGTGTGAGTTTTCTCAACGACAGCCACTCCCTACACTCCTTACTATTATCTATGCATGCGCCCCACGTTTTTCGTTTCAAATCTTACAAGTATTTTCATAGCTATTAAAAATTCACAATCACAAATTTTCAGGACAATCTGTATGCGGTTAGGAATCTGTATTGGGTTATAAATCTGTATGGGGCTATGAGAAATTATGTAATACTTTTTGGTCCGTTTTAAAAACCATGTTTTTTTTCATCTAAATAATTTTATTTTGTTTTTTAGTCTTGTGTTTGTGAAATTTTGCTTCTTCTTCTCTGGGCGTTGCTTGCGTTGGGAGGCTGTCTCCTTGACCATCGTAGAAATCGTCACTAATGCACTATTCACTATTAATATTTTCATTATTAAAAAAAAAATCCCTTCCACTAAACTATATTTTTAATTTATTTATTTATGTTTTTTACATTTTTTTCTCTTTTTCTCCCTCTGTGACAGACTTTCCTGTTTGTTTATTTGTTTGTCATGCAGATCTGAGCTATGTTCAAGGTTTCAAGTCTTTGGCTCATCCGGAAGTTAGTTTAAAGTCGATTGCAAAATGCGTACCGAACAGACAAAAAACGGTAGTATCCATCGCTCTTGTTTGAGTATGACGCAATGCGTCACTACCAAGGCGAGAGATATGTTCATCAGCTGTCGATGGTTAAAAACAAAAAAAACATTGATTGCAAAATTTTCACCGAACAGACAAACAAACTGACAGACAAGGAAGCGAGTTGATATCGCATTGTCATTCAGTTCTGAGCTATGTTTAAAGTTTCAAGTCTCTAGCTCTTCCAGAGGTTAGTTTAAAATCGATTACAAAATTTATACCGAACAGACAAACAGACAGCAAGCAAAGCGAGTTAATAAAAACGTGGTAAAAAGGCCCCTAACACAAACGGATGGGTCGTAACCCGGGCATGGAGAGCGAGAGCGAGACAGAAAAATCACGTCACTATATATATATATACATACACACAAATGTATATACAGGGTGTTCCTCTTATCTCTGCGACCCGAAATAACTCGGTAATTATCGACGTCATAAAAAAATGTTCCAAACAAAAGTTGTACGGTGTGAAGGGGGCCATCAAATGCGACCATTTTTTTATTTCGGTGGAGGCGCTGACGGACAGTGAAGGTCACCTCCACTTTTTAAAATGGAATGGTACATTTTTTTCAACCATCTTGTGAAGCACCTGAAACCGCATAAAAAACATTTAGGCGTCAAAGTCGTTCAAGGTCATTCAAGGTCACCTATTAAAATGAAATACAAATCTAAATATCTCGGATCACTACCAGATATTTGGTAGTGATCCGAGATATTTAGATTTGCATAATCGATACTGACCTTGAATGACCTTGAACGACTTTGACCCCCTAATGTTTTTGATGCGACTTGAGGTGCTCTAAAAAATGTTTGAAAAAACATGTACCATTCCATTTCAAAAAGTAATGGCGACCTTCACTGTGCGTTAGCGCTTCCACCGAAATGAAAAAAAAAGTGTCGCATTTAATGGCCCCTTCATACCGTACAACTTTTGTCTGGAACATTTTTTTGTGACGTCGATAATTACCGAGTTATTTCGGGTGGCAGAGAGAAGAGATACACGTTGGCGAACGTGTTTCTCACGCATGCGTTTATTATGTACCGGTATTTCGTATATGTTTATAGAAGTGTGCGCAAGACCATGACCAAAAAGTTTGTACAACGCAACTTGCTTTCGATTTTTCGATACAGACTTGCATCGCAATAAATATAACCGAAAATGCGTCTGTGTGTACGCCAATGATGCACTCAAGAATTTAGGAGCTTATACCCAGTTAAAAATGTTTAAAAAATCGATTTTTGGGTTTGACGGTTTCATAAAATATAAGATTTCAAATACATTCGTTGAAATTTTCAAGTCTGTTTGTTGGAAATTGAAATAACTATGCGCGTTTATAGGTAGGTTCTGCGACCAGGCAAATTGTAAACGCGTTTTTTTCAAAATTACTTTTTCAAGATCGATGACCACGATATCTCGAAAATCACTGCACCGATCAACAAATTTTACAAGCTTCTTTTACATATCAAAAATCAGTGCTTGAACGAAGGATTTCTTTTTAATGGTGTTTTTTTATCAACGAGAATAGGGTGTTTTTTAAACTGAAAATCGATACTTTCACTTTAAGCCGCGACGATTTTTTTTTAATCTAAAATCGATATTTTATTAAGGGAGGAGATACCTTTACGAGAGGAAAACATTTGCTGATTTTCATTGCTTTTTTCACAGGAAAGATTTCTTCACAATTTCAAAGGGTATGCTTTATTACTAGTTTTGGCTGTAACATGATATTTTTTTATTTATCAATCTTTGACAATGACAGAGGTATGGCACGGTCTTCTAAGCTGCCCTTTTAAAACTGGCATGACGTATAGCCAAAAAACTAATCGACCGATTCTGATGAAATTTGGTATACATTTTTTTAACATGATCCTAAATGTTTTTAGAAATTGAAAAAAGTTTGTTTTTATTGCAAAATGTATTCATTTTATTGGAAAATCTAATCTTTTCATTTCAATGCGTACAATATCATCGATTTCCAACATTTCCCACTTTTTCTTGGTTCATATTCTGCGTATGACTGTTGATGAAAGAAAAATCTTCGTTGGTTTTTTTTCCAGATGAATCGCGCCAACCCTAATTGTCACGCCGCCTTACAACATCCACCGCAACCCGTTTAGAAGACCATACGCCACTTTAAAGATTAATTGAAAAAATACCATGTAACAGCCGAAAGTAGTGATAAAACATACCCGAAGTCTCAAAAAATGATGAAATCTTTTATTTAAAAAAATCATGAAAATGAGCAATCTTTTCCTCGACTAAAATCCCCTCCTAAATCCTTCGTCCAAGCACTATATAATTTCATGCAAAAGCAAAATGTATTTGATTTTATTATTTCGGATGACTTGTTTCCGAGCAGCAGTGGTCACTGCGAGGAACATTTTTCAAATAGCGCGCTGCACAAAGCATCGTATCTTTCACATTGATAAAAAAAAATCAAAAGATACTTTAATCCATACTCTTTAAAATAAAATAAAATACCAATAAAAATTAACGAAAATTATTTTTTGTACCTCGTTAACATCGCGCTATTATCGTTGCAGATTTTTTTTTTAATTGCATCATCGTATCGCTTTTTTTGTCTACTGGAAGAATGAATTGATAATTTGATCAGGATCATCGAGTGGACTATCGATTGTCTATTCTCTCGTGGTACTGGAATAAATTGTTTTAATTTTATGGGTCTTTTTCGAACGACGTGGAAACTGGATTGATCGAGCCGTCAATGTAACGACGGCGAAGAAGGGAGGGGGTCGAGAGGGGAGTGACGATGAACATGTTCTTTCGGTCAGGAATAAAGTATCGATCGGACGATGCTGTAAAACGCGATGTGACAACTTTTCAAGTTATAATTGTATATAGTTGAATAATATTGAACTGAGGTACTCACTTTTTCATCGAGGCTGTTCAGATCCGGCAGCTGGAACACGAAAAACAGAAACTATTAATCCAAATCGTCGGAGAGGCAACTGCTTAATTGGCAACATTTTTCCACATATCAATGGGGCCGACGTAATTCACTGTACTCATTGATTGCACTACGTCAATTATTAAACGTCGAAAATGAATTAATATTTATTGATCGCGCATTGTCGACTATAAAACATTATTTACTAAGTGGAAGTTTTTCATTAGGGAATATTGACGTTTAATATTCAATAAAGATCCAAACCCAAACGTCAATGATTGAGTATTAAATATAAATAGTTAAATATTGAATATTAATTATCGAGTATTAATGTTTAACATTTATCAATTCATCAGAGTTTAATATAAGATCGTTGATTATTAGATATCAATGTCTGACTTTCAATTGTTTATTCATTTTATCATGAATTGTAGCGTATAGAATATTATTTATTAGATATTGATGTTTTATTGGGAAGTATCGATGTTCAATATTTTATGGAGATCCAAACTCAAACATTAATGATAGAGTATTAAATATCGATTGTTGAATATTGAATATTAATTACCGAGTATCAATATTTTATTCAACGTATCGAACGAGCAATATTTTTGAATATTTAATATTGATCATCAAGTATTCATATTTTACATTTAATAATTTATTAGAGTTTGATATACGATATTAGTCATTAGACATTAATGTCTCGCATTTCGAAATTGATTCATTTCATCATGAATTATCGAATATCGAATGTTATTTGTTGAATATAAAGGTTACATTAGTAAATATCGATGTTTAATAGTTGATAAAAACTCAAACCAAAACATTAATGATTAAGTATTCAATATCATTGGTTAAATATTGAATATTAATTATAGAGCCTTAATATTTTACACTTAATCATTTATCATTGTACAGCATACGAAAATTAATTATTATCTTATTAATTGATGTCTCCCATTTAATAATTTATTTATTTTATCACGAACCATCAAGTATTAAATATTAACAAATATTGCTGTTTTATTAAGAAATATCGATGTTTAATATTTAATAAAGACCAATACTGAAACATCAAAAAGTTAAGTATTGAATATCAATAGTTAAATATTGGATAATGCTTATCGCTCTTCAATGTTTACATTTAATTTATTAGTGTTCAGCATAGGAAAATTAATTATTATACATTGGTGTCTAATATTTAATAATTTATTCATTTTTAATATAAAATAATCAATTGTCAAATATTACTGTTTATTATATAGATATTGAATAATAATTATTCAACATTGAACACCAATTATTTCTTTCTTCTTGTTTCTTAAACACAAAACATTAATTATGGTACACTCAGAGCGACGCGTCATAATTTTTCAAGCAAATCACTATTCCATTGTCTATTGTTTCGAACTAAAGAAACCGAAACAAAACAAAAAAGCTCCGGATATCAGAATAAAATTTCTACCCTAGGTCGATCGTGAGAAATTACGGTGTGATAGGCGAAGGAATGCCTCGACGTGGCAGTGACTACGTTATTATGATGCTCGAGTAAACAAAGTAAAAGTGATGTGATGAATTATTCATACGAAGAAGCCGGACACCTTTAGCAGGCCTGTCGATGAACCCGAACAAGATAAAGTAGAATCTCCCGCCCGGATGGGACGCGATTTCGACACGCGACGTTTGGCAAGAAAGAGCGCTCGCTTAATTTCGACACAGATGTAACGGCGGAGACTCCCGACCAACAGTCCCTTTTATACCGACGGTCGGTAAAAATCTTCTTGCGATACTGCCAATTGTCGTTTCAGGTCGTTGGATGTCTCTCACAAACGTGAGCATTTTGTTTTCAAATTTGAAGCAAGGTGAAAACCGCTCGGTCGGTAAAAATCTTATTAGTTATTTCGGGAAATAAGACTTTTTTCTAAAATGTCAGTCGTCTCGGAGAAAAGAGGAAATCGTATAATCGAATAGAGATAAAAATAATATTACGAAGTTCTTTTTTCCGAAATGACAGTCTTTTTTGGAGAGAATGGAAAAACCTATTTTAAAATGTCAATTTAAAAATTACGAAGTGTTTTCCCGAAATGTTAGTCCTCAGAAAAAAATTAAAAATGCATTCTCAAATATGCCTAAAAAACCTGCAAAAGGTTTCCGAAATGTCCGTGGCGGAGGAACAGTCAAAAATGTATTTTTAAATATCCCTAAAAATGATAATGAAATTTTCTTACACGCCAGTTGTTTCGGAGGAAAGAGCAAATCGTTTTTTCATCGATGTCAAATATCCCTTAAGAAATCGGTGAAAAAAATACAGTTTTAAATATCCGTGAGAAAAATGTCGAATTTTTTTGACGTTATGTCAGTCCTCTCGGATAAAAGTGAAAAATGCTATTTTAAATAACCCTAGAAAAAATCTGGAAAATTTTTCCGAATTCTCAGTCTCGGACAAAAGTAAAAATCGTACATGACCTATAAATGACCATTCCAAGGGTCAAATGGTCCCAAAATGATTCCGAAATGCCAGTCGTCTCGTAGTAAAGTAAAAATCGTATTTTCATCGCTTTCAAATATCTCTAAAAAAATCCCCAGAGGCAATTTCAAATATCCGTGCAAAAAATGTGGAGAAATTTTTACCGAAATTTCAGTCCTCACGAATAAAAGTGAAAAATGCATTTTCAAATATCCCTTAAGGGGTAAGGCCACTGTAGCGGGGAAAAAATAAGTACATTTTGAGAATTTTTTTAGCGGGATAATGGGATAAATCAAAATTCTGAAAAAGGTCCTTTATTGTACATATCATAAACTGTATAAAATATTTTTTTTAAGGAAAATAAAACAAAATGGGCGGCTGCACAGCTTTTCTTCGACGAAGCCTTTTTTTCATAGGCGTGCGGCCGGAACAACGGCACCTGCAATTTTTAATTTACATTGAATGACATTTTTTTCGGTCATACATGTGAATAGCTACAGAAGTATGTAGGATTTTTTTTATATATCGATTTTTGCAAAAACAGCGCGTTTTTTAGAAAAAGTTAAAAATTCTCAAAAAACATCGTCCGAAAATTGTTTATAAAAAAACTATGTAATATATAGAGAAAGTCCTAGGTACTTCTATGCAGAATGTAATTGTAAATATACAGTTAAAATTTCAAGTCGATCGGTCAAGATTTGTTCGAGTTATGAGTCCGGCCGACTTGAAAAATGTAGTTTCGAGAAAAACGCGTTTAAAGTTTTCGGTACGGAAAAATCATTGATTAATTTTATATACCTTCAGTCAGCGATGCATGTACCATACAATTCGAGCTGCTCGAGCAGGACGTTATCGATTTTTTTAAATTTCTACAATGGCCTTACCCCTTAAAAAACCTGCAAAATTTTTCCGAAATGTCAGTCTCTGGAAAAAAAAGTCAAAATCGTATAAATATCGTGAAAAATGATCCCGAAATTTTTCCGACATGCCAATTGTACCGGAGGAAAGTGGAAATCGTATTTTCACCGATAGCAAATATCCCTCAAAAAAATTCCTAAAAAGGTCCCTGAAGAAATGCATTTTGAGACATCCGTAAAAAAAAGTAGAACATTTTTTCCTGAGATTTTAGTTCTCTCGGATAAACGTGAAGAACGCATTTTCAAATATGCCCAAAAAATCGACATTTTCTCAAAACGTCAGCCCTCTCAGATAAAAATAAAAATCGTATATCAACTATGTCAAAAACACAGAATTCTATTATACTCGAGGCGATTTATCACATTTTTTTTTAATGACATTCCTGTTCAGAATTCTACAACAAAAAATTACAAGCAATCAAAATTTCGTCAAATTGAAAAACTACAAAGGCGAAGTGCAATATCGTAATCAATAGACCGAAACAAACCCGAATGCCAAAAATGAATAGACCCAAACTAACCCAGATGCAACAAAAAGCGTGTCCCAATCGATAAAAAAAATGGTAGAAATGAAATTTGGGGTTGAGGCCAAAGAGGGCTGCGAGTCCTTGAGCAGCTTTCATTCCGACCCCCAATAAATAAACCTCTCTCAATTAATCCAAGCGTATTTTCGTCAGCTTTCGTTGACTCCGTGTTAATCTTATCTGAAAAATTGCCTTTTTCGTGACGTAAATCCTAACAAGTGAGGCAATCAATTACCGATAAAAATTAAATGGCCCGACGAGCAAAATCTCCGGAGCATCACCAATAACGGAGTTTCCAATGCGACGTTATGATTCCGGAAAAATCAGCACCGCCGGAGCGGCGGTGATCGACGATAAATTAAAATACACGAGGAAGATCACGTACCAGACAGGGGCTATTGTTGATGTACGCTCGCGAACGCCGTGTATACGCGAGCACCTGTGTGCGAGCATTGAGATTCAACGGACAGGAAATTCTATGGCGTGTTTGTCGAGTACCTATCCCCGCTCGAAAATCCGACCGACGTGCTTTATCGACCGTATCGCGCGAATAAAATACGATGGGGAGGCAAATCTCGGGTGAAGTTTCAATCTCGATGAAGCGCGCGTTTTACGCTTATTTTTGTAACTGAACCGATTGACGTTTCGTTTTCTTTCCCGCTCGGTGCTTCGGCTAATTGAGGAAAACTTTCGAGTACCCTCACGATCGATTTGTTTCAATTGATGAATGTGGACAGAATTGTAATGTTTACAGACGTTGAGGAGCCTGCATGTATTTGAAAATTCGAAAATACGATTCAAAAAATAGTTTTATAGCCGAGGGTCCCAGAGACTTACACCCAACTCGTGACTGGAAAAAAAGCATTTTCGCAAATATTTTTTAGGAAAACGTGTGCGACTTTTCGATTTTTTTTACGTTAAAGCGTAGGGTAAGCTGGTGTCAATGGGAACGTTTTTGAGAAAATCGATTAGCGTGACTTAATTTTACACCCTATCTGTTTGGGAATGGGCTTTAATTATAGCTATTCTATCTAGCTATATGATAGCATTATTGATTTTGCTTATCATATGTCCTTAAAGGGGAAGGCCACAGTAGAATTTTCAATGAATCGCTTTTTTCGCTAAAACGGTGCTTTATCATCATAAGAACTTTTATTTTCACCGACTTTGAGCGTATAACGTAAGCCTACCTCTGGCACATAGAGTACCTAAAACTTTAAACGCGTTTTTCTCGAAACAGCTTTTTTCCCATTGGCGTGACAAATAACTTCAACAATTTTCACTCGATTTACTTCAAATTTAAAAGTTATGTTCCTAATTGCATTTTGCAGAGAAGTACGTCCCATGTAGAGGTTGCCATGAGTTGCCCAATGTTACGATCAGGCGAATATTGAGGCCATCGTATAAGCCAACAGAAGAGAAATAATATTGGTCGATTACTGTTCCGCTCTAAACTGAAAACTGGCACAATATCGGCCCATCCCTAAAGCCTGTCCTGGCACATCTTTAAAAACTAATAAACAGCCGTGATAGTTAAACTAAATTAGCCAATTTAAAAACTGGGGATACTAAAATACTGACAATTCCATTGGCCCAATATTGTTTTGTTATAAATTGAAAACCGGCACAATATCGGCCCATCGTTTAAAACCAATAAATAGCCGTGATGGTTGAACTATATTTGCCAATTTAAAAACTCGTAATGCTAAAATACAAGCAATTACATTGGCCCATTATTGTCCCGTTATCAATTGAGAACCGGCACAATATCGGCCCATTACTGAAGATTATCCTGGCCCATCTTTCAAAACCAATAAACAACAGTGACAGTTAAACTAAATTTGTCAATCCTAAAGCTGGCAATCCTAAAATACTGGCTATTACATTGGCTCATTATTGTCTAGTTCTAAATTGAAAACCGACACAATATCGGCCCATAGTTAAAACCTATCATGGCCCATCTTTTAAATTCATTAAACAGTCATGATAGATATACAATATTTGTCAATTTTTGAACTGGCGATGCTGAAGTACTGCGTATAACATTGGCCCATTATTATTCCGTTATAAATTGAGAACTGGCACAATATCAGCCCATTACTAAAACCTATCCGGGCCCATCTGTTAAAACTAATAAACAACCCTGATAGATCATCCAAATTTGCCAATTTTAAAACTGGCAATGCTAAAATACTGGAAATTACATTTAATTAATCTAAGCCCTTTATTGGCTAAGTGGGTCAGACCGTACCTGCTTTTATTTTATTTAAGCCTTGGGTTATTCATTATCTGTATATTGTGCCAGAATAGGCAAATAACTGACACGTCATATATTAATCGTCTATATTTTGTAGTTCAGTATTTGTAATCAAGTCTTGGCCTATCCTTGGCATTTGTAAATAACCAACATAAGTAAGTAAAATATGCCAATTTTGAAACCTGACATATACGCAAATCACAATTTATTTCAAGGTTATTCCATGAAATATGTATCCATAAGGACCAATCTCGGGCCAATCTTGGCCCGATATAGGTTGAATATTTATCACGCACCCAAACAAATCCAAACAAACTCACGGCCCAATATTCTAGATAGACCAACTGTGAAGGCCCGTCATAGAGCCAGGGGTCAATTTCTACATAGGCCCTTTAAGAGGGCCCACATAGGGCCAAGTGCAATCACTAACATTGGCGCTACAATGAATTAAATCATTGGCCCAATAATTGTTGGCTCTGTTGGACGATATCGGGCCGTTCTTATCATTTCTACAAAGGCACCTCATTGGTAAATACTCACGGCCCAATATTCTAGAAAGGCTAGCTGTGAAGGCCCGTCCCAGGCCCAACGGTCAATCTCTACATGGGGTACGGAATTTCTGGTTAGTTGAAAACTTTTCATTTTATGAGCAGTTTTATACGAAATTTTTCACTGAAAATTCATTCAAATGCCTACAACTTTTGGATAAAACAATATTTTTCAAATGCCGTACGTACTTCTCTACGTATTCTAATGTAGATTGACGAGAATTTTTGTTTTTTGTTCTAGGTCACAAATTGTGGATGCTAAATAATAAAAGAAAATATTAGTAGTCGGCCATTTTGTACATCAAAAAAATATATATATATTTTTTCTAACAGCTTGATATTCATACTGAATAGATGTGTAATTGATTTTATGAGTGAATCACTTTTTCATACGAAAAAATATTGTTAAATTCGCCCATAACTTTATACCCGTTACTGTGGCCTAACCCCTTAACTTAGGTAGAAGCTATTCAGAAACCTTCGGAAAACGTTTGACCCTATGTCGGGGTCAATTGAAACAGTGCCCGGGGTTAGTTCTAATAGGTGTTTTCAGCTGATTGAACTAATATTTCTACTAAATCCAGGTACCGTTAATGATGTGTATTAAGCGATAAAGTATGTTTGTTGTGAATTAAATATACTTTTAATAAAAATAATCATGTTTATTGCTTTTCATTCCAGTTTGAGTACCACTGAACGTATATTAAGGTTCTTTAATATTATTTTGCTTTTCGGACGATTTCTTGGCATCTAAAAAATAAAACAAGATTTGGAAAACTTGTTTGCGTACGAAATGTTTGTTCGGGGTAAATAGCAACACGTTTCAATTGACCCCGAACCCTTTGTTTCAACTGACCCCACACCCTCGCTTCAAATAATTTATCAAACAGCAAAAAATCTAGATGTTTTAGGTAGGTACTGACCACAGTCAACTCAACTGGGATATTCATAGCAATAATGATTGTAAGCAACGCTGAAGAAGGAACAATGGTTTTGGAGCAATACGCACGATACTAATAGTCAAAAAACTTACTTATTATGTCGGAAAAGCGATGCACCCACATAAAAATGTCCGATGCGCTCAACTTGTTTCATTTGACCCGTGTTTTCATCGACCCTAGCCTACCCTGCAGTTTTACGTATCTTTTACAATTTTTGTATTGAAAAATATTTATAAATGTGGTAGATACAATGCCACTGCTGCTCGAAAACAAAATATTCGGAATGAAAAAATCAAACGCATTTAGTTTTTGCACGAAATTATTCAGTGCGTAGACGAAGGATTTGATAAAATATTGATTTTTGAATAAATGACCGCCGTCCGAATTGGAAGTATCGATCTTCAATGAAAAGACTGTCGATTTTCAGTGATAAAAGACATATGCATTGAAACAAAAATTCCGTCGTTCGAGCACTGCGTTTTGATAAGTCAAAAACGCTTGTCAAATTTGAAGTTGATCGGTGCAGTGATTTTTTGAGATTGCGTGGTAACGGATTCTAAAAAGTCATCTTGAGAAAAACGGATTTAAAGTTTGCCGGTTAGCGGAACCTACCAATAAACGCCCATAACTCCCTTAATTTTAAACAGCAAGGCTTGAAATTTTCAGAGAATATCTTTGAAATCTTATGTTTTGAGAATCCGTCGAAAACAAAAAATCGAAATTGCAAAAAAATGTACTGAGTGTAAAATTGTGCTTCTAAAATGTACTAAGTGTAAAAGTGTACTTCTAAAATTGTAAGTGTGAGCCCTTCTAAAAGTGCAAGCCCTTCTAAAAAAATGTACTAAGCCCTTCTTTAATTTGCAACAAAAAATGTGCAGAAATTCCAAAAATTGACCGAGTTGTGACAATTTTTGTGAAACGCCAAACGCCGTCTGTGCTCCGGCGAACCGCCCTGCTGCGATCAACCCTTTTTTCTATTGCATTTCTCTCGCCACTACACTTTATGAATGTTGTTGAAGTTTCCATTGTTGATATGCAACGAAAATTGTCTTTTAAATTTTTATTCTCTCTTTTTCTTTATGCTACAAAATATTGTTTACGTATTCAGATAGTAGATCTGTGAAATCGCAATTAGAAAAATCGATCAGGGATTCGCGTGGGCAATATATGCCGATAGAAATTTGAGTAATTGAAAATTAACTATTTTCGTTGCGTTCCAACGATGCAAAGTTCAATTACATCTTAATGAAACGATGCAAGTCGAATCTATTCGTCCGATTCACTTCGATTTCGGACAAAGCATACTTTATAACATTTTCTATGGTATAACGAGATGATTTTTTTTTCTGTGTATCCATTTGTTAATAAAAAGTTATGAAGTTTTTTTTCTTTGTTTGGGTCTTATCATTATACTATACCCTATTATACGAGAGTTTTATTATTATACTAAAAGTACATTTGAAAAAAATGGCTTTGCTGATCAGCATATTTGCCAGAATCACCTACCCAGATTGGCCATGCAGCAACGCCTCCACTTCATTTAAATAATAATAAATCCAGGGTTTATCAATATTTTTCAATTAAAAAAGAATCATACTCGGAAAGACCCTGTATCAACCCCTTCGTTGGCATTGTCGCAATAGTGCGTCAAAAAATTATGAGGCAGCAGTGCGTCAATTTTCCTGCCATTTTGGGCACTTTTTGTCGAATTCTCTCTGCCAACGAAGGGATTAAGGATGTGTAAACTTTCTTCTACATTTCCACTTAACATCTCTCTCGAAACCATAAATATTAGGTGTAGTAAAAAGAAATCCATTATTTTTGCCTTCAATTTCATGCAAATATAATGGATTTTCTTTTTACTACACCTAATATTTTGCAGAAACGTTTTTCCATCCGGCGTAATTTTCGCGATTTATTTATTTACGACAATAATTTATTCATATTCGAAATAATTATTATTCGTAACCATACGATCATCATCGATAACTCCAATCGTTCTGCTCTATAAATACATTCCACCATAGTTAATGGAATCGAAATTACCGTATCAATAGAGAATCCATTTCACCATGTGGGCCGCAGGGATCTAAACATAATAAAAGAAACCTGCCTTTTGGGTATCGCAGCGCACACGAAGTGCGTCCGATCCAACTCCGTAGCCAGTTGTTTGCGCAATAATTTGAGGCAGCGATGCCTAGCTGATTTGTGATTATTGTCATTATGTGTTTAGTACGACAATAATTGATTACACACCAATTTCGATTTCACTCAATAATCCGCGATCATGATACTCTAATGGTACAGGCGGGGGGGTTCGATGTTTGACATTTCATTAATGAGGCTTCAAACAACACGCGACAAAGTTATGTATGCAGTCCTCTTATGAAGTTTCCATGACATCAACTTAGCGATAACTTGGTTGTCCATATCTCCTGAATTTGTTGATCCAACGCAACCAAAACAATTTTGATCAAAAGTTCCAATCAAATGCTTGTGCCGCGAATTTTTTCAGATTTTTCAAATCAACGTTTGGAAAATTAGAGGAGGTGCCCCCCCCCCCCTTTAATTTTTTTTTGCACATCATATTAAGCAAAGTGATATTTCCCTTGATATTTTGCAATCGAGGATTAAAAACACAAATGGTAAACGGAACCTCAATATCATTTGGAAAGACCTGTCAAATGAGCCCCCACACGATGCGCGGACCCCCCCCCCCCCCGCAATGTCACATTAGAGAAAAATACCCTACATTTTTTTTTTTCAAAATCTTGGTACACATTAATTGACATACCCATTTGAATACTCATACTCTCAAAATTTCGGGCACATAGATCTGAAACTTTAGAAACTGTGGGGCTGTCACAACCCCCCACACATTACGAAGTTCTAAGGGTTTTCTGTTTGACTACGGAACCCTGAGAAGAAAAAAAATGCAAGCTCTACAATTCTCGTCTTTATCCAGGACAGAGACGGAGTCTCGAACTTTTCCACAATTTCGCAAGCTCCCGTCGATATTCGCTGGAAAAAAAGCTGACGTTACCGAGCAACTTTTTATTTTTCTTCTCCTTTCTTTTGTGACCATCGTCGTCCAGTCGCGTTGCGTAATCGCGCGCATAAATCGCTCGAAAGGAGGTCGCCATGAATATTTATGCCGCTACCGAGTGAAAAGAAGGGCGGGGGAGGAGGGGGGGGGGGGGGGGTCAAAAATTAAATTCGCATACTCCGCTCGTACGAATATGCGCACTCGTGTTTTTTCTTTTATATTTTCCTTGATATTTTTTCTTTATTTTCACGTACAACGAGGGTACGGGAGTTTCCCTTTAAATTTTACTCACTCGAGGTCTTTGCATACACGCGAAAGATGTCGTTCCAAGACCGAGAGAGGGCGAGAGGGAAAGGAGGTAGCGAGGAAATAATTAAGCTCGTAAAATCGAACTCGAGTGAAAAAAAAAAGAAAACCCAAAGCCCATATTCATGTTTGTCTTCAACGTTGACGATCCACAGCAGCAGCAGGTTGTTCAAAGCTTCCAAGCTTTGACGATGCAGAATTGAAAAAACACCATATAATGACCCTCTCGTGATCATGCTTTGTCTCTTTTTTCGATATTTTTTATTAAAAAACATAAACAAATATACATTCAAGTGTACAGATAATGATCTTGATAATTTTTACACATTTCGCGGATCACCGCAGTACATTTTTTTTTTTCACGACATTGACGTACGGACAATTCGTGTTCCAGATCTGTCAACCTACGTATATATATACACATATATACATATACATTTATTTATTAATTTTCAGGTTTTTCGTCTCGTAAAAACTTATAAATGACACTTTTTCTTACCCCCCCCCCCCCCCCTCCACCGGAAAACCCTCTTTCCATTGCCACTTTTCCATGAAAGTAATATCGAAAGCTGAAAAAACCCGAAAAGAAGTTTGCACGGGTCTTTCCTTTATGGACTTTATTCGGGATGGTTGGGGGACGGATCGAGGGATACTGGATCGGAAAATATCCGACATCCGCTTTGAAGAATTCGTGGGATACTCGTTGAAATTCAAAGTATCTCGAGGATGGGATGCGATGCGGGAAAGGAGCAGGCTTTTCGGCCGGATGGAAGCGGAAAAAGAAGTAGGAATAAAGGCGGAAACAGCAGAAACGTGTGTGCATATATATATGTGGAGGTTTATGAAAAGCTCTTCGAACTGTCTCGCGTACGAGGGGGTTCGTCAATACTCGCCTATTCTCGATGAGGATACACGCAGAACGTACGAGACGGAGACAATACGGAAGAAGCGGATTATATCGTGCGTGAACGGGATATGCTTTTCCCGTGAAGTTGGCACATCCGCGGGGATCTTGGTGCAATGACGTGTATTCACACTTTTGTACTGTTGAGCGCCTCAGGCTGCTTTGTCCGTTGGACGACGAGAATTCTTCTCAGATCCTTTGATGAAGAAGAAAGACTCTTGCTTTCTTTGAGTTCTTCTCCATTGAGAACATTCTGCAGACAGGACTCGAATGGCAGTTAGAAGATCGTGGAAGAAGAACTTTGGGTTTGTTTGGGTTTTTGTTGGGTTGGAACAATCTGCAGACAGGACTTGAGTGGCGATTAGAACATGGAGGAAGAAGGACTTTGAGTTTGGTGGGGTTCTCGTCCAGTTGGAACCTTCTGCAGACAGGACTCGAGTGGCAATAAGAAGATGGAGGAATAAGGACTTTGGGTATAATAGGGGTTATTGTCCAGTTGAAACCTTCTGCAGACAGGACTAGAGTGGCAATTAGAATATTGAGGAAGAAGGACTTTGGGTATAGTGTTCTAGTGTATAGGGTCTAGAGTATAGTGGTTCTTGTCCAGTCGGAGCCTTCTGCAGGCAGGACTAGAGTAGCAATCAGACGATCGTGGAAGAAGGACTCTAGGTTTGTTTAGGTTTTTCTCCAGTTAGAACATTCTTCGGTCTGGACTCGAGTGGCAATGAGAAGATCGAGATGGAAGGACTCTGGCTTTCTTTGCATTCTTGTTGAGTGAGAACATTCTCCAGGCAAGAGGAAGCCCAACTTTGGCGTAGGAGAGCAGGGAGGAGGATAATTGACGCAATAACAAAGTAAAACGTTCGTGAGCTTTCCCGAGATAGAATGTCGCGTCATGTTTGCATCTCGAATGCGGGTCTTCAAAGTGCGTCAAACCACTTCGTTCTTCGAACACATCCCACCGAAGACATCGCAGCGGCAGCTGTCGCGCATAGTTAGGTTGCCTTCCCCGGTCGTTGGTTGGCAAGTTTCGCAAAAAGCTTTAACCGCCAATCAGTAGCCAGGGCAGCACGACGGTGACGCAGAGCGCGGCCAGGCAACTCGCGCACATCGCCAATGGACTCGCCGCAACTTCTGGCTCGTTGTCAATCGGTAATTCCTCGTCACGCTCGAATTCCCGCACCTCGACGTCGCAACGGAAGCACACGCGACTCGTCTTCGGATGAGAACTGTCCCGTCTGAGCAACAGGGCGGAACCTTTGCGCTCCAACTTCCAGCCGGGCTCCTGCAGCAGCATCCTCGTCATCTGCATCCTCGCTGTCGATTATACACGCTTGGGGATCGATCCGATGATACTCCCGACGAACTGTCCCTCGCGATCACTGTGTACACCAAGAAGAATCTCGTCAATGTCCGTTCCGACACTTCTTCCTTGCTGGCTTCAACGTCCGCGTCGCAAATCCTAAAACGACAAATCAAAGACGAAGGTTTTGGTAAATAGCTTGCGTGGCATCTGTTGGGATTTATCAGGCCGAAGACCCGTAGAGGTCATTGGGGATGCGTGGAGTTGGGCTATGATCAACCTGGGCACCCAATCGCGAGTCTTCAAATGATTTGGGCCATTGGCTCATGCTTCGCAATCACTGCTTTCGGTACAGTGTTAATTTGCCGAACGACGGAAGGATCAACGATTGAACATCGCGAGCTGACATGGAACCTCATTGTTGGTCTGCTTCAATAGAATCATTCCTGCTTTGCGATAAAATCAACATACAGAAGATACAGACGATCTGTATACAATGCACTTCGGTTTGTATGAGACAGCATCTTCGGGCAGATGCACCCCAAATGATGCACCCGAAGACTCAAATGATCGAATGATAGAGAAAGAGGTGAGAAATCCATTTGTCCTGAAGACGATGACACCCTCAGTCTACCTAATGTCAAAGAAGTTGCATGTGCTGCTTCAGATGTTTCAGCAGTGACACTCCTTCAACTGAGTTTCTCTCACTCAGTCCAAAAAACCAAATGTGGTCAAACACTACAGTCTCATATCAGCAAGATTGTATGCTGTGATCAAATCAAATGAGCTGTAGAGATGTGAGTATGTGCGTGTGGAGCTCCTAAATTGGATACGAAACGCAGAGATTGGTCGGTTCATCGCTGCATACAGTAGAATTCCGGCTGACTACAAAGTTGAGGCAATAGGAGGACGGGCAATAGCGGATAGAACGAGTTTATCCGTCGGTAGCTGCTGGTGTACGCCCTCAAGGCACCCTCTCTCTCTCTCTCTCTCTCTCTACTCAAGTCCACTTGTTACTACGGAATTCAAGGGATTAATCGAGGTAACTTTGGGAGCAGGGGGGTGTGCAACACGAGGTAGAGGAGCTCCCCAACCACCACCCGGAGTTAATACCGGGGAAGCTGGGATTGTGCCTCAAAGTTGTTTGCGATCGGGTGATTCGGTGCACGTGTTGCCCTCCGGTCTAGAAACGTAGATCCTAAACATCCAAACGTCTCGCAATGGTGTACGCTCCAGTCAGGGGAGGAAAATGGAAGAGGGCAGGGGGAGGGAGAGAGAGAGGTTAATAATGGAAGTAGAATGGTTCCTGTACGGGTGGTAAATATGGAATTCTGGCAAACAGCGATGAAGAACAGACTTGGCAGTTGCATCAGAAGGGTATACATGATCCAAAGGATATGAACCCTGGACAGGTAGCCATTCGTACCCTATACAATGATGGTGAAGTAGACTTGGGAGGCGAGCAAAGTCCTTTCGAGCTCGTCCAAGTGGACGGTCAAGGAGAACTTTCTTCATGAATATTCTCCGACTGTTCTATCGGTCATGTTACTTTCCGTACGGGCCATTCCAATCTTTGATCCACTCAGCCACAGCTTCTCGATAAGAGCTTCATGCAGATTTCTGGAAAATCTCACCACAGATCGCCAAAAATCCGCAGTGGTCAATGAAGAGAATGAAACTACAGATTGGTCACTTGGGAGGATACTTTCAAAGGAAAGATAGTCAAGTGGAAAAAGGCATCTACTGACCAGACCAGCAGAATCTGGTGGGCGAGTCCCTAAAAACTCGACTGCCCTCATCATGGCGGATGAACGCTACGGAGGTGTACTTATTCGAAGCTGTCCAATCTATCCACTTGCACACTTCTTCCCGTTTATTGGCAAGGCTCCCGATTACAGGCAATGGTATATGGAAGAAGAAGCCAGAGAGAGAGAGAGAGAGAGAGAGAGAGAGAGAGAGAGAGAGAGAGAGCGAGAGAGATCAGGTTAAACCCTAGTAGCAGCAGATAAGGGGTTCGAGTTGCCACAGAGGCATGGTCAGTCGAACATATAAATATTCATTGGAGTGTGTATACTAGTATTGCTCTCCTATGTTCCGGACTACGTTTCGCATGCATATTCCGTTCCTCCCTGTACAGGTGGAACGATGCGACTCAATCGCTCTATCCTGTGTTCTCTTATTTGGATGCTACGAGAGAAGAAAATAGAGAAGGAGAGAGAAAGAGAGAGAGAGAGAGAACAAAGAGAAGAGGAAAAGAGACCGAGGGAAGCATTGGAGAGATAGCGAGAGAAAAGAGAGCACCCAAAGTGGCCATATACTAATAAAAACATAAACATAAACGTAATTTTCAGATAGAGCAAGTTACACGCGTCACTCGGTGGAAAATTCTAAAGCCCGGGAGACAGAAAAAGGATTTGTCATATTTCACATAGAGAAACTGACAATGGGTGCAAAAACATAAGGATCGTGTGTATATATGTATATATCTATATTACAGAGGGATGTATATTATATATAATCTACATAATCTTTGTGTATATTTGGTGTTCATTGTCAGTTTCTACACACACACAGTGTATCATGTATACATATATTCCGTGATATGTGGGTTGTATAATTGATAACAACCGTACATCCCACATATATTTCACGATGTATGTACCTGACTACTATACATGATAAAACACTATATCAACATAAAAAGAAAGGCATATTACGTATCTCTGACCCATCTGAAGCAGCGTGTTTTCGCATTTTTTTTTTCGTTTTCCATCGAGCTTGATAAAATATTGCAATTAAAACGATAGCTATAGCAGTTGATGAAAATGTTTATTAAGAGATAAAAATAAAATGACTACTTCGCGCATGAAAATCAGCGGAATGAACAGAAAGAGAGAAAGAGTGCTATTGGATGTATTTGACATTTAATGGTATCTCTTTCTCTTTGTCTTTTTTTTATTTATTTCTTTAGGTTTGTTCATTTTTGTATTATTTTTGTATTATGTAGAAACTTATTTTCAATGTTATCTGTTTATTTTTGTTTTATATCAAATCTAAATTAAATAGACCTTTGTCTATTGTTTGTTTTACATGAAATTTGCATTTCTGTTATTACTTCTTTCATCTAAACTTCAATTTTTCCCGAGAGTTTGACTAGGGCATAATAAGTTTTATCAATCGAACAATCGATCATTCTCTCTCCCCCCCCTCTCTCTCTCTCTCTGCCTCGAACAGGGATTTCCGACGAATCCGACTTGACGTTATATTTTCGTTTGATATGGTCAACGAATTTGTAGCATTGTATTTTTCCCATTGGGCAAAAAAGCCATCCCAGCGGATTGCTTCAGTCGATACGGATTTTACGAGAATCGAGGTCGTCCTGTCACTGCAATCCTGCGCCTCGCTCTCTACGCCACCCCGTAAATTTGCCGTTATTCGCCCGAGAGTATTGTGGGCCTCACGGTGAATTGGATCAATCGCGGCGACCGCCCGTTGGATAATCTCAATATTTAGATGGGAAAAGATTTCTTTTTTATTCGACAATTTCCGATACACACATCCCACGGGGATCATTTGATCAACGATCATTAGCGTCGTTGTCTATTTTCTTTTTAATGGACAATATGTACATCAAGGATACCAACGCTAGTGGACGAGCGGTCGTCGATTGGACTTTGGCGATCATCCATGTTGAGCAGCGTTGGCCTGGGCCGATACTCCTAAAATATGATCGATCTTATCGCCACAGCTTTCCTGTGCCTCCGTGCAAATGCGATACAGTAGTGCATTAGGAAACGAGAAGACGTGGGCAGAATTTCTTCATATATGTATATTAGGGTGGCACGAAAATAGTGAGCCTGCGAACATTTTTAAGGAAAAAAACAAACTTCCTTCCTATCGTTTACTATTTTTTTATTTTCGGCACAAAAATAGTGGCACAAAAATAGCGAACTGCGAAAATTTTTGGGGAAAAAAACAAACTTCCTTCCGATTGCTCACTACTTTTTTATTTTTCAATTTTTCTTCTTGATTCTAGGTCAACTTATACACAATATTGTACGAAGTAAAAATATGTTCGATTTTTTTGCTTCAGATCACCTGTCCGGGACTTAGGACTTCCGCAAGCAAAGAATGTCATCGCCCGCGCACCGACATACGTGGCTCCTCCCACTCCCGCCACCATGTTTTGTCAAACTTTAAAAAATATTTTCATGTTCAATGAAAACCGCTTAGTCAACATACCAAATATCAACATTCTATATTTAATACTTTTCACATAAAAAATTGGTGAAAAATCGAACATTTTTTGGCCCAACAAGGCAGAAGCTTAAAGAAGAAAAAGTTGTCACGGAAGCTGCGAGCGATCAAAAAATATTTAGAGGTCGCTCAAGCCCCCGAAAAAATCAAATTTTCATTAAAAAATCGATTTCTTTTTTTCGTTCGGTTCTCACTCATGATTTTCACGCTTTATAATTTTTAAATTAACCTCGCGATAGCTCTAGCTGGCCAATATTTAGCGGTCGCTCAAGAGCTTCGAAATTTGCCATTTTCGCCAGTTTTTTACTCCTCTCACTTATAAATTTGACGCTTTGTAAAATTTTCAAAACAATTAATCCTTTTGTATTCAGAAACAGTTTTCGGCGCATCGTAACGGGTGAGAAGTGGACGAGCAAAAAAAATCGACTTTTAACGAAAATTTGACCTTTTGGGAGGCTCGAGCGACCTCTGGATATTTTTGGACCGCTCGCAGCTTTTGTGACAATTTTGTTTTTTTTTTTTTCTCTAAAGAAGATCACTGGATGGTGAGAAAAAGGAAAAAGCTCAAATTTTGTGCCACCCCAATGGATTTTTAGGTGACTGCATCGGGAACCGTTCGCTGATGACAGATGGCTTTAGGTATGCCATTTTCTCAAATTAAAAATTGGCAATACACAAGATGATGGTTCCATATAGTGCCGCTAAAAGGTCATAGGTGGCATTTGTATGACGCAATAACACTATCCATTTTAATTGTGCCTTTAATTAATAGCAGCGTGTTAACCTTTAACGAATAGCAAGTTTCTTTCCAAATAAGTCACATCGGCGAAAAGTTATGCTCCATTATTTGCTGGCAACGAAATCGGCCGCTAGCATCGTTTGCTTAGAGGGAGTGTATGCCGAGTATACTCCATCGAGTACAACGTGCAAAGAGTGCTTTCGCCGCTTCCAAAGTGGTGATTTCTCTATGGACAACAAGGACCGCGGAAAACCACCTAAAAGATGGCTGTCGTGTATTACGAAATACTGAAAGCGTCGGAAAGCATAACTGGGGATCGTTATCGACTGCAACTGATGCGTTCGGAGCACTGCACGAGAAGAGGCCGGGATGGGAGAATCGCCATGACAAGTTGATTTTGCAGCAATAGAACGGCAGTGCGCATATTGCTCAAGGCGGTCATCCCATGTGACAGGTCCAAAAAATCGAAAATTTTATTTGCACAATTTTCAAAGAAATGTGTGCGTGTTATGTGGACCCGGCATAGCAGACTAATAGTGAGTCAACATTTTCTTCGTGTGAATCGTACTTCAACTTTTAAACGAGTTCTGCTCAAAATGTTATTTTTAATGTTTCCTTCCGTGATGGCGAAAAACTATTGAACGGATTCATAAAAAAAAATAGCGAAAAAAGATAGCTGTTACATGGAAGCACTCCTTTAAGGCGGGATATACATTTAGACAGGAAAAAAATAAGCAATATTGAAGGATTTTTTAAACTGAGAAATAATTATTCCACAATTATCAAACTTTAGGTATACTTTAAGGGGTTACCCCCACTTGCGATTTTGAAAAAATCGATTTTCTTTTTATTGCATTTTTTCGAAGTATAAGTATCTGAGAATATGTCCTGAAAATTTCAAGTCGATCCGAACAAAATTGACTGAGATATGAGCGTTGAAAGAGAAGAATCCGCGTTGAAAGAGCGTTGAAAGAGAAGCTTTAAACGCGTTTTACTCAAAATGGCATTTCTGAAGTCGGTGACCAAGATTACTCGAACACTAATGGACCGATCTTCTTGAAATTTTGCAGGCTTATTTAATACATAAAAATGTAGTCTTTAATCGTTCGATTTTTTATTTTCGAAAAAATGGCCGTTTTATAGCCAAAAAACGGCCGTTTTTGTTTCCTTAAAATCGAACTATTAACTTTGACTGTCCGCCATTTTGTGAAAAATGAATATTTTTTAAAATCCTCCGATTGAAGACTAGTTTATACTTATATTTGACTAAATCCATCCGCATTTTTTTTTCAGATGATCCACTTCGCCGCAATGTTGGTCACCGCAAACCGTGTATATAAAAACATTATTTCATTGACGGCCATTTGCGACTAAACAATGTAATATTTTTCAATAAAAAAATTACTGAAAGTTCTTCAAGATGTGTTCTTTAAGATGGTATATTGATGGATTAAAAAAGTTTTGTAGTTTTCTTTAAAAAAATTCATGCAAAAGGCCTTTTTTGCGCTATAAGTGGGGGTGGTAACGCCTTAATAGTATATTTAATGATCCAAATATTTTTTTAAAATTAATTTATCATCAAAATGACGGAGCTGTGGCAGAGTGTTACAAGGTCGCCGCTGGAGTTGCGAATCGGCGTGCAGTCTAGCTTCTCGTAGATTTTGATTTGCAAAAAAGTTCAAACATTTTTTCAGTTAGAACATGTATAGTTTCTATGTGACGGTAATTAAAATGGAGAAAATGCAAATTAAAAAAAAGGCACGCATTTACAAAAAAATCAACATTTCACGCAACATTTCTGTAAAATGTGTATAAAAAAAAGTCGTTTTTTTCCAAATTTTCAAAAACAATTATCTTCACGTAGATGGTACCAATATTATCAATATTTCCACCAAGTTTCAACTCAATCAGCTTAATAGTTTTTGAGTAATCCTGCACGCCAATTTCGATAATGCGGTGAACCACAGCGTTGACGGGCTGTAACGTTTGAAGTTTTTCGAATTTTGCTTTGAAACTTTAGGAAAATATTCTACATATATAGTTCTATCGTTTAAGGGAAAAAAAGCAATCGATTTTTTTATCGTTGTACATGTATATCCCGCCTTAACCGGTTAAGGAGTACTTAGAAGGAGTGAACTAAGAAATCCTACCCCACCCGCCATATTCCCCAGGGATCGCTTTCTCCGATTACCATTTGTTGCGGTCGATGCAGTCTAGCGCTCACGGCTCGGCACTTCACCTCGTACGAAGGAGTCAGAAAATGGCTTGATGACTGGATTGTCTCTAAAGAACCCGAATTCTGCCTGCGTGGGTTTCGATTGTTGGCTGAGATATATATATATATATATATATATATATATATATATATATATATATATATATATATATATATATATATATAAAATAAAATAAATAGATTTTTTTGTTTAAAAAAATATCTATTTATTTTACTTCATCCACCTATAGCTGAGAAAGAGTTGAATTTTCGGGCTCGGCTTATAAGACTTTTTTTGTAGAAAATTACTTTCTCTACAAAGTTCTCATCTGAATTTTTTTCGATATATCTAATAGCTTAGGCGCTACAGCCGTTTGAATAGATATTTTGCACAATATTCACTTGAAATAATGATGCCGCTGAAACGGTTGAATTTACGGCCATGGCTCAACGAACTTTATTGTGGAGTATCATATTTCCTATGAGAACCCACTTGGAAAATATCGCGATATCAAAATTCGCGGAATGGTAACACTAATAATGAGAAAAACATTTTTTTCAATGTTAATCAAATGGGAAACCTTCAATTTTGATTCGCGACTTTTAAATATTTTTTGACAACACCCCCCTTTCACGAAAGTTCGTTTTTGGGTACCAACTAAAGGTTTTCGGGCACGATGCGTCAAAAAAAAGTTGCCCTGAAACGAATCACCCTAATATATATACATACCGGATATCGCGGCGTATATTTTATTTGAGATCTATGTAGCTCACTGCAATAAACCCGCGGCCTAGAATTTACGAACCTATCGAGACAAATAAATCTCTTCTTTTTTTGCCCTCCCCCGCATTGTCCAATGCTGTTTCAAGAATTTCCCTCGTGATTTTAACGAAGATAGGCGCTCTCATTATTCTCGATAAGACGATATGAGAGAAGCGGAGGTAATATTATGTTTTTGGTGATTTTTTTTTCTTCATCTTCCCTGCCACCCCCTTTCGTCCCGCCCCGAGCAATCGTTATCTCTGAAGTTTCTTTGCCCGGTATATTATTCCGCCGCCACCCCTCTTGCGCTGCCTTTATCTTGGCTTTTTCTTCGCAACGCTCAACAGACATAACGCGCACTATATATATTCTCATCTCAATTTCAATAATGCCGTCGAAAAGAAATGGAAAAAAAACGAAACCCTCTCTGCAAAATAGAGTCCGAAGCTTTGCCTTTTTGCCAGTCTCTCTCTCTCTCTCTCTCTCTCTCTCTCTCTCTCTCTCTCTTTCTCTTTTCTTTTACTCCCTTGAGGATTCCAATACAGAATCGAGAGAAAGAGAAATAAACTATAAAAAGATTGAGCTTTTTTAGTTGTTAGTGCCAGATAAAAAGCTGGCCCCTTTTCACGAGCTTTGTTCTTCCTCCTCCAGCCGCTGTTACCGTCAGGGCAGCCTTTTTTCCCATTTTTTTGTTCGACACGAAAAGAGCCTTTTTGACCTCGACGCCGCTGCTTCGTTTCTTTCTCAGGGATCGCGAAAAAGTGGAAAAAATTGAACGAAATTCCCATTCACTCGAGCAATCGACCGGACACACCCAGCCACTCTGATATCTCGAGAAATAAGATTTAACGCTCTTAATAAAATTCTCGTTAACTCGAATCGACTGATTAAATGCTTTGTTTTCGAATGAGACGCACGGCTTCGCTGTAATGTTACAACATTTGTTTTGGCTGATTTTATGGATCTGGCCATGTAAAGGAATGATAAAAAAAGGAGATCCTGTACACCGGAGCGAAATTACGAGCATAGAGAACTTTGCATTGAAAACAAAAGGTGCAATTTTGGATGAGAATCAAAAAATTGTGGAAACAAATTGAAAAGTTTTGAGCAAAATCTGAAAATGGAATAAACAAAGAAATTGTAAAAGATACGAATCTGAATGGAAAGAACTAAGGATTGGGAATTTACAAATTGTAGAACAAACGATGGGGAATGAAAATGTGTAGACATTGGGAATTTAAGAATTGTGAAAAAATCGAATCTGAATAAAAACATCTGAAAATTGACATTTGAAGAATTTTAGAATAAGACGAGTTTAAGTGAAAATATATAAATATTTGAAATTTGAAAAGTGTAGAAAAAATCGACCCTGAATGAAAATATGTAAAAATCGGGGGTTTATAGAAAGGAAAAAAAATCGAATCTGAATGAAAATATCTAAGGATTAGAAGTTTAAGCATTTCAGAAGAAACCGTATCTGAATGCAAATATTTAACGATTGGAAATTTAAGAATTGTAGAAAAATATCGAATCTGAATGAAAATATATAAGGATTCGAAATTCGAAAATTGTAGAAAAAATCGAATCTGAATGAAAATTCCTGAAGAATGGAAATTTTAGAATTTTAGAAAAAATCCAGTGTGAATGGAAATTTTAGAATTTTAGAAAAAATCCAGTGTGAATGAAAATTTTAGAATTTTGGAAAATAATCCAGTTTGAATGAAAATCTCACAATTCCAGGAGAATCCAATTTGAATGTAAGATCTAGAGATTGGAATTTTAATAATTGTATGAAAAATCGAATCCGAATGAAAATATCTAAAGATTAGGCATTTTAGAGTTGTAGAACAAATCGAATCAGCCTGCAAATATCTCAAAATCGAGAATGCAAGAACACATCCTGAAAAAATTTAATTTGAATACGAATATTTAAAAATTGGAAATTTAAGAATTGTAAAAAAAACTAAAATCCATTTCACCATCGTGAAAAAGTAGATTCCTTTTTTTTAGAAGGAAATCATACCCTGCAATTATTTTTGTTGAATAATGACACGATTTTCAACATAAAAATGATAATAATCAATCTCCAATGTCTCTACGCATAGCCTCACGACCTTTCCCGACCCAGTAGTCACTTGACGATTTCCGGTTTCCCGGAGAACCGCAAATATATCCGCTCCTTTTCCGCCACACGGGGGCACAAGGAAACTGTGAAAAGTCCGTGCCGATCTAGGCTACTGCATATTCGTCGAGTATCGTCCCAGGCCACCGGCATTCATCCGGGACCATCGCCAAAGCTCTCCGAGCTTGAACCACGTCGTGACATAATTATCAGCTGGTAACACGAAAATTGCTACGGTGCTGTCGAAACGATGGCGTTATTTGGCCCGCGAGGCCCTCAAACAAACGCCGTTTGCACGATGTAGCCCGTCGTTATAAATTACCGGCGCGTCACTCTCGGTGTCACTCTCCACGTGACCGAGCCCCCGTACACGTGTATTCGCCCTAGAAATTGAACGTGAAAGATTCGTGGGCCCGTGTTGAAAACGAGGGGATGAAACGAGGAGCTTTTAGTCGCGACGGAATAACACGTGAAATTATTGTGACCGGTGCGACGACAGGCCTCGCGAGCTTTGATGAGCTTTGAAACAAAGTCTGGTGGCCTGAATTCACGACGGATCGAGACCACGAGAATTCTCGTTCAAAAGCAGATTCCCCGGGACCAAATAAATATTCATGTTTCGTGCGAGTGCAAACGGGCCGAGACCTTTGGGTTAATTAATTAGTGAAAAGCGAGCGAGCAAGCGACGAGAAGGGTGAAAACTAACGACAGCTCACTGCCAAAGAACACGCGAGATAAAGAAATGGAAAAAAACGTCGGGAATGCCGCTCCACCCTCATGGAAATTTATATACGCAAAAATATACTGCAAATTTATTTTATTAATAATTGTAATATATGTGAAATGTATGCCATATATCGAAAATATATGTTGCATATATGTGCCAAATTCTAATTTTCGTAACGTTTTTATATATGAGATGTAAATGCGTGGTATTACTGTATATCAATGTAATATATCAATGATATATGTAGCATTTACCCTGCATATATACCACATATATTTAGCATATATGTTGCATATACACTGCATACATACCACATGTATGCAGTGTATATGTGGTATGTATTGATATATGGTATATGTGGTATGTATTGTGGTATGTATGTATGTATATGTGGTATGTATGTATGTATATGTGGTATGTATTGATATATACATCATATATCAATGATATATGTAGCATTTACCCTGCATATATACCACATATATTTAGCATATATGTTGCGTATACACTGCATACATACCACATATATACTGCATGAATGGTACATATATGCCACGTATATACAGATATGCGTAGCATGTCTGTATATAGTGTTTATATGTAATAGCGTACTTTAACTGTAAGTTAAGTCTTTTTAAGTTTAAGTTTTAAGTTTTATTAAGTTTAACTGTAATAGTGTTTATACACAGCATATATTTCTTGTCAGGAATATGTATAAAAAATGTATGCGTCATATATGACGCATACATTTTTGATACATTTTTCCGACAAAAAAAATAGATTGAAAATATATAGAAAATATATTCGTCGTATATGCCTCATATATGCATCATATATAGTGTTTATACGTAGTATATATTTTTTTGGTCAGAAAAATATATCGAAAATATATGGGTCATATATGCGTCATATATTTGGTGCATATATACTGAATATATACGTATTATTCTATTTTTCGTCACTATATATGCGACCGATATATATATATGCAGCATATATTTTCTGCATATATTTTACATACATAAATTTCCATGGGGGTACAGCGGAAGAAAAATTCTGCTTTCCGCGATTTTTTTTACTTCATCCGTGTACCCTAGCGGCCCTTTCTCTCTGTGTTCTTTCAATTTTTTTGGCTTTTTTCCTCGTGGGACGAGCATCCCGAGGATACCGCGGTGCTCTTCGTTTATAGGCAGATGTAGACGAAGAAAGGACAATTTTTCGAAGACTTTTTTCGCTGAATACAATTGCGCAATTTCGAGCGCCACGTGATGAATAACAATGGTGGAAGGAGGAAGTATGGGGGGGGGGGGGGAGACGAGGGAAAAAAGTTTGGACTTCGTTTGAGCACTTTTTGCCTTTATCTCGCGAATCTTGTGCATTATTCATCTTTGTTTATCTATCCGTTCGGTTTTCCGCAGTAGTTCGAGGTCGATGAGAGAGAGAGAGAGAGGGAGATGAATCCGATATTTCATCCGGAGTTATGCAATATACAGAGAGCGAATGTTGCAGGAATTACTTAACGATACAATTGTTTGAAATACTGAAATCAATTACTAAAAAATAATAATTCATTACGTGCCGATGTTGGGTTTCGAAATTATTATTGGAATAATTAGTAATAATAATAATAAATATTGGTATAGATATTAGATGGTTGGATATGGAAGCCCGTTTTTGAGCTCAAGAAAAGACAGTGCACTGAGAAAAAAAACCAATTGAATAAAAAAAAATATATTGGTTAACCTAAATAAATGTCTAAACGCGAAGTGTCACCGATATATGAGATTATTACAATACTGTAAAACATTGGAAAATGTGATTGATTTAAATAACGTATTATTTTATTTGACCAATCCGTAGATGTATGGATGAAATAATTAAGCGATTGCCAGAACTTTTTTTATTTCGTACAAAAATATAATCAATAGAATGAATTATTTCTTTACTGCATCGAAACGAATATGCCATGAGACCTAACATTTTCGTACTCCGTACAATATCAACAGTGCAATATCATGCAACTGGTATGAGATAGAGACAAGTGTGTATCATGATTGGAATATCAATAATATGGTCGCACATAACAACGCATTTAGTCTCTGGTAGAAAAAATATAATATTCGATTAAATAAATGTTCGTTGCAATCAAAAGAATTGATTTGTGAATTCGAGAAGTCACATTTTTAATATGATTCTATGGGCACTTGCAAACATTTCTTGATTGTTGGTTCAAATAAATGTACACTCACGAGAATTGCTGAAAACATTTGAAAAATAGCATGCAGTTCTTTGGAATAGGATAGAATTGTCACAATAAAGTGTTTGATCGAATTCGTTGTATTAAACAAATTGAAAGTTTATAATTTTTTTATAAATATTAAATAAAAAGTGAGCATTAGAATCATGTACGATAATAGTGGAGAAAATATCAGATATCCAATGGAATATCCATGGACAGAATATCAGATATTCAACTGATTAGAACATATACTACACTTTGATTTTAGCCACAGGACAAGAAGCGATACTCTTTAGAGTTTCTCCGGCGTTTAAGTAGATTTTCGGTTCGCGCTACGCTTACGAGAAACGAGCGCGCGTGCGGCTTCTAGCGGTTACTCCGAGAACTACGGGTTTCCTCACACCTACAATTTCGGTGGCGCTCGGCCATGATTTGGTTGAATTTTATCAACCAAATGCGCAAGAAACAAGTTTCATTTTTGCATAATTTTTTAACCAATTCAGACATTTGCTTAATGTTTTTCAATAAAAATAAAATCTTAATATTTTAACGAATAATGTACTTAAAAATTAATATAGGATATGGTGAAAGAAATAAAATAACATATTTACTCAATAGAAATTTTATCTGAATCAAACGAGCGAAATTCAATTTTTCTTGTGTACTCGATATATTCATGTTATGAATTGAAACGTTTTTTTTCGTTGCAGAAAATGCATTCGAAACTATATAATTTGTTCGCGATCATTTTTTAGATAGTTTCAATAATATATTGTTCTCGGCTAACAATATATATTTTGAATGAAAAAAAAAACTTAATTTTATCGTGTTATTAAAGTCAATAGCGTTTTGTTTGGACTAATAAATCCGATGATTTACACTAACAATTTTACAATTGAATCAACGAAATTTCATTCAATAACACCAATGATTTTGGATCAACGATTTTTTTCCTCAGTGTGGTTGGATACCAAATCGACCAATTGGCTTATGCAAGGTATCATTCATTGAAACAGTCTGTACATCTTTCGGCCAACAACTGAACTCCAAGCAGGAAGAATTGTGGCTCTTTAGAGGCGATCCAGTCATCAAGCCATTTTTTGACTCCTTCGTACGAGGTAAACGGCTGAGCCGTGAGCGCTGACTACATCGACCAGAACAAATGGTAATCGGAGGGAACGATGTCTGAGGAATATGGCGGGTGGGGTAGGATTTCCCAGTTCACTCCTAAAAATGAACATCACTCAAGTGCCGGACTTCGATTTTATTGAAACTCATTTATGTGATAAAGCATTGAAAACTATCGGACACGTATCTTTTTTAACTGCGGAAAGAGTGTTTTAGAGGGATAAACCACCCCTCAAAGAAAGACCTCCCGAGGGGTGCTTTTGCAGTTTCACCCACAAGCAGTCCACCGATCTAAATGAAACGAAAACCGAAATTCTTCTAATGTAAAGCGATGGAAAATCCACTGTAGAAGTATTGAAAAAGAAAATTGAATTAAGGGGTGACACGCCTTTCATTCTGAGGTCGTTTACACCCCCTTAAAACCGTTATTTCGCCGATAAAAAAAATCGTGTCCAACAGTTTTCAATGCACATAGATGTGTTCCAGCCAAATCGAAGGCGGACATTCGAGTGATGTTCCTTGTAAGTACTTGTTAAACGGTTAAGCAACATATGGCCTGCCGTTCTCGTGCTGCAAAATCAACTTGACAAGGCAATTCTCCCATTTCGGCCTCTTCTCGTGCAGAGTTTATTCCAAACGCATCGGTTGCAGTCGATAACGATCGCCAGCGATGGTTTCCGACGCTTTCAGCAGCTCGTAATACATGACAGCCCGCTTTTGGGTGGGTTTCCGCGGTTCTTGTTGTCCATAGAGAAATCACCACTTCGCAAGCGGCGAGAACGCTCTTTGCACGTTGCACTCGATGGAGCATGCTCGGCATACACTTCCACTAGCATACGACGCGTTTCCGCGGGCGGTTTCTTGGCCAGGAAATAATGGAGCATTACTCTCCGCGAATGCAACTTGTTTGGAACAAAATTTGCCATTGCAAACACTGTCATAATAGATGCTGTAGATGCGTCGAGCGAATGTCACCTATGGCCTGTGGCGTTTCAGCAGAACTCAATAGATCTATCATCATGTGTATTGCCAGCTTTTAGTTCGGGAAAATAGGGTATCAACGCCATCCATTGCCAGCGGGTGTTTGTGTATGCAACCACCTAATAGTGTATTCAATATACAATGACACAGGGTGAAGCATCAACTATTATCAGTAGAAATATATTCTCACCTATCAGAGTTAGGAGAAAACTTTACTCGCAAAAGTTGCATAGTTCGAAGGGGCTCATCGAATGATGGCTACTCGGTTCATGCAGGTGGTTCTTGAAATGGAATTACTATGTTTTTCAGAATTTCGTCAAGAAATTAAAAATAAGTTCGGGTACCGAGTTTCAAGATGATCCGTCAAGATTAAGTATAAAAAATCGATCTTAAAGTAATTTCAATTTATATGTAGCCTAGAGTTGATTAGAAAAATGGTGTAAACACCTACTCCTATGCAAAATGCTCAAAGTGATAGTCACCATTGAGAATGCATGCTTGCAATCTGATTTGCATTGATTGTATTGTCTTATTAATCATGTCAGTCTGTATTAACGAGCAGGCTTTAATGAAGGTTTCCATGAATTAATACTGCGCAAAATCCAGCTAAGTCGTACGGCTTTGTCTACATTGTTCTCAACTAAGAATATTATCAACTTGTTCTGGAAAGCAGTGAGGAGTTTGTGATTCCCCGTGTATGTTCTCTTCAATGAAATTTTCTTCTGTCCGAACAGAATCAAATTTTCCGCAAAATGTTTCCTTATCAAGGGCCAGTTGATGTGATATTATTTTACGGAGAATCTCACAAAAAAGCAACGCAAGCGGCAATTGCGCGAGCATTGACAGCGGTGGCCATTACTTTGAGCATCTTTTATCGAAGTGTTTGCATCATTTATTTAACCGATTCTAGGCTGAAAGCATTGAAGGTTCTTCTCTTTAAGGGGTTACCCACACTTGGGGTTTTGAAAAAATCGATTTTTTTATTGCATTTTTTTGAAGTATAAGTATCTGAGAATATGTCCTGAAAATTTCAAGTCGATCCGAACAAAATTGACTGAGATATGAGCGTTGAAAGAGAAGAATCCGCGTTGAAAGAGAAACTTTAAACGCGTTTTTCTCAAAATGGCATTTCTGAAGTCTTCGATCAAGATTACTCGAACACTAATGAACCGATCTTCTTGAAATTTTGCAGGCTTATTTAATACATAAAAATGTAGTCTTTAATCGTTCGATTTTTTTCGTTAAAATCGAACCATTAACTTTGACTGTCCGCCATTTTGTGAAAAATGAATATTTTTTAAAATCCTTCGATTAAAGACTAGTTTATACTTATATTTGACTAACTCCATCCGCATTTTTTTTTTCAGATGATCCACTTCGCCGCAATGTTGGTCACCGCAAACCGTGTGTATAAAAACATTATTTCATTGACGGCCATATTACATATTAAACAATGTAATATTTTTCAATAAAAAAATTACTGAAAGTTCTTCAAGATGTGTTCTTCAAGATGGTATATTGATCGATTAAAAAAGTTTTGTAGTTTTCTTTAAAAAAATTCATGAAGAAGGCCTTTTTTGCGCTACAAGTGGGGGTAACGCCTTAAATACTTAATCTTGATCGATCATCGTGAAATTTGGCGTGTGATCTTATTTTTAGTTCCTTGGCAAATGAAGAAAAAAAAGGGGGTCCTATTTTGAAAAAAAGGAGTTGACCGTAGAATCTCCGAAGCGCCTCCACCTCGATGAACCTCGTAGCCACTTCTCGATGACCCCCTTCGGACGATGCAATTTTTGTAGGAAAAGTTTTCTCCGAAGTCTGATAGGTTGAACAATATTTCTACCGCTCATAGTTGTTGCTTCGCCCAACATAACATATGCAACATCAACAGATAAATATTTTTTGTAAACTAACATACAAATAATCAATAAAACAGAAGTAAGTATTTCTTCCACCATTCAAGAGCTTAATTGATCAAAAAAATACAACCCGATTAAAACCATGACGCTCTTCAGTTGATCGTTCAATTAATCGAATGTCTTTCGTCCAACTATACTTTTCCGGGCCAAGTTGAGCCTACAAAAAAACGATCGCTTCGTTCGAAATTCTTATCCCTCGAAAAATAACCATCACAGCGCGTGTAACTCGTTTGTGGAGCTCATCGGATACTCGCAAATTCCCCGATCTCGTTGGATCGTTGCCGAGGTGTGTAGGCGGAAAATTTTCAGAGACGAGCGAGAAACTTACGATACAGGCGGAGGGATCTCGGCCAACTCGGAACTCACGATAACGAAGGAGGGATCGCTTTCTTCGGCCTTAATAAACGGGAAGGCTTAACGAGACTACTTCCTTCATTCCGTCTCGCGGAATCTTTGCAAGGATAACTCGAGCGAAGCAAGTAGCGAGCTCATAAACCGAAATGGATCGCGAAATTTATTTTCATAGCTATATACAACGTGAGTCCCGTAAATTAGGCACGCGAAACCAAAACTTTGAAATAAGTTCACGCATCATTCGAAACTTTGATGAGGAAAAAGTCAACTACATTTGGAATGCCAAAATGTAAAGAAAACCTCCAATTGAAATCGTTAGTCATTGCTATTTAATGAAAATCATTTTTCGCTTTCGGAAATGGCACGTTCATTGCACTCTTGACCTAATTCCCGTTTTAGTAATTTGTTTACTATGTCAAGGTCGTCCCAAGGTCATGGTAGATAATCAGCTACGTTTGAAAAAAATAGGGGGGTCTGGAAATAGGGCGTACTCTGAATAGTTCACTTTTATATTATGATGTTGAAAATGGCATCATTGGAACGCATCAGAAGTTGATTTGTCTTCTATTGCTCACGATTTTTTTTGCCGATTTAGGTCACGAAGATCACCGAAACGGTTTTCTTTATCTTCATTAAGGTAGTACCTCCACAGAAGAGTTGAATTAAGAAATGGTTGAAATTTGACATATACGTTATTTCATACATTATCCAAACATCTGTGCAATTTGAATAAGTTTGACCACCCCAAACCTGAGATATTTACACTTAAAGTTGGCTTGGTTTACGCGTAACAAATGCTTTATGATGGGCAAACAGAGCATCATTAATTCTACCGTCAAAACTAAAATTAAGAAATTGATAAAAAACGAGGATAAGCTACAGTAAGATATCACGAATAATGTGAAGAAAAAAAATGAGAATCATTCACCATCTAGTTTCCAAGATATAACCATGAGAAGCCTTCACAATTTTGGTGCAAAGCCTGGCAAAGCCTGGAAAAAAAAACAATTGGGGCCAAGCCTGGACAGTCCCGGCAAAAAGTTTACTGGCAATGGTCGATCAAAAACACAATACAAAATATATTTTACGGCGATAAATGAAATCCATCGTATTATCTACTAGTATCGAGTCAATATTGCGTAGTTTTTAATTTTATTCATTACTAATTAAACCAATTATCAATGTTTTAAACATGAACATGGTATGTAAACTTTTGGTTGAGATTTTCGCAGAGGAACTACCTTAAAGAGGCTGAAGAATCATTGAATTGATCATTAAACTGAATGATTAAAAAATTATTGATTATTATAATAAAATTTATGATAATACTTATTCATTATTTATAATAAAATATTATTTTGTTATAGTAATTGAAATAGAAATGTAAAACATAAAAAAATTGAGAAGTTTCGTTGCATTTCACCGTTGCAAACCCCAGCGCCATATTATGTGTAGTGCATAGCATATAATTACACTATATTCCACTATAAAATATATAATTACACACGAAAAAACGGAAAAACCATCATAATTGTGATCGAATTTAGCTGATGTCAGAAAACGTCTCCTTCCTCAACTTCAAACAACGTTCGCAGTTTCTTGTTTTTTTTCGCAACAAGTTATTCAAACACCAAAAAACGTTATCTTCAAAGAATAATCCAGGGCCTTCCACTTCTTCACAAGCCCTCCCCCATGTAGAGATTGACCGTTGGGCCTGGGACGGGCCTTCACAGTTAGCCTTTCTAGAATATTGGGCCGTGAGTATTTACCAATGAGGTGCCTTTGTAGAAATGATAAGAACGGCCCGATATCGGCCAACAGAGCCAACAATTATTGGGCCAATGATTTAATTCATTGTAGCGCCAATATTGGTGATTGCACTTGGCCCTATGCGGCTCTCTTAAAGGGCCTATGTAGAAATTGACCTCTGGCTCTCTGATGGGCCTTCACAGTTGGTGTATCTAGAAGTTAGTCTATCTAAAATATTGGGCCGTGAGTTTGTTTGGGTTTGTTTGGGTGCGTGATAAATATTCAACCTATATCGGGCCAAGATTGGCCCGAGATTGGTCCTTATGGATACATATTTCATGGAATAACCTTGAAATAAATTGTGATTTGCGTATATGTCAGGTTTAAAAATTGGCATATTTTACTTACTTATGTTGGTTATTTACAAATGCCAAGGATAGGCCAAGACTTGATTACAAACACTAAACTACAAAATATAGACGATTAATATATGACGTGCCAGTTATTTGCCTATTCTGGCACAATATACAGATAATGAATAACCCAAGGCTTAAATAAAATAAAAGCAGGTATGGTCTGACCCACTTAGCCAATAAAGGGCTTAGATTAATTAAATGTAATTTCCAGTATTTTAGCATTGCCAGTTTTAAAATTGGCAAATTTCGATGATCTATCAGGGTTGTTTATTAGTTTTAACAGATGGGCCCGGATAGGTTTTAGTAATGGGCTGATATTGTGCCAGTTCTCGATTTATAACGGAATAATAATGGGCCAATGTTATACGCAGTACTTCAGCATCGCCAGTTCAAAAATTGACAAATATTGTATATCTATCATGACTGTTTAATGAATTTAAAAGATGGGCCATGATAGGTTTTAACTATGGGCCGATATTGTGTCGGTTTTAAATTTAGAACGAGACAATAATGAGCCAATGTAATAGCCAGCATTTTAGGATTGCCAGCTTTAGGATTGGCAAATTTAGTTTAACTATCACTGCTGTTTATTGGTTTTGAAAGATGGGCCAGGATAATCTTTAGTAATGGGCCGATATTGTGCCGGTTCTCAATTTATAACGGGACAATAATGGGCCAATGTAATTGCTAGTATTTTAGCATCACCAGTTTTTAAATTGGCAAATATAGTTCAACCATCACGGCTATTTATTGGTTTTAAACGATGGCCGATATTGTGCCGGTTTTCAATTTATAACGGAAGAATATTGGGCCAATAGAATTGTCAGTATTTTAGTATCCCCAGTTTTTGAATTGGCAAATTTACTTTAACTATCACAGCTGTTTATTAGTTTTTAAAGATGAGCCAGGACAGGCTTGAGGGATGGGCCGATATTGTGCCAGTTTTCAGTTTAGAGCGGAACAGTAATGGGCCAATATTATTTCTCTCTTGTTGGCTTATACGATGGTCCGAATATTGGCCTGATCGTGAACATTGGGCAACTCATGGCAATCTCTACATGGGCCGCAACTTCAAATTCATCTCTGCTGGGGAAAACGCGTTTGAGCTGAAAACGCGTTTCAACTGTAACATATATGGATCCACCCCAAAACTTTAAAACAATTGCAATTAGTTTGGTTAGCGCACACTGAAAAGCTCCCCTCGAATTGTCACGGAAAAGTTTTTCGACGAAACGCAAACTTGACTCGGGTGGTGAGCTTTTTTTTCGTTTTTCCTCATTCCCGTCAAGCAACATGTACGACACGGCAGGTGAAAGCTGAAAATGCGATGGTAGTCACGTTCCTGTTCCTGATCGAATCTCGTCCTAGTTTCTCGTAGCGGGGGTGAGGAGGAGAGAGAGAGAGAGAGAGAGAGAGAGAGAGAGAGAGAGAGAAGAAAAGAGTCGACGACGTCCGATTGTGCCACCCATTAGAATGTCCTCACTCCGGGTCTGCCAGGGTCGATTGCGATTACGTGTGGAAGGATCTTCGGCTTCTGCCAGTAATGCCAGAATCTTCCGAAGGTGTAAGTGTTCCTGGAGGATTCAAAGGGGAGAGAGGGTCTCTAAGAGACGGAAGGGAACATATATACACCGGGAGTCTTCCATACAGACGGGGAACTTAAGTTCGAGGGAGGAAATCGAGAAACGTCTTCAACTGCGTTGATGTCGTTTATACCTTCCACTCATCTTCCATATCATCCCTTCGCGTTCACTACTTCTTCTCTCTAACTCTCCCCCTTTCTCTTTCTGTCACCCTCGCTCTTTCTCTCTGTCTCTCTCTCTGCATTTCTCTTTACACCGATCTCTGCTCTCTCGAGTACGTCCTCACTTGCTCCCCCGAAGCTTTGTCTCTTTCAAACTCCTCTCTCCCTCACCCCCTCTCACCAGCCCAGCCCTCCTTCTTCCTCCAAGACACGAACTGCCAGGGTCCTCGCAGCTTTCCACATGGACGTTTCCAACTTACCGTTGCGATAACGCCACCGGCAGCAGGCTAGGCCAGGCTGCTGGCTTAGCTTCTGTGAGTGGCGAACTTTTACTTTGCCTTAAGGTGGAAGAACCATACTCTCCGCGTCTCTCCTATCCCCCTTACATATTGTCATCCGCACTCATACTTCCGCTTTATCTCATCCTTCTCTCTCTCTGCCTCTCTCTCTCTCTCGCTTTTCCAAAGTGTCGTAGCGACAAAGTATGTAGAGAAGTGCAACCGGCTTGGCTGCTCGAGATAGCATTGTCGCTCGTGCACGCGGGGGAACCGGATTTTGTTGCTAAATTAGATCGTTGGGGAAAACCGGCGCGGAATATTATTCGAAGTTGTGTATATGTGCGAGTGTTCCAAAGCTCCGACTATCCGAGGCTTTTACCTTCCCAACCCTCCACTCTGTCGTCAACCCTCTCACTTATATTCCAGCTTTTATATTACAGTTTTGCCGACCGGGCGGGAAACAACGAGGACATTTCTTTGCACTCCTTTTTTTTCTAGAGGCTCGTATAATTCTGGGAGCTTTTTCCACCCCTCTCTCTCTCTCTCGCTCTCTCTCTCTTTTTTTCTCTCGCTGTGCCTCATTTTCATTCCCTTCGTCTTTATTCACTTGTCGTATAACGAACGGTAGAAATACACCAAGCTCCGACGAGGAAATTCAATTGCCGGTGGGGAAGGGATGATTCTGTTTTGTGCTTCGTTTTTTGTTGCTCGTTGCTTCGGGAGAATAAAGAGCCGACTGTCGTGGAAAATATGTGGATTCTGTTGCGTGGTATTTTCCTGTGTCTCTCCGGTATCACTCTTTGCTCCTATTTTTACCGCACTCTCTCCTCTCTCGCTCTCTTGGATCTCGTCCACTCCATTTCCTCCCTTCTCGTGGAACAATATTGTCGTAATCACCCCGGATAATGGCGTACTGTGTCCAGAGGGTATATCGGAAAATGTGATTTCGAGGGAATTCGAGTTCGAGGACCGTCCCCGTAGCAGCCAATTGTCATCAAATTCACCTTTGCATGAATGTGAACATTTATTTGTATCAAGGTCGTTTGTGCTGAGCATTTATTTGCGCTGGGGTCATTAAGGTCATTGCGAGGATCGTATGGCTCCAAAAACGATTCGGTGGAGAGAAAAATAAGGACCGTGCTGGAAACGGTCAGGTGTGCTGATAGCCAACATTGAAAAGATACAACGAGCTTGAAATATTCCTTTCCTATGGGTGCATGTTGATATGTTTATTCATTTGTCAGTAACAAATTATTAGAGTTGTTTTTTTTTGTCGAAATACGAAATTTTTTCTATGTGAACGTTACTTGGAGGACAATAGGTATGGCATAAAAACGATTCGATGAAAATGAATTAAGGGGGAAGGCCACAGTAGAATTTTCGAAAAATCAATTTTTTTCTCGTTAAAACGGTGCTCTATGAACATAAGGATAAATTACTATTCGATTTATAGCAAGAACATTTTTTCCCACCGACTTTGGGCGTATAACGTAAGCCCATCTCTGGCACGGCCAGAGGCATATGTAAAACTTTAAACGCATTTTTCTCGAAACAGCTTTTTTCCAATTGGCGTGACAAATAACTTCAACAATTTTCAATCGATTTACTTCATATTTGAAAGTTATTTTAATAATTGCATTTCGCAGAGAAGTACGTACGGAATTTTTGATTAATCGAAAACGTTTCATTTTATGAGCAGTTTTATACAAAATTTTTCACTGAAAATTCAAGTTCAATTTAAATTCAACTTCAAATACCTACAACTTTTGAATAAAACTACATTTTTTTAATTCGCCCAAAAATAAAGATAACAAAAGAAAATATTAGTATTCAGCCATTGTGTACATCGGAAAAAAATATAGATATTTTTTAACAGCTTGATATTCATACTAAATAGATGTGTAATTAATTTTACGAGTGAATCACTTTTTCGTACGAAAAACATGGTTAAATTCGCACATGATTTTATACCCGTTAGTGTGCCAGGTAGCCAGGTGTGCTGATAGCCAATATTTATTTATTCGTTTATTTGTATCAAGGTCCGTCATTTATTTGTATCAAGGCGGACCTCTAGTTTCTCGGGTCGAAAAAATCGATTTTTTTTTCTTTCATAAATCACATCTATAACATGTGTAGAAAATGTGTGGTAAAGGATTTTTCGATATTCGAAGTGGTTCACAAGTTACGGTCCTGGAACGGAGCAAGTATACGGAGCAGGTATACTTTCAAATGCGTTTTTCTCGAAACACCATTTTTCGAAACGGTGACCACGATATTCCAGAAACTACTGCAGCGATCTTGTTCAAATTCATACAGCATCTTTAATATGTTATAAGCCAGCGATTGAACTAGGATTATCATGACTGCTTCGATCGTTGTTTTTTGTACGAGCGAAAAACTTAAGAAAAAATGAGTAAAAAATAGAATGTAATTTTCAAAAGTGTATAAAAAAGTCAATTTTTGTAATTTAGAATTCACTCTAGTTCAATCGCTAGTCTTAAATATGAAGATTAAAATGCCGTTTGGTTTTTCGATTTCAGATAAGCAGAACAGCCGCAATCTTGGTCACCGTCAAGCACCTCTTTTACTTGATGTCTTCCTGTCGGCCACTATAACTTTTATTCTATTATATATTTTGACTTCAAAAAATTTGTAAAGCTTATTTAAATGTTAATAAACATTATGCAAAAACAATGAGATTGATTATTTCGATGCTTTGCACGTAAAAAATTATTGAAAAAGCCGCAAAAAACGGTCGAGAAACTAGAGGACCGCCTTAAGGCCAGATGGGCTGATATAAAACATTTATACATCTATTTATTTGTATCCGGTCATTGTATCCGGCTACCTAAACGAGTCCCGCCCTTAGCCGCTGTTCCTTTCCTCCAAGCAATTCTACTAGTTGTCTCCTAATTATCATTTTGCAAGAGTATTTACAGTTTTTTTCTAAAAACTATTTTGCATTTTAAAACTTGTTCTTTTTCATCCAGAAACTTCTTCTGTTGTAAAAATGACTATTATGCAACTTGCAACCTGTTTTTTCCACCCGGAAACTCGAAAAATCGTTACTGCCGTCAAGCTTGCGGTTCTTCGCAATTATTTGCCAATAATCAATTAAAATCTCGTTCGAACGTGATACGGAATTGGAGAGAAGAATCGCATTTTCTCCAATTACTTCTCATGGAACAGTTACACCGACACATTTGTGCTACTGTTACAACCTAAACACGCGCTATATAGCCCGGCCCCATTAATGCCTTTGCCCTGCCAATACAGGAAGCACTATATATATATATATATATATATATATATATATATATATATATATATATATATATATTGTTAATTCGCCCATGTGCCAGAAGGGTCGGACGGGAGTCGCCCCGACATGAAACTCGCATTACCGGAATCGCAGGCAATCGTCGACGTGGGAGTCCCTTCCGTGTATACGTCGACAGTACTGCCGTGAAACGATTGGCAAGCGAGAGAGAGAGAGACACAAAGAAAGAGAGCGAGAGGAAGAGAGAGGAGAGAGGGGGGGGGGGGTACAGGTACACGTTTTCACTACCAATCTCGTTAGTGACGATAGGAGAGTGCGCGCGGCGAGTATCGTATTTGATTACAGTCATGAAATAAAAGTAATGGTGCAAAAAAAAAGGCAGAGGAACGATCGAAGGAGCGCGGGGAGGCAGGGCTAGATAAAAGGAGGAAGGTTTAATTGGAAAAGGTTTAGTGCTCGGATGAATAAAAAGACGATGGAAAAGATGAAGAAAAAAAAAAGAGAAGAACAAACCGGCGAGCGCCGAGGAATAATGACAGCCCTGTTATAACGAAGAGTAATCCGATTGTTGGGAAAAGCCCCGTACACCACCGATCGACGGGGCAAAAAAAAAATCGGTGAAACTTTGCCTTTTGTACGCAGCAATGTAGGATTGGAAAAGTATCGGGAGTTAATGATCGAAATCCGCACACTCAGATACAAAGTAGGCTTTCAACATTTTTTCAATATTTGTTGCTTTCGTATGGATTGTTATGATATATTATGTTATGGAGAATTGTGATGGGGGATAAGCATTTTTTTGGAAGAAAAACGAATATCGAACATAAAGAGTTGAAAAGAATTTTCGGGTTGACTTATGATAAAGCTGGCGAGGTAGATAATTATTTTAAGAAAGACAAATCGAAAGCAAAAATTCGGAAAAAATTGACACTGGTATTATAACGGTGTAAAGGTGGGCATAGTTTTTTTTTATGAAGACGTTGCAGCTGATATTCAGACGAATCCAACAACCTATCATATCATGACCGTGAAATAATTTTTCACCAAAATACACGTGTAAAAACGGTAAATCGTGATGGTATTGACAATAAGAATATCCGAATAATGCGATTGAATTTTTTGTGCAGAAAATTTATGTTAAACACGATCCTTTATAGCTTCCCATAGGAAGAAATCAAGTGGCGTTGAATTCGACGGACGAGCAGGCCTAGGGATTACCGCACCTCTCCCAATCCAGCGTCCGGAAACTTTTCGGTTAAGGGCTTACCCCCACTTGCGATTTTGAAAAAATCGATTTTTTTTATTGCATTTTTTTGAAGTATAAGTATCTGAGAATATGTCCTGAACATTTCAAGTCGATCCGAACAAAATTGACTGAGATATGAGCGTTGAAAGGGAAGAAGCCGCGTTGAAAGAGCGTTGAAAGAGAAACTTTAAACGCGTTTTTCTCAAAATGGCATTTCTGAAGTCGGTGACCAAGATTACTCGAACACTAATGAACCGATCTTCTTGAAATTTTGCAGGCTTATTTAATACATAAAAATGTAGTCTTTAATCGTTCGATTTTTTTTTTCGAAAAAAATGGCCGTTTTATAGCCAAAAACGGCCGTTTTTTTTCGTTAGAATCGAACCATTAACTTTGACTGTCCGCCACTTTGTGAAAAATGAATATTTTTTAAAATCCTTCGATTAAAGACTAGTTTATACTTATATTTGACTAAATCCATCCGCATTTTTTTTTCAGATGATCCTCTTCGCCGCAATGTTGGTCACCGCAAACCGTGTAAATAAAAACATTACTTCATTGACGGCCATTTGCCACTAAACAATGTAATATTTTTCAACAAAAAAATTACTGAAAGTTCTTCAAGATATGTTCTTTAAGATGGTATATTGATCGAGTTAAAAAAGTTTTGTAGTTTTCTTTAAAAAAATTCATGAAAAAGGCCTTTTTTGCGCTACAAGTGGGGGTAACGCCTTAAAGAATTCGCGAGCCAAATTGGGCTGCCCAGCCAATGAGCTGGACAGCCATCATGTTGATACCACATTCGGCATCGCTGTACTAACGGGACATCTGGTAGCAATTCCCCCAAAGTGTTGTTAAAAAAATCGAAGTATTTCTGTCCATAGACCTTTTTATTGTTGCTGTGGATATATACCAGTGTGTGTGTGTGCGTGTGTGTATTTGAGATACACATATATTTTAAAAAATTGTTTCTATTGATCTATTCCAGTGTACATATAGTGGTATAAGTCCGTAGATAGGTGTTACAAAAATTTGGGCTTATTTTTACATAGCGTCGACTTTTTACGAATTTTCGTTCCGATTTTTTTTGTTAAATGCTGTACATTACTATAGTTCTATAATATGTCGACCCGAACATCGCAATTTCATGTACAGGGTGTCCCTCTTATCTTTGCCACGCGAAATAACTCGGTAATTATCGAACTCACAAAAAAATTTCCTGACAAAAGTTGTACGGTGTGAAGGGGGCCATCAAATGCGACCAACTTTTTTATTTCGGTGGCGGCGCTGACGCACAATGAAGGTCACCTCAACTTTTTTAAATGGAATGGTTCATTTTTTTTCAGTATCGATGATATACATCCAAATATCTCGGATCACTTCGAAATATTTGGTGGTGATCCGAGATATTTGGCTTTGTATTTCATTTTAATAGGTAACCTTGAATGGCCTTGAACGACTTTGAGCCCCTGATATTTTTATGCGGCTTGAGGTGCTCCACAAGATGGTTGAAAAAAATGTACCATTCCATTTTGAAAAGTACCTAATTTAGGGAAATTTTCCAAAAATCATACTTGTTATGATAACTTGAAATACTTAGACTTTGAACTAAGGTAACCTAGGTTAGATATGTTCCTATCGAGGTGACCTATCACCCCCTTATGGCTTTGCATCGACCTCCCTAACACCTATATATATATATATATATATATATATATATATATATATATATATATATATATATATATATATATATATATATACACAGGTGTATATATATAAATATATTTAAACGTAGATAGCAATATTGGAATCGAAATCACAGTGTTCATTACTTTTGTTTCGAAACTACGGCAATGTTTGTATTTTAATAATTTTTTTCGAACACATGCAGATGCAAAAGAGTCGCCGTATTAAAAAAACTCGTCTCTGAAGAAACAAAAAAATTGATTCCAATAACAAACTTGTATTCCGCGGGGGCACCGAATAATTCATTTTAAGGGGGCAAACGACAAAATTGCAAATAAAGTGTAATACTTGCAGCGATAATTTTGCTCCCGTCGTCGGCACGGATTTCCTCATAAATAAAAACGTCACGCGGCAAAGGTTACGATTTCGTATCCTCTGGTGGTTCGGAAAATGACGCTCGAAAATGTAATGTACTCGCCCTCCGGACATAGAAAAAATAAATAGAAGGGAAAAAATCAAATAAAAAGTACACTCGAGGAACCGCGTGCGATTATTTTAGCAGTGCAATTGCGATCTCTTGTCAATTATACGACGCACTGGAATTTCTCGATTGTCAGCTCGACCACTTATTTTGCTGGCTTCTCGCGCTAAAATTACACGACTCTTCGCCCGAAGTGTCACCGAAGAAGACTCGGCGATGAAATAAACGAACGGAACAAAAACAAAAAAAAGCACACAAATGGCTGCGTAAAATTTGCGGCTGGATGAGTACGTCAGTACGAGCGTTTCGATTATCGCATAGTCGTGGTTGGTAATGAGCGTCTCATGCGTCATTGCGAGAACGAGTCTATGAAAAAATCGCACGTGGTACGAACATAAGTTAATGTGTGCGCGATCGTGAATTTACCGCGGTTTGCTTGTACGAGTGGGTACACGGCATAATAGACGCGGAAAGACAACAAGCGTGCAGGTGAACATGGAACGGCCTTGGATCAGAATATACATGTACACTACCGCTCAAAAGTTTGGATACACCAGTCGATATTTCTTGCCGCACTAAAAGTTAGATAGCCCCGTCAAAAACCGAATTAAACCAACGGCGTTTTAAAGGGAACCAATTCAGCTTTGTTTTGCTTTTTTGAAATATTTTTTATGATTTTTTTTCGACCCGGTACGCACTTTTGAACGTGTCTGTTTTTCGGCTTTTTTTCGACCATCGAGAATTGGGCGCATAACCTAGGAAAAACATTTTTGTCGTTTTTATCCATGATAATTTTGAAAGGGGCAGCAGAAGGTCCATTTTCGTTTTTTAAAAAGTTTCGTACGATTTTATTTCGCAAAGTTATTTCATTTTTTGTTAAAAAAGACAAATTTTGGGAATTGCAATGCAACTCGAGAACCATAGGGTTTGAGAGGAAATGTTGTAGGGGTAAAATGTTGCATAAGTTTATACTGGATCGCCTGGAATTTTTAAAGAATTTGCCTGTGACATTTTTGTTTGGACTATTTTCGCTCGAAACTCTGATGAGCAAGATGGATTAAGTCGAAAAGTATTGCATTGAGGAAAAATATGAAGAAGCGAGACTCTTTGAATTTTCGATTTTATATTTGCTTGCATTTTTTCAGAATTTTTTTCGAAATTTGTTTGGCCGAAACTCGTAGTATCGTGCAAAAAATGGAACGGCGTGTCTCGAAAAGTATTGAGTTAGAGACAAAATATCAACAGGGGAAAATGTTGGAGTGTTTCGTTTTAAATACGTTGAAATTTTTTCAGATTCTATTCAAAACTTTTTTTTTACAATGTTTCAAAAGCACCTAGACCTAACAAAAATAAGTTTTTAAAACCTGACAAAAAAGAGTTTAAAAAAGATGCTTTGAACCATCTAGAATAAGGGAAAAAGTTTGATCTGTTTGATCCAAAATATCGTTTTTCTCGGAACACAAATTTTCCAAACGGCACGCAGCATAACTCCAACAATTTTCATTCTATTGTCTCCAAGTTTTGAGCACATCTTCAAAATAACATTCCGAAGAGAATTACGTACGGGATTTTCCATGAGTTAATTGTAACATTATTTATTGACAAATGATTGTCCTTTTTTCTGTTGAAAATTGAGTTTTTACTTTAAATGCTTGCCAATTGCACAAAAAATAATATTTCAAAAATCCCCTGAGTCTTCCTCTAGCTACACTTACGTAAATTAATAGATTTTATTTTATTTTTTTCCACATTCGAATTTGCGTGAGCTGTACTGTGGTCGCAGAGCGTTTCAAATTCAACATGCCTCGCGGAAAATGGCTCCGGCGTCATCATTTTGTATAATTTTTTTATTAACATTTTTTTTTGTTCACGTGAAGACATCCTCTTACTTTTTCACCACCAAAAAAAAATCGCTCAATTTTAGATGTTTACAGTGGTGTAAACCCTTAAATAATAAACGAAAATGATTGAATAATATTATCGATTTGCACGGCCAGAGGTGTGTATTATTTTTTACCAAAAAAAAAATTCGAAGAAAACAAAAATGCACTTGCATAACGGCGATTTTGGACCCGCGCTTGATCCTATTGCATGATCCGCGCGTGAGCAACTACTGTGCCATTGTTCACTACTTGGACTTCGAACGCGAATATCTCGGCCAATTTTGGTAGCATGACATTGAAAAAGAAGGGTCGTGCTCGACATGACACATAGTCCAGTAAAAGAGACGAAAACCCAGCACTTTTTAGCGTAAAATGTGCATTTTTGACTGAAGATAGATGGTTGCATAGTGAAAGTAACCCCAATAAAATTTCGCGCCTCAACGCGCCCCAACCCTAAGATATAGGGGTTGAAAACTTAGAAATCGCCGTATCTCGATAATGAATAGCTCGATCAAAAAATGTTTCAAAGAAGAGTTGTTCCGAATAACAAAATACGTATAAAGTTATCTGACGCCCGATCGCCTATCTTTGAATATAGCGGCATAAAAACACGAGAGCACCACTGATCGATCGACCCCGAATTTTCGAATCGTTTTTGTCCCGCTATTTTGAAAGATAGGGGGTTGGACGTCAGATAACTTTATACGGTATTTATTATTCCAAACAACTTTTGTTTGAAACTTTTTTTGATCGGGCTATTCATCGTCGAGATAGGGCGATTTTGAAGTTTTCAACCCCTATTTCTTAGAGTTGGGGCAAGTTGAGAGGAAAATTTTCATTGGGGTTACTTTCAGTGTGCAGCCAAATTTCAGTCGGAAAATCATATTTTACGCGAAAAAGTGCTGGGTTTTCGTCACTTTTACCGGACTAACACTCTATATGCTCACAAAGGGAACCCGAAATTTGAATAAAATAAAAGTGGCGCAATGAAAAATGTTTCAGACGAAAGTAATTTGTTTTTTTTTTACAGCGGTCATGCTGCCGTATGACAAGGTCCAAAAAATCGGAATTTTTTGTTGTTGCCAAATTGCAGAATATTTGTGCGCGTTATATGGACCTGGTATAGCAGACTAATGGTGAGTCAACACTTTGTGTTAATCGTACTTGGACTTTCACGCGTTTTTCTGAAAACTGTATTTTTCAAAACGGCTTCCATGATATCTGAAAAACTATTGAACGGATTTTGCTCAAATGTTTGTGGTATAGTTCCACCCAAACTAGAATAATTCTGATATCTGTCACGGTTTTTAAAGCTGAAAACGTCGAAAAAAATGACGAAATTTGGAACTTGACTTTTAAAACCGTGCCGAAAATTCGATTTTCGATATTTTTACTTTACTCTAGTTCCGGCGATGGCCTCAGGTCTCCAAATTAAAATGTCGTTTGACTTTTTAATTTTAGGTGAGCAAAACCTCCGGAATCGTGGCAACCGTCAACCACCCTCTCTTAGAAATGGATGTCTTCCGATCCGTGTAAAGTTGATTCAACTCGTTATTTTTGTTTGATAAAATTCGCAGGGATTGTAAAAATATTAATACATGTGTGGTAAAAATTCAAAGTTAGTATGTTGTAATGGCTCGGAAAAAAAATTCCCGAAAAAAGCGACAATAAATGGCTGCCACATGCAACGACTCCCTTAAGGGGTTAACCCCACTTGCGATTTTGAAAAAATTGATTTTGCATTTTTTTTTAAGCATAAGTATCTGAGAATATGTCCTGAAAAGTTCAAGTCGATCCGAACAAAATTGACTGAGATATGAGCGTTGAAAAAAAAGAATCCGCGTTGAAAGAGCGTTGAAAGAGAAACGTTAAACGCGTTTTTCTCAAAATGGCATTTCTGAAGTCGGTGACCAAGATTACTCGAACACTAATGAACCGATCTTCTTGGAATTTTGCAGGCTTATTTAATACATAAAAATGTAGTCTTTAATCGTTCGATTTTTTTTCGAAAAAAAATGACCGTTTTATAGCAAAAAAACGGCGGTTTTTTTCGTTAGAATCGAACCATTAACTTTGACTGTCCGCCATTTTGTGAAAAATGAATATTTTTTAAAATCCTTCGATTAAAGATTAGTTTATACTTATATTTGACTAAATCCATCCGCATTTTTTTCTTCAGATGATCCACTTCGCCGCTATGTTGGTCACCGCAAACCGTGTATATGAAAACATTATTTCATTGACGGCCATTTGCCACTAAACAATGTAATATTTTTCAATAAAAAAAATTACTGAAAGTTTTTCAAGATGTGTTCTTTAAGATGGTATATCGGTCGATTAAAAAAGTTTTGTAGTTTTCTTTTAAAAAAATCATGGAAACGGCCTTTTTTGCGCTACAAGTGGGGGTAACGCCTTAACGTAGAATAAAATGGCGCTATAAAAAAGATAGGTTCCCATTACCGAAAAAAATTGACCTTGAAATCACCTTGAGACCGTCCGTGAAATGAAAAAATGATCGTGCTGCTATATCTCTCGGTTGAATCTACTTGATACGTGTCTCGGGATTGTTCCATTTCCTTCGCCGTTCTTGAGTTATTACGATGTCTCAAGATAACTGGGACACCCTGTATATAAGCACCGAAGATGCGCCGCGTAATAGCGTTGGGACCGCCGCGTCATTTGTTATTTATTTTTGCAATCTTTTCTTCTTGGCTTTCTGCGGCTTTTTTTATCCGCAAACCGGTCTGGAATGAACGTACGAGGATGGTGACAGACGCGGACTAGTGGCGCAGCCGTGAAATTTGAGCTCAACCAATTTAGCAGCTCCGAAACGTCTTGATGAGCTAATTTTGGAGGATAATAAAATTACGAAAGAAGACGGAACTTGAAGTGATCGAGAAACGGATTTCGCGAAAATTGAAATAAACGGGTTCACAAGAGTTTGAAATTCGGCTCGTATTTTTGGTTCGGGCATGTGGAAACGTAGTTTTTTGTTTCTTGTTTTCAATCGGTGGACCTTGTATCAGGCTGAACAATTATAACTCGAGTTGAATTTTCACGAATTAACTCAACCATACACACCCAGTCGAAGTTCGTTGAATAAAGGTTGATAACTTTGTGTCATTTATTAGGATGAGTTCTGGTGGGTTTTTAAAAAGAAAGTTCGTTACATAGGCATTGGTAACGGTGTGTCATTTATTTTTAACGAACAACTGGAATATTAGAAATGAATTTGAATTTTTACGAACTGACATACACAAATTAAGGGGCCAGTCGACTTTGAAAATTTCAAAATATCGAAAGCAAGCAAGACTTGAAGAAATCGACGATGATGAGCAATCAGAAGGGATTTTGTACGGTGCAGGAATTGCCGATTGAGTTTTGGTAAGAGTTTTTCATAGTATGAACTTCAAACGCGTTTTTCTCGAAACAACGTTTTCAAAATCTAGCTCCATCGTATCTCTAAAACTAATAAACCGATTCTCTTGAAATTTAAACCACATATTGTAAACATGATTCGCAACAAGATGATCCTCGGTGGTTTTAAAATTTTGATTTTTACTCTTTTTTGCGAAAAACTGCGAAAAAACGGTTTTTTAATACTTTTCTCGTTTTTCAGCTGCCATTTTTTTATTTTTTCATGAAACTTTATATCCGAGGGTCATTTTGTAGCTGGTGTCATACTGAATCTAATGGACTTTGATTTTTTTCGTTTCGGACAAGCCGTTGCCGAGTTGTGATGGAGCCACCTAGCCCACCTATTTTTGAGGCGTTACGTTAAACCATAGTTTTTGTACTTAAAAATGAATTAAAATTTTGTTTTAATGTATTTCAAGACTTTATTTATCAAGCCCAACAACTTTTATATCCATATCTTTAATAAAATCCTCAAAAAAAAAATGGCGAAAGTAGCCTCTTTTTCGTGGCTCCAAAGTGCACTGGCCCCTCAACCCAAACGAAGTTCGTTAGATGAAGTTTGATAACTTGGGGTAATTTATTAGAATGAGTTTAGTTGGGCTTGTTGGAAAAAGTTTGTTAAATAGTGGTTGAAAACGTTGTGTCATTTATTTCAATGAAGGGCTGGACGATTAGAAATGGATTTACATTCTTATGAATTAAGGCCATAGGCCACAGTAACGGGTATCAAATCATGTGCGAATTTAACCATTTTTTATCGTATGAAAAAGTGATTCACTTATGAATATATATATTTTTTTTCGGTGTACAAAATGGCCGAATACTCGAAACTTCTCGAAACAGCTTTTTTCCAATTGGCGTGACAAATAACTTCAACAATTTTCACTCGATTTACTTCAAATTTAAAAGTTATGTTTCTAATTGCACTTCGCAGAGAAGTACGCACGGAATTTCTTATTAAGGAGGTACACCAGCTTCAGCAAAATGGTGATAGATCAATAAAAATTGGTGAATATATTCTTTAGTATTATTCATGTAGATACAAATTTTTTCAGATTTTTTGGTTGTGCCGTTTTCTTACAAATAATTCCCAAGCGTTTATTCTTATACCCGGAATATATACCTATATCTATAAAAACGCTATGCTTATACACGTGAACTTCAATGTTCAATTACTCGATAACGGCACAATGAAAAAATCTGAAAAAAATTGTATTGACATATATAATACTAAAGAATATATTCACAAAATTTTATTGATCTATCACCATTTTGAAATTTTACCATGGTTTAGCATGGCAACATTGTATGAAGCTGGTGTACCTCCTTAATAGCAAACTTTTCATTTTATGAGCAGTTTATGAGCAGTTTTAACGAAATTTTCCACTTAAAATTCATTTCTTAAGTTCAAATACCTACAACTTTTGAATAAATCAATATCTTTTAAATTCCGTACGTAGTTCCCTAGGTATTCTAATGGAGATTGACGAGAATTTATGTTTTTTGTTCTAGGTCAAAAGTTGTGGATGCTAAACGTCATGCAGCGGAGCGCCTAAAAAAAGATTACAAAAGAAAATATTAGTAGTCGGCCATTTTGTACATCGGGATAAAAAATTCTAACAGCTTCATATTAAACAGATAGGTAATTAATTTGATGAGTGAATCACTTTTTCATACGAAAAAAATGGTTAAATTCGCACAAGATTTTATACCCGTTACTGTGGCCTAAGGCCTTAACTAACCCAAACAAATCCAAACGATGTTTCTTCATTGAAGTTTGACACATTTGTGCCATTTATTATAATGTGTTCTGTTGGGTTTAAAAATAATTTAAAAAAACGTTTCTTAAATGAGGGCGGATAACTTTATGTCATTTATTTTAAACGAAGGACTGGACGATGAGAAATGAATTTGAATTTTTATGAATTGACTAACCCTGACAAATCCAATCGAAGTTTGTCGAATGAAGGTTGATAATTTTCTGCAATTTTTTAGGATGGGTTCTGTTGGGTTTTTTGAGAAAAGTTTGCTAGATAGGGGTTGATAAAGTTGTGTAATTTATTTCAATAAAGGACTGAACGATTATAGATGGTTTTAAATTTTGTATGATTCGACGAACCCAAACCAAGCCAAACGAAGTTGATTAGATGAAGTTTGATAATTAGAAGCACTTTATTATAATAAGTTTGGTTGGGCTTGTTGAAAAAAGTTTGTTAAATAAAGGTTGATAACGTTGTGTCATTTATTTCAATGACGAGCTAGACGATTAGAAATGCATTACATTTTTTTTTACATCGATTAATCCAAATCAACCCAAACGAAATTTCTGAATAAAGTCTGTTAACTTTTTGCAATTTATCGAAATGACTTTGGTTGGATTCTTTGACTAAAAGTTTGTTAAATAAGGGATGATAACGTTCTGTAATTTATTTCAATGAAGGACCGAACGATTATTAACGGATTTGAATGTTTTATAAATTAACTTACCCAAAAAAAACCCAAACGAAGTTTGCGAAATGAAGCTTGATAACTTTGTGCACTTTATTATCATACATTTGGTTCGATTTTTTGTAATTTGTCAAATGCAAGTTGACTGCGTTCTGTAATTTATTTCAATAAAGGTCTTTAATTACTTTCAATTAATATATGCCAATAAAGATTACAAGTGGATTTGAATTTTGATGAATTAAATAACCCAAGCGAAGACAAACGAACGAATTAATTAATTTTAACAATCCGTAGTGATGCTTTGATAAAATCTTTCCGAAAAGTATTGTCTTTTTTTATCGTCAAAAAAGTCTATTCTGGAAAAAAAATTCTATTATAACTAGAGTCCATTAGTATGATTATTTTTGTCCATCTGCCATTACAAACGTCCCGTTTCGAGTAAAACGTCCAGTAGGTTGAATCGCACGTATCTCGTTTGCGATGGACGAGCCATAGGTGTGCACGAGAAACCGAACGACAGACGAGAGAACGTCCGAACAACTGCGCTCTCTCACCTCTGTCATAAAGTGGTCAAACGTCACGCGTATTCATGAATAAACGATGGAAATTTACGGGACCGTTCCAATGTCCACGCCGACAATGGACGAGGTGACCGAGCGCGTCAGCCGCACGAACATTTTTCTACGTTTCGATGACAAACTTTCACGAGTTTTCGCTCAAACAGCATTTTGCAATGAAGGAAACAAAAAAAAATGGCAAAAAAAACATGTAAATTAATCCAAGGTAAATTCAATGGAAGCTGATTCGATTCGTCCTCTTTTTTCGATTGCTCTTCCATTTTTTTAGACAATCGCTTCCGGCGGAGGGCTTCGTTTTTTTTTGCGAAACAATTTCCGGTCTTACTTTGATCCATTTTTTTTCGCGTTCAACCAAGGATTCTGTTTTTTCAATTAACTTTATGCGGAACGCGATATTTGCGATGCAATTTTATTGTGAACGGGATCGTTGTTTTCCTCGTTCGAACGAAATGACAATGGCGACATCGATACCAATTGCGCAAGTTGCTCAATGGAAGGGAAACGGACTTTGGTCCACGAGAAAGTTGGCATTTTGAGCAGTGCTCGCACGGGGCAATACTTGGATAGGTGACCGCTCAGCCACCATTTTCGAGACTTAAGGCCTTAAGCCACAGTAATGGGTATAAAATCATGTGCGAATTTGATAATTTTTTTTCGTATGAAAAAGTGATTTACTCATAAAATTAATTACACATCTGTTTAGTATGAATATCAAGCTGTTAGAATTTTTTTATGTACAAAATGGCCGACTACAATTGGCGTGACAAATAACTTCAACAATTTTCATTCGATTTACTTCAAATTGAAAAATTATGTTCCTAATTGCATTCCGCAGAGAAGTGCGTACGGAATTTCTGATTCATCGAAAACTTTTCATCTTATGAGCATTTATGACGAAATTTTTCGCTGAAATTTAATTTCTTAAGTTCAAATACCTACAACTTTTGAATAAAACAATATTTTTTTAATTCCGTACGTACTTCTCTAGGTATTATAATGTAGATTGACGGGAATTTTGGTTTTTCGTTCTAGGTCAAAAATTGTGGATGCTAAATGTCACGCCGAGGAGCGCCTAAAAAAAGAGAACAAAAGAAAATATTAGTAGTTGGCCATTTTGTACATCGAAAAAAAAATTCTAACAGCTTGATATTCATACTAAATAGATGAGTAATTAATTTTGTGAGTGAATCCCTTTTTCATAGGAAAAAAATGGTTAAATTCGCACATGATTTCATACCCGTTACTGTGGCCTAAGGCCTTAAGGTATGTTTTATCACTACTTTTGGCTGTTATATGGTTTTTTTTATTTTGATTAATCTTTAAGAATGACAGAGGTATATTTAAACTAGCGTGACGTGTAGCTAAAAAACTAATCGACCGATTCTGATAAAATTTGGCATAAATCTTTCTAACCTTATTGTCTAAAACATTTCTTAATTGCAAAATGTAGCCATTTTTTGGAAAATTCAACCTTTTTGGTTCAAAACGTACCGTTTCATCGGTTTTCAAGATTTCTCACTTTTTCTTGGTTCATATTCCGCGTATTAGTGTTAATAGAAGAAAAATCTTCTTTGGTTTTTTTTCAGATTAATGCCGCCGACGCTACTCGTCACGCCGCCTGACAACATCCGCCGCAACCCGTTTAGAAAAACGTGCCATACCGCCGTCATTTTCAAAGATTAATGTAATAAATACCACGTAACAGCCAAAAATAGTTATAAAACATAACCTAAGTTTCAAAAACGGTGAAGAAATATTTCCTTTAAAACAAAATCATGAAAATCAGCCACTTTTTTCGCCGAGAGGTATCCTCCCCCTTAATACCTTTATACCGTATAAATAATATTATATATATTAAAGCCTTATATACCTTTGAAGGAAAAACAATGTATCGTTTTTTTTATATTGGCTTAAATAATGTAGAAACATCTAAAAAATCATATAATTGGTATGTATAAGCATCCCAAGAATAATATGGTCCAAAGAGAGATTTTTTTGGCATTCAAAATGCTTTTTAAACTGCATATGGTTGTTGAGGTAGGCTGGGTAGGAGGTAGGAGGTCACATGAATTTACGCTACCCCCACTCCACTGCCGCTGTGTTGTTGTAGAGTGGGGGGAGCTGCGTCATGCTGAATGCCTGTGATTGGTTGAAAAATTCCCTCTCTCCACCCAATTCTAATATTATAAATTCAAAAATTATATTACAACTTATATTACAAAATTTATGTAACAATTATTATGCAAACAAACGCAAAAAACCCCCAAACAACCCTGAAAAAACCCAAACGACCCCAAAACAAACCCAAACAAATCCCAAAAAAAGTATGTAAAATCCCGATCTCGTCATCCCAATACTCTCATCAGAAAAACAATCGACTTGTTTTTTGGGCCCCAAGTACAGAATATATCACGATTTTTTCGGTATCAAAATAGTATTTGAACATTTCCATCGCAAACTCTCTCTCGCCACCGAGCATGCACTATCGCAAATTTGAAACGACAGGGATAAGATTGAAATGTCAGTTAAGGGAGTAGTCTGGTCTAGAAATTTGACAAAATCGATTTTTTTTTTTCATTTCATTATTCCTCAGACCTTTCTTAATACTCTCGTGAAAACCGTTTATTGATATTTCAAAAATAAGCAGAGTAATAGAAATGATAAGCAAGCCGCGCGCAAACCTCATCTAACGGTATAAAAACTTTGAACGCGTATATCTCAGAACTATGTTTTTCAAATCGGCGCCCACGATATCTCGATAACTAATTGACCGATCGAGCTGAAATTTTGCACATACCTTCGGTAGCCTCTTTCTGAGGACTGGTAGCAGAATTGAGTCGAACAGTAATTTTGCCCACATTTTATAACTCGTCGAATACCCGAAAATGTATGAAATATCGTTAATCAAAGTTTAACAGGTCGCCATTTTGTAACAAAGTTTTTTTAAGTACTAATTCTGCTACCTGTGCTCAGAATACTCATACAGATTGAGAATATATATATAATTTTTTTTTTTAGATGCATACAACATCACCCAGAGTGGGCGCCGATTGAGGCGGTTTTCAGCGGACCATGTTGTAAAAAAATAAAAAACTACATGAAAATATTTAAAATAATTTTTTTTTAATGTAAATACATTCTCAAAGGAACAATAAATACATAGGTAAAATTTCATGAAGACAACTTCAACGGTTTAAGGAAGACTTTGTCCTTGAAAGAGCAGCGGGGGATGTTAGCGGCTCAACATGAGCAGCTAGAAGAAGAGGAGGGATGCCTCTATGGACCAGGCATTGCCGATTAGCGGTAATTATAAACACATTTGCGTTTTTCTCGAAAACACGTTTTTAAAAATGGCTGACATTCTCCTGACCGCTGTAATTAACATATCGACCTGAAATTTGCAGAACATACTCAGAAAATATGTCTTCACGGAATGACGGATCGTTTTTCCGATAGATACATTTTTGCATTTATTATTTATCTTTTTATGCGAAAAAAAACGCGAAAATTCGATTTTTTTTTAAATTGCCGCCATTTTCCGAAATTTGTACTAAACGAAAAACCCATCCGTCATTCCATGACCAAAGGATCACAGATTGATAATATGCTTTGAATTTGTGTTTCAGATCAACAAAGAGGGGATCAGTGATGTCAGCCGTTTACCTACCGCGATTTGAGGACCTGTTTTCGCGGAGCTGCAACGGCCGCCATTTTGGTATTTTTTTTTCAAAAAAGAATTTGTTAACGTTCTGTATATCATGAATAAAATCAAGAAAAAAAACGCACTCAAAAAGCTTTACTCGTTTCCTTTGAAAAAAATAAAATGTAAACACCTGAAATATGGCACTCCAAGGACAAAGTCTCCGTTAAAAGTTGTTCCAACCCAAAAATTACGTCAATAATCTCGCTCTAGACCAGGCTACTGCCTTAAGGGAAACCCATCCACAATTCACCAACCCAGCAATCATAGTGCCTTCCCCAGCCACCCGATGATTGCCCTGCCAATCAGCTGCAGGGCAATCTAGCTTTTCTCTACGACCCTTAGCCATGTTTGTTGCGAAAACCAGGGACTTTTCTCTCACTGCACGCAATTCCCCATATTCCGCAGACGACTTTTTTCCCCCCTTGATCGTAACAAGTTTCCAACTTCGCGACGAACAGTCAGGAAATTTTCAGCGCCACCGTCACGTGAAACGTTGAATTTCCGGGTGCTTATTAGACCGGGACAAAGAGACACCGGGTGTATCGAAGGAAACAGAAGGTTCGTGCAGAGAAAGAGTCGAGCCAAAGAGCACGTGTGTGTGTGTGTGTAATACTCGCCGCATACGTAATTGCGCGTTACCGAATACCAGTTTATGCACGTACTTGGCACGGCTCGATGAAAACTCGCGGAAACTCGCAACAGGCGAATTTAAGACGTGTCTTATACGTTCCTAGCTCGATATATAATACAGACTAAGAGAGATATGTATAGGGGGTGTTAAGAAGGTCGATACAGAGTCTTAAGGCCTTAGGCCACAGTAACGGGTATAAAATCATGTGCGAATTTAACAATATATTTTCGTATCAAAAAGTGATTCACTCATTAATTACACATCTATTCAGTATAAATATCAAGCTGTTAGAAAGTATATATATCTTTTTTCGTTGTATAAAATGACCGACTAATAATATTTTTTTTATCTTTTTTTAGGCGTTCCGCGCCGTGACATTTAGCATCCACAATTTTTTTACCAAAAACAAAAAAAAAAATTCTCGTCAATCTACATTGGAATACCTAGAGAAGTACATACGGAATTTAAAAAATATTGTTTTATTCAAAAGTTGTAGGTATTTGAACGTAAGAAATTAATTTTCAGTGAAAAATTTCGTTATAACTGCTCATGAACCCAAACCCAAACGAACCCAAACAAACCCAAACAAACTCATAAAATGAAAAGTTTTCGATTGATCAGAAATTCCGTACGTACTTCTCTGCGAAATGCAATTAGGAACATAACTTTTATATTTGAAGTAAATCGAGTGAAAATTTTTGATGTTTTTCGTTACGCCAATTGGAAAAAAGGGGTTTCGAGAAGTTTCGAGTAGTCGGCCAATGTGTGCATCGAAAAAAATATATATTTTCCAACAGCTTGATATTCATACTAAATAGACATGTCATTAATTTTACGAGTGAATCACTTTTTCATACGAAAAAAAAAATTCTCAAATTGGCACATGATTTTATACCCGTTACTGTGGCCTAAGGCCTTAAGGGGGTGATAGGTCACATCGTTAGGAACATATCTAGTCTAGGTTACCTTAGTCCAAACTCTAAGGATTTCGAGTTATCATGGTGTGATTTTTGGAAAATTTCCCAAAATAAGGTACTAACTCGTTCATAATGTTCGAACAGACAATAATTGGTAAGTAAAAACTTATTTGCGTCTCAGCTTAATGTGTATTCAATCGACAAACACCAATACAATGATCTGTATCCACACGACGAACTAAACAGGACGTGTTGAATAATTCAAAACTTTTCACAAAATAAATATACCTCTTATGTTAACGCTATTTTAAAAAAAATTGCATTAACATAAGAGGTAAAGGAGTTTTCTAATTTTGGGAAATTTTCCAAAAATCATCCTTACCATGATAACTCGAAATCATTAGACTTTGCATTAAGGTAACCTTGGTTGAATATGTTCCTAACGAGGTCACCTATTACCCCCTTAAGGCTTTGCATCGACCTTCCCAACACCCTGTATATTGGGTGTCTCAAAATGAACTGACATTTTAATTTATTAGCAAAACGTATTATTTATTTGAAGTGCGAATATTTTTACTTTAAGTGAAGTTTCTGCCTTGTTGGGCCAAAAAATATTCGATTTTGCACCAATTTTTTATACGAAAAGTATTGAATATAGAATGTTGATGTTTGGTATGTTGACTAAGCGGTCTTTATTGAACATCAAAATATTTTTGAAAGTTTGACAAAACATGGTGGTGGGAGTGGGAAGGAGCCACGTATGTCAGTGCGCCGGCAATGATATTCTTCGCTTGCGGAAGTCCTAAGTCCCGGACAGGTGATCCGAAGCAAAAAAGTCAAACATATTCTTACTTTGTACAATATTGTGTATGAGTTGACCTAGAATCAAGAAGAAAAATTGAAAAATAAAAGTATAGTGAGCAAAAAAACTCCGAAAATTTTTGGGAAAAAAAACAAACTTCCTTCCAATCGCTCACTACTTTTTTATTTTTCAATTTTTCTTCTTGATTCTAGATCAACTTATGCACAATATTGTACAAAGTAAATATATGTTTGATTTTTTTGCTTCAGATCACCTGCCCCGGACTTAGGACTTCCGCAAGCGAAGAATGTCATCGCTCGCGCACCGACATACGTGGCTCCTCCCACGCCCACCACCATGTTTTGTCAAACTTAAAAAAATATTTTCATGTTCAATAAACACCGCTTAGTCAACATACCAAATATCAACATTATACATTTAATACCTTTCGCATAAAAATTGGTGAAAAATCTAACATTTTTTGGCCCAACAAGGCAGAACCTTCTCTTAGGGTAGTACCTCCACGGAAGAGTTGAATTAAGAAATGGTTCAAATTTGACATATATGTTATTTAATACATTATCCAAACATCTGTGCAATTTGAGTAAGTTTGACCACCCCAAACCTTAGATAGTTACACTTAAAGTTGGCTTGGTTTACACGTAACGTTGCGTTATGATGGGCAAACAGAGCATCATTAATTCTACCGTCAAAACTAAAATTAAGAAATTGATAAAAAACGAGGATAAGCTAGAGTAAGATATCACGAATAATGTGAAAAAAAAAATGAGAATGATTCACCATCTAGTTTCCAAGATATAACCATGAGAAGCCCTCACAATTTTGGTGCAAAGCCTGGCAAAGCCTGGACAGTCCCGGCAAAAAGTTTACTGGCAATGGTAGATCAAAAACACATTATAAAATATATTTTACGGCAATAAATTATATCCATCGTATTATCTACTAGTACCGAGTCAATATTGCGTAGTTTTTAATTTTATTTATTACTAATTGAACCAATTATCAATCTTTTGAACATGAACATAGTATGTAAACTTTTGGTTGAGATTTTCGCAGAGGAAATACCTTAACATAAGGTACAGTCGAACCTTGATATAACGAAGATTTGTCCATTCCCTTCCGATAGACACCCGAAACCTTGACACAACAACATAATCATATACATTATGCTCTAATTCCTAATTGCTTGTAAAAATGTCTCTAATCAAAACATTTCTTTCTTTAAAAAAATATCCCCATATTTATGGTACTAATATATTTTTTCTAAAGAACATTTTAAGGAACATGACTTCGATATAACATAACCTCAATATAGAGAAAATTTGATATAACGTACCTCCCTAAAGATTCGTTATACCGAAGTTCGACTATACAAACATGGAGGTTATGTGTGGAACGCAATATCCGATAAATGGCCGCCTCGTCCCTGTTTGCAAACGTTCACTTTTTTGACGAAATCTTCAATAACATTTTGGCATAATTGTGGGATAATTTCATTAATGGTGCGTCCAATTGCTTCCTTGAGCTCCGGAATGGCCTGTGGATCATTGGCATACACTTTTCCTTTCAGAAAACCCCAAAGAAAGAGGTCCAATGGCATCGCACGATCTTGGTGGCCAATTCACTTCGCCGGGGCAAGAGATAACACGACCATGAAACTTCGTTTGCAATAACTGCATTGTTTCGCCCGCAGTGTTGCAGGTTGCACCATCTTGCTGAAAGAATATGTCTTCCAAGTCCATGCTGTTGATGTCATTTATCGGATATTGTGTTCCACACATAACCTCTATGTTTGTACCTCATATTGAAATAAAGATATTTGTACTTTTCAAATAAATAATACGGTTTATTAAGGTGTTACCCCCACTTGCGATTTTGAAAAAATCGATTTTTTTTCCATTTTTTTGAAGTATAAGTATCTGAGAATATGTCCTGAAAATTTCAAGTCGATCCGAACAAAATTGACTGAGATATGAGCGTTGAAAGAGAAGAATCCGCGTTGAAAGAGAAACTTTAAACGCGTTTTTCTCAAAATGGCATTTCTGAAGTCGGTGACCAAGATTACTCGAACACTAATGAACCGATCTTTTTGAAATTTTACCGGCTTATTTAATACATAAAAATGTAGTCTTTAATCGTTCGATTTTTTTTCGAAAAAATGGCCGTTTTATAGCCAAAAAACGGCCGTTTTTTTCGTTAAAATCGAACCATTAACTTTGACTGTCCGCCATTTTGTGAAAAATGAATATTTTTTAAAATCCTTCTATTAAAGACTAGTTTATACTTATATTTGACTAAATCCATCCGCATTTTGTTTTTTTCAGATGATCCACTTCGCCGCAATGTTGGTCACCGCAAACCGTGTATATAAAAACATTATTTCATTGGCGGCCATTTGCCACTAAACAATGTAATATTTTTCAATAAAACAATTACTGAAAGTTCTTCAAGATGTGTTCTTTAAGATGGTATATTGATCGATTAAGAAAGTTTTGTACTTTTCTTGAAAAAAATTCATGAAAAAAGCCGTTTTTTGCGCTACAAGTGGGGGTAACGCCTTAATAAATTAAAATGTCACGTCATTGTGAGACACCCTTTATATATATAGGGTGACAATTGTAAGGTGGCCTAGTGTTTTTAGGGATCTTTCGCAGATTTGTTTTCCAAATGGGCTTGAAAAACATGATTTTCAATAGTCTTTCAAGTCCCCTTCGAAAAAATACATCCGGTTTTTGTAATGAGTAGTATTTGCCAGAAAAAATTTAGTATTCTGGAAAAAAAATCAAAATTACAATTTGAATACAGCAGAATGAAGATAATTACATTCCGAATACGAAACACTCCTGAAAAACTTTTCCTGGGTTTCCTGTCATCGAGAAAAAAATTATCAAAAAAGCAATTTAAAGTGTATAAATCGAGTTTATTCCATTTGAAAAACGTCTTTTCGCATTTTGGCATATTGGTCACAAAAAAAATGGATTATTCTAGAAAAAAAAAATTCTATTTTGAGTTCAGCAGAATGAAAGTTCTACTCATCCCGAAAATGCGCTATATTTGTTTTCGAAAAGGACTTGAAAAACCATTGAATGTCATACTTCAAATGTCATTCACGAGTCATGCGTATTCGGAATTTAATTATTTTGATTCTGCTAAACTCAAAATGGAATTTCGATTTTTTTTTTCACAATGCTCAATTTTATCTGACAAATAGTACTCATCACAAGAATTCGCTGTGCATTTTTTAAATGTAATATTTTTCTAGTCATTCACCACTCTTTTGTATTCGGGGTTAAATTATCTTCATTCTGCTGAACTCAAAATGGAATTTTCATTTGTTTCTAGAATGCTTAATTTTTTTTGGCAAATCGGTGCTGCTCATCACAAAAATACGTGATATTTTTTTTCGAAGAGAACTTGAATAACCGTTAAATGTCAATTTTTTAATGTCATTCACGACTCTTTCGTATTCGGAATTTAATTATTTTTATTCTGCTGACCTCAAAATAGAATTTTGATTTTTTTTTCGGAATGTTCAATTTTTCTGGCAAATACTACTCTTCGCAAAAATACAGTAGATTTTTTTTTTAAATAAAAAAACAAACTGAGATCTTGCCAACTTATAATTGTCACCCCATATATATATATATATATATATGCATACATTAATTAAACGATCGTGAGAGTGTGCCAAGGCCGTTATAGCGCGGATTCCCGCACTCGCGACTTTTTGCGCGACCCTGAACATGAAACGACAAACGTTGAGACTTTTATCCCTATTTGCGACCCAGCCTGACTATCAATTTCCGCCGAGTGATCGAAGGTGCGAAGAGCAAAGAGCAAAAGAAATCACGGAGCGATTTCGCAGCCGAACATTTCACGCGGAAAGCAAAGTATACACTTTTTTTTTCAAATCAGCCTCTTTTTAATCTCCAGTGAAATTGCAGTAAATTCGTGTCAACTGATCTTGGCTGCGAGAGAGATTGATTAATCAATCGGGTTCGTTTGTGCGTTGGCTGAATATCCGGTAGTAATAAAATGACAGAGATTCGTTTATTTACTAAGTGAGGAGAGAAAAAAAATTACGATTGGATCAATTACATTCGTGGTTGTTTAACGAAGCGGTGCAGACGGAATAACATGCAAAGTGCGTAAACGGAATAATGGAGATTGAATTATGTAAATGGGGCGCGGTAATAACATGGTATGAAGAATAATAACGACGTAGGGTACGAATTATGGCGGTATAAAGAATGAGGATAAAATGAGGGTGCAATGGTTGGTAAAACGAATAGACGTGGGAAGCCCTCAATTATAAGACCTACCATGAATTCTAAGGTGTCAAAAATGGATAGATGGTTTATTAGTGCACCAGGTTTTGAAAACCCTCTGACGCATAATTCGTAAAAAATATTTAAAAAATTTCATTGAAAAAAAAACATCGATACAAAGAAAAGTTCATACTAAAGTTATACTAATTTTAGTTTTGTATTAAAAGTTGAACAAAAATTATATGCAAAATTTCATTAATTGTCTACAAAAGTTATACGATAATAACAATAATAAGAGAGAGAGAGAGAGAGAGAGAGAGAGAGAGAGAGAGAGAGAGAGAGAAACAAAAGAGAGACACAAATTACAGGTATTCCATTTTTTTGGCGTCCGAGAGAAAACAAACATAGGCAACATTTTGTAATTGACTGTATTAAATTATGCAAAAATGACAAGTAGTCGCGACAAATAATGTATATATATATATATTTTTTTTTTTAAACTATTTTTGCCATCTAAAATATGATACAAAAATATTATGTATAATATTTAATACACATATAATAATATTAATATAATACATAAAAATATATAATATATATGTGTAATATATAAAGCAAGTTTGTATATGAATTTATAATATTTATACACATCTATATAATACAGTTCCAAAGTTTCGTTCCCAGAGGAAAATCCACAAAAACTTTTTTCCGATGAAGGGGTTAGGCCAGAGTAACGGGTATACAATCATGGGCGAATTGAACAATTTTTTTTCGTATGAAAAAGTGATTCACTCATGAAATTAATTACACATCTATTTAGTATGAATATCAAGTTGTTAGAAAAAATATATATATATTTTTTTTAAGTACAAAATGGCCGACTACTCGAAACTTCTCGAAACAGCTGTTTTCCAATTGGCGTGATAAATAACGTCAACAATTTTCACTCGATTTACTTCACATTTGAAAATTATGTTCCTAATTGCATTTCGCAGAGAAGTACGTACGGAATTTCTGATTAATCGAAAACGTTTCATTTTATGAGCAGTTTATGAGCAGTTATAACGAAATTTTTCACTGAAAATCTTTTTCTTAAGTTCAAATATCCACAACTTTTTAATAAAACAATATTTTTTTAAAATTCCGTCCGTACTTCTTTAGGTATTCTATTGTAGATTGACGAGAATTTTTGTTTTTTGTTCTAGGTCAAAAATTGCGGATGCCAAATGTCACGCCGCGGAGCGCCTAAAAAAAAGAAAATATTAGCAGTCAGCCATTTTTTACATCGAAAAAAAAATGTCTAATAGCTTGATATTCATACTGAACAGATGTGTAATTAATTTTATGAGTGAATCACTTTTTCATACGAAAAAAAAATTGTTAAATTCGCACATGATTTTATACCCGTTACTAACCCCGGCCTAACACCTTAAGGAGTTACACCTAGATGGTCGAGGTCGAGGATTTAGAAGCTATGAACATTCCGTCGACTATGGAAGACCTACACTATGGGCCTGGTATCGATGATTCCACGTAAGTTGACAAATTTCATGATTTATTCGTTCCCAAATTTTCAAACGCGTTTTTCTCAAAAACACGTTTTTCAAATCGGCACCCAAAATTTCTCGAAAACCAATGAACCGATTGCCTCGAGGTTTTTTGTGGTTATTCTATACACCATTATCTAGTACTTGTCATAGGATTTTTTTTCCGTTACTTAGTTTTTCTTTTATAGGCAAAATAATAACTAATTTTTGGCCCAAAAATCACTATTTGTGTTCAAACGTCCGCCATTTTGTCATAAATCGATATTTTCAAAATCGGCTATGACAACTACTAGATTATAGTATCTAATTCAATAATCTTTTTGGTTTTTTTTTCAGATGATTTTTGAAGAAACGCCAGTGGGTACCGTACGCGCACATATTTTTACGACGCTCCAAGGATCATACAATATCCATGTATATTTTTGATATTTTCAATAAAGAAAATTAAACATATTTTTGATTGAATGTACTTTTAGATAATTAAAACCCTGATCCGAAATTTCGAATAGTTTTCCTTGAAAAAAATTCACAAAAATGACCTTTTTCCGGCTCCTAGGTGTATATCTCCCCTTAAAACACGTCGTCCGCAATTTGTTTCAACTCTGCTTCGTCAAAAGATTCCCCACAATTAAAAGACCGATTAAAACGAAAAATATCGAGCTCCGATATCAAGAATAAATGAGCGCGAAAGTCTTATCACGAATACTTCGTGAATGCAGATATGCGTGCGATTATCTCGAAATATCTCGCGTTACGTTCGTTGCTACCAGATTAGACGGTTGTCCCTAAAAAATGCTCACTCCCATCTCTTCCAACAATAGACACGTTGATAGACGTGGACGTGACTTATCTGGCATAGGATTCAGCACACTCTTCCACGTTCTATTTCATTTTGGCAATGACGTGCGAGTGATATGCAAACAAATGGGAACATACCTCGAGTAATAGCGGCGTTTTCGCTCAATCGAACGAATCGGTGTCGGGTACTCGGTAAGTTTGGATCGAAGATTATTTCCAACTTTCGTTGTCCTACAGCTGGTTTTTTTCAAATCCAACGCACGAATTGATAAAAAAAAAAAGGCGGGAAAAATATTGGCGTTCGGAAAGTATGCGTCGCTTGGAGTAAAAAGAAAGTGGAGCAGTGGGTGAGACGAGTAGTGATTGTAATGGCCCGACTTATGAGGAGAAATGTGGAAGCGAACGGGAAGAGAACCAACGCGTGACGCGTCCGGCACGCGACTACGAGAGCCGCGAATACCGCGAGAACACTGCGGTGGCATATACGTGTAAAGATATATATATATATATATATATATATATATATATATATATATATATATATATATATATATATATATATATATATATATAGGTGTGTGTATGTACACGTATAGACGTGGATGGAAGGAGAGACGAAGAGAGCGAAGCGTCCCGCGGCGTCGCGACGTCAGACCAGCGCGGCGCGCCCCCTTCACCCCACCTTCCACGAGGTAATCCCCTCTCTTCGTTACCAGCTCCGATCGCGCCCACATACCGATGACTACCGAAGAATACTCTCGAACAGTGTCGCAAGATTCCAAAACCCCATTGGCTGGAAGAGTACTCGCGCCTCCCGCTCGAAACAGTCGTCACACTGCCGCATCATGTCAAAAACGAGAATTGGTCATTTTTTAGGGGAACTTCAATTAGGGAATCTGTAACGAATCACTATCGTTGTGAAAAGAGTTGAAAAAGTTGTGGAGTGTAGACGATGAGGCTGGACTTTAAACGAGACTGATGCTCTTACGAGCCATTTTGGGCCATTTTGTGGGATACCGTTGGGGGCAGAAACGGTATGATGTAGGAATCCAGATTCTTTGAGAGCCGTCAGTCGGAAGACTACCTAGATCCCCTAAAAGACATCAGCTAGAAGTTTATGTGGATACTCTAAGGGCATAGGCCAGATTTAAGATTATCTAGATCCCTTAGCGGACGTCAGCGGAAAGATGATTCAGATTAGCTGAAAGGCATCATTCGGAGAATGATCCAAAACCGTAGTTTCCTAAACAGTATCTGACAAAAGATAATTCCGATTCTGTAGAATGCATCAGCTGAAATAAGGTTTTGGTTTCCTAAAAGGCATCAGGTCATCAAAATTCCCTAAAACGTATCAGCTAAAAGTTAATGTGGATTCTCTAAAAGGTAGCAGTCAAAAGGTGATCCAGATTCCCTAACGGGCGTCAGCCGAAGGGTGATTCAGGGCATTCAAGAAGATTCAGGCATTCAAGAACGATGATTCAAAAGACAGCAATCAGATGATCCAAATTTCCTGAACAGTATCAGCCGAAAGATGATTTAGATTCGCTTAATGGCATCCAGTTGGATGTATTCAGGGAATCCTATGGATCCAATAGATGCTGCAAATTCCCTAAACCGTATCAGCTAGAAGTTAACGTTGTTTCTCTAGAAGGCATCAGCCAGATCTATCGTTCAGGGCATTCGAGAAAGGGGATCCAAAAGGCATCAGTCAGTAGATGATCTCAATTTCCTGCACAGTTTCAGCTAGAAATTAAGGTGGATTCTCTCAATGGCATCAGCCGGAAATGTTTTACGTTCTCTAAAAAGCATCAGGAGAAAGATAGTTCAGATTTCCTACAAGGCAAGTCAGAAGATGATCTAGACTCCCTTACAGACATCAGCCGAAAGATGATTCAGGGCATTCAAGATGATTCTGGCATGCAAGAAAGATGATTCAAAAGACATCAGTCAGAAGATGATTCAAATTTCCTAAACAGTATCAGTCGAAAGATCATTTAGATTCCCTACATGACATCCAATTGGATGGCATTCAGAGAATCCTATGGATCCAATAGATGATCTAAATTCCCTAAGCTGTATCAGCTACAAGTTAACTTGGATCCTCTAAAAGGCATCAGCCAGTAGATACTGCAGATTCCCGGACAGGCCTGTCCAAAGGTCTGTGCCAAGCCAAAGGCGATTCAGGTTCCCTAAAAGGCATTAGTTACAAGATGATCAAGATTCCCTAAGAAACATTATCCACAAGATCCAAATTTTCTAAAATGCACTGCCCAAAAAACTATCCTGATTCGCGGAAATAAGGGAACCAGTTTTCTTTAAAGATATAACCGAGAAGAGACATGTTCCAGAGAAGTTACAGAGCAACAATTCACAGCTTGTTACCTTACAGGATAATGTCACACGGCATTCTACGTAGCTCCATTTCGATAAAGTTTTATCGCATATTTTTCCTTTTAACAGTTAAAAGGATAGAACTATAGAAATTGAGTTCAATTGACGTTTGCTTGATGAACGATTAATTTGAACACCACGGAGAATTGTCAGGATCTCATTTCTCAAAGTTCGTCCGTGGAAATTAGGAAGCTAGGAAGCCATAGAAACACTTGGGAATTTAGGAAGCCACGGAAACACTCAAGCCTTCATAAACCCATGCAACCCTCAGCAGCCTAGGAGCCCATACAGGCACTTAGAAAACTAGGAATCGATGAAAACCTTCACGAACTTGGAACCCCATGGAAACACTTAGGAACTTAGGAGCCTATGAAGACGGTTATAAACTTCGGAACCCATGAAAACACTTAGCAAACTCTGATGTACCTACGTCTGAAAAATAGATCAGTATGTACACTTCGACATTTGTCGATGAGATGCTCCACTCTCGCTACAACAAAGAAAAAAACAGAGCCCATCTACCAACGAATAGATCAGCATGTCCTCGGCGCTATCGGGCGTGCATGCCTGACATTGCAATCAAATTTCATCCTTGCCAAAATGCCGATACTCCAAGTACAATTACCAACATGTCGGGTGAAATGTGCGTCATATTGTTCGCCGAAGAACACTTTGCGGGGGCGCGAGGTAGGAGGGCAAGAAAAGCATTGCCGGGAACAGCCGGATATCGGCGTTTGGAATTTTTTTTCGGAAACTTTCCGACTGGAAGCCACGCTCGGGAACTCGAGACCACCTGCTACACCATTTTCGATTTGAAACGGAGCGGCAAAACGTTGCCCGATCTCATCTCACCCTTTTTCCTCAATACCGTTATTTCTCTCCCTTTCTCTCTTTCTCTCGCTCCTATATTTTGGCGAACCTCCACTGATACACATCTGCATATGTATGTGGCATGTATTCATCCACTCTCCAATATGGGATGGACGTAGTACACTATAACCACGGCGGAGAGTAGGAAAACGAGAACGAACGTTTATTCCGAATCGTGCACCACTGGCAAATCTAGGTCGTTATCGATAAGTCACGTACAGGGGGGGGGGGCGAGATGAGGGAGACAGAGCAGTATAGCTGAGGGGTTGGAAGTACTCCCAATATACACATTCACGCGTATCCATGTTTACAGTAGGGAAAAAAAGTGTTCGGACACCTACCTTTTCGAAAATAACTCTCAAAAAATATTTATTTGCAGGTAAATGAGATCGAGAGTTTATTATTTTACTTTATTCATTTTTTTCCTATTTTATTCCTATTACTATATTTATTTATTGCACAATTTTATAGCCTAGGACCTTAACTTCAATTTATAACGAAGATTTTGGAAAAAATCGAAAAATAGGCCGAGTTGTGACAATTGTTGTGAAGACTCAGTGCGATGTTTTATGAAACGTAAGTCGTATCTCAAAATCTGTTCATCCGATCCGTTTAATATTCTAACAGGGCACAGTCTATAGCATTTTCTGACGCGTGAACGGATGATTTTTTTATATCTTTGTTCATTTCTTAATAACAAATGATTTTTAAAAAAATTTGTCGAAAATCAAACTTTTTTTGACAATTCGCAATTTATAAAATTTCGAAAAATATCCGATTATACGAAAGTTTCAATATTATACTAAAACTATGTATTTTTTATTTCAGATGACCCTAGTTGTCATAACTGCCCACTCCGATTCGCCATGCAGCAACGACCGCACTTTGTTTAAACAATAATAACTCCATTGTTTACCAACATTTTTCAATTAAAAAAAAACTGCAACTTGGCAAGAGTATGTATTAAATGTCTGTAAAATCCCAACCTCGTCATCCACATACTCTCGTCAGAAAGATATATTGCGAATGGACAGTTTTTTGGGCCCTAAGTTTATGCAGACCCGTCAATTAAACATACTGGAAGTTTATTTCAATACAAATGATCTATGTTAATGAAATTCTCCAAAGAATATCTATGTGCACATATACTGTGTACTTATAATTTGGGTGTAAGATATATAGGACACGACAAGCCTTTAAGGGGCCAGTCCACTTTGAAAATTTAAAAAAATCGAAAGCAAGCAAGACTTGAAGAAATCGACGATGATGAGCAATGAGAAGGGATTTTTTACGGTGCAGGAATTGCCGATTGAGTTTAGGTAAGAGTTTTTCACAGTATAAACTCCAAACGCGTTTTTCTCGAAACAACGTTTTCAAAATCTAGCTCCATCGTATCTCCAAAACAAATAAACCGATTCTCTTGAAATTTGAACCACATATTGTAAACGTGATTCGCAACAAGATGACCCTCGATGATTTAAAAAAATTTATTTGTACTCTTTTCTTTTTTGCGAAAAACTGCGAAAAAACGCGTTTTTAAAAACTTTTTTCGTCTTTCATCTGCCATTTTATTATTTTTTGATAAAACTTTACATCCGAGGGTCATTTTGTAGCTGGTGTCATACTGAATCTAATGGACTTTGATTTTTTTGTTTCAGACAAGCCGTTGTATTTTTGCGACGTTACGTTAAACTATAGTTTTTGTACTTAAAAATGAATAAAAATGAATTACGTTTTTTTTTTCATGTATTTCAAGACTTTATTTATCAAGCCCAACAACTTTTATTGATATCTTTTATAAAATCCTTGAAAAAAAAAATCGCGAAAATAGCCTTTTTTCGTGGGTCCAAAGTGGACTGGTCCCTTAATGAAAAATACCGCGCTCAATTGGCGAAAACAGCAGAAGAAAAATAATTCCCTTTTCATTCGCTAAAATCCGTCAAGCATCGCAATACCAAATATGTAATTGAAAATGAAAAAAAGAAACAACCATAACAAATACATTTGCGATCGTTAAATTGCAGACGCAAAAGCTCATATTCGTTAAAAAAAATGTTGTTTCTCCGATGTTCCATTACCATGCGAGTTTCATTTACATCCAATTTTCCGAATTAATGTTAGCAATGCTGTTAAATTTCAATCCCGGTTATTGAATACGTCCGACGATATATTCCGAGCTATCCCAACCTCTACGAGCGATCGATTTTTAAATTGTTTTTTTTTTTTCATCTCCGTAAGCGTATCAAGAGCCACGGAACGTTCGCATATCGCTCAATTTAATGCATCGCGTACCAAATTGCGCATAATAATCCGCGAATTTATCCCGAGAATTGTGAGAACGTGAAACGTGAAATTGGCACCAATCACGAATTAAAATCGGTATACTTTGCCGAGAGAGATGTATTATTCGATAAACGCGAAAAGCAAATATCGTTGAACAGTTGGGTCTTTTGGAAGTATTTATTCGAAATTCCACGGGGGATCAGCGCGAGTGATAACCCCCCCTCCCCCGGCCACAGATAAGACTCGATTGTGTCGGTTCTCTCGAGATACTTTTTTTCATCGATAATTCTTTTTTTCTCTCCCCGTATCTGCGCGGCATTGGATAATTTCAGCGACCTCCCGCGTGTACGACAATCGCGAGATAACATTTCAGTGGGTCATAATTTGATTGCGTAGTAAAAAAAAAAAGACTGGTGGAGTGTGCTCATTGTTCGACAGAGCTGAAATACGATACGCGACTGGAGAAAGAGAAAAACGAGAGTCAGCGAGTCTTCTAGCAGCAGTTGTGAGTTTTCGGTGGCGTCAAAATCATATTTGGTGCCCGTCATTGCTTGCGTTATCTTCGCTACCAGCACTGTGGCTGATTTGAGGACGAGGGTAAGGTTTCGAAAACGCCCAACCTCCGATCGAGATGAAATTTTGCAGACCTCCCTTTTAATATTTTAGGACAACCCCTTGAGGGATTTTTCGCGACGCGTAATAGGTTTTGGGTTAGTTGATGTGGGTTTGTTTGGGTTTGTTGGTTTAGTTTGGGTATTTTTGTTTGGAAAAATGGAGAGCGCGATAACATATATAGGTATGAACAGAGACGTAGCAGAAATAGATATAGTTGGCGCGCATTGAAAAAAAGAACTTAAGGGGTTACCCCCACTTGCGATTTTGAAAAAATCGATTTTTTTTATTGCATTTTTTTGAAGTATAAGTATCTGAGAATATGTCCTGAAAATTTCAAGTCGATCCGACCAAAATTGACTGAGATATGAGCGTTTAAAGAGAAGAATCCGCGTTGAAAGAGCGTTGAAAGAGAAACTTTAAACGCGTTTTTCTCAAAATGGCATTTCTGAAGTCGGTGACCAAGATTACTCGAACACTAATGAACCGATCTTCTTGAAATTTTGCAGCCTTATTTAATACATAAAAATGTAGTCTTTAATCGTTCGATTTTTTTTTCGAAAAAATGGCCGTTTTATAGCCAAAAACGGCCGCTTTTTTCGTTAAAATCGAACCATTAACTTTGACTGTCCGCCATTTTGTGAAAAATGAATATTTTTTAAAATCCTTCGATTATAGACTAGTTTATACTTATATTTGACTAAATCCATCCGCATTTTTTTTTCAGATGATCCACTTCGCCGCAATGTTGGTCACCGCAAACCGTGTATATAAAAACATTATTTCATTGACGGCCATTTGCCACTAAACAATGTAATATTTTTCAATAAAAAAATTACTGAATGTTCTTCAAGATGTGTTCTTTAAGATGGCATATTTATCGATTAAAAAAGTTTTGTAGTTTTCTTTAAGAAAAATAATGAAAAAGGCCTTTTTTTGCGCTACAAGTGGGGGTAACGCCTTAAAAATGTAATATCTCGAAAACTATTGCGAGTCGCCAAAAATCCCATTAAGGATTGTCTTAAAATATTAAATGGAAGGTTTGAGCAAAATTTCAGCTCGATCGGAGGGGGGGGGGGGGGTTTCGAAACCTTATCCTTAAAAAAAACTTAAAAATTCAATATCTCGAGAACTATTACGAGTCGCCAAAATCCCTTAAAGGGTTGTTTTAAAATATCAAGAGGACGGTTTGTGCAAAATGTTTATGCTTGCTTTAAGGGGGATAGTAACCTTTAAAACCGTCAAAGATGCTAACTTTTTTGATTGTCGAAATTTGGTAATGTAACGTTTTGAAAATATGCCGGGAGAGTTTTGAAACGAAATTTAAAGTATTTCTGATATGGAAAGTGATTTAGAGACAGCTGACGACGGCGTACACCGCAGGTGTAATTTGGCGTAAGGACGCTTTTAGGCTTCTATGCCAGTAAAGCTATCGATTCAGTAATTAAAAGTAGTTACTACTTACGATGCACATTTCGGAAAAATAAACAGAATACTGAAGACTATCGCGACTGGTCAGTGACTTACTGAAATCCTTGAATTCTGATTTGTCGAAACTTTAAACGCGTTTTTTCGCAAAACTGTTTTTTCGCAATTGGCGCTAGCAATAACTTGGGATAGGATCGATCGATCCAGATTAAATTTTACACACACTTTAATAAAAAAATATTATTTTGCACATGAACCTATAGGTTTGGAAAAATATGTAGAATATGTGAAAAAAAGTAAAGTTCTAATATTTAAATTCGACCAAGTTACAGACAATTTAGTGAGAGCAGGGAGCGTAACGATTTAGGTGTAGTAAAAGTTTCAAGCGCGTTTCTCTAGAAACGACTTTTCTCACGACGTTGAAGTTTGCATCGTTGGAAAGCAACGATTTGTGTTCCATTTTTTACTTCTATATTTTTATTGTTAGCCGGTCTTTTTTTAGAAATTGTGGTCGTAAATCTCTAATACGGATATGTGAAAATGTTCGGGTGATTTCCATAGTCTAAATTAACCAAAGAAAAATTTGAGCCATCAAGAAGAATTGTAGCTATAGTTGTTCGATTTTCGATTAAAAAAAAAAGAAATTTCGCAATTGCAGTAGCAATCGTGTTACGTAGCGTTTTTTGTAATTTGGTATTTTTTAAGCCTTCAAATATGAGTAAAAATGTCGCCAAAATTACACTTTTTTTTTAACACCCGCCATTTTGTAAGTTTTTCCTTTCGAAAAACAGCTACGTACACCGATAACCACATTTATATAGATTATAAAACTTTTTTCATTTTATTTTTAAGATCAACCAAATCACGTCATCGTTCCGGCCGTTGGACCCCATTTTTTACAGAGGCTCCATAATACCTCAATAACGTTGTTCATTTCTTATTTTTTGTAAATAAAAAATCACACGAAATGAGTTTAATGTGTCCGTATTAACATTCATTTTTTCCAAATAAATAATCTAGCAGACAAAAAGAATTAGGAATAAACGACCTTTTTCCGGCCCGTTAAGTGGCGTCCTCCATTAAAGAAGTACTTTTTTATTGCCGAATAACTCAATATTTTCACGTAAAGTTAGAACTATTTTTTTAAAGCGTGTCATTTATTTCGCGAACACAGCATACGCATTTTACAACTCAACTATACTAAACTTTTAAGTTTCAGTATAGAGCACACACCTTTTACAACTCAAGTCACAACTTTCCCGGAACATAATGCCATAACTTCGCCATTTTCAATTACATGAAAAAAATGCAATGTAATGGTTAAAAGCAATGATAAGAAAACACCCCAAGTTCCAAAATTGTAAACCAACCCCGTCTTTAAAAAAATAAGAGTTGACTTATTTTTAGCTGCTCAGAGTTATTTCCCTCCTTAAGAAAATCATAGAGTTTGAGGGTAGGACGATCCTCGAAGTCGAATATCTTCGAAATAACGTTTCCCAATATATATATGTATATAAGCTTGCAGCATGAAACTCATGGATGAGTATATGCACCTATATATACAGACTTTTTATCTGTATGGTATTATAGAATGCGCTCTACATATGCATATATATATATATATATATATATATATATATATATATATATATATATATATATATATATATATATATATATATATATATATATGGGACATTCCACCCCAAATCGGACACCATTTAGCTTTTGCACCTCCGATTTTCTCCATAATTTTTTGTTTTTTCGTATCTATTGAGAAAGGCCTCCTGCCAATTTTCAGATTTTTTTTCTCCAGCCACTTCCGAGATATGAATTTAAAAAAAACGGTACATTTTTTTGGAATGCCCATAACTTTGCGAAAATTGATCCGATTAGGATGTTTTTTTTATTTTCGTTTTTAGACGCACTTTAAAATAAATGGTACCAAATCATCAAAGCCGTATTTCCATAAGATTTCCAAGTTCTAAATATGAAATGTTGATTTTTGACAAACACGTAGCGATCGAATTTCTTCAAATTTTTCCTAAAAATACTGTCACTCATTATGAAAATTTTAAGCCCGGCACGTTAATGGGATAACGTTGGGATCCATGTTTTTTCGAATTTTAAAATTTTCTTGTTTCACTTAAATATGTTTAAAAATGTCTCAAATCAAAATACTTCACATCAAAGCTACTCTCGAGGATTATCTGACACGTAATGATTATTAATTAGTTTACAGATTGATAACAAGCAAAAGTCCAATGTTTTTCTACACGATGTGTAGAGAAAATCATCCTTACTCAAATTATATAAATTTTGTTGAGTAACAGAAGCTCGTCGAAGACTTTTCTTCACTCTATGATTTTCTATTTGCAAAGGATTACAGCACTAATTATATATCCCAAAATTTGACATGGCACAGAAGTTCACAATAAGTTGTGCTTCAAAGAATATACACTGATATTACACAAACTTTTCTTTAAAGCAAATTAGTCGAGGTTATTCCCAGGACACACTGTCAACACGTGATTGAAAACAACACTGAATTCTTGTACTGAAATAGAGCCGTAGACAAAAAAGATACTCAGTCACTAGGCTATGTCAACGAAGTTTTTATTACCGACTGTAGTTCAAAGTTAAAAATCATTTTAAGGGGTTACCCCCACTTGCTATTTTTAAAAAATCGATTTTTTTTCATTGCATTTTTTTGAAGTATAAGTATCTGAGAATATGTCCTGAAAATTTCAAGTCGATCCGAACAAAATTGACTGAGATATGAGCGTTGAAAGAGAAGAATCCGCGTTTAAAGAGCGTTGAAAGAGAAACTTTAAACGCGTTTTTCTCAAAATGGCATTTCTGAAGTCGGTGACCAAGATTACTCGAACACTAATGAACCGATCTTCTTGAAATTTTGCAGGCTTATTTAATACATAAAAATGTAGTCTTTAATCGTTCGATTTTTTTTTCGAAAAAAAAATGGCCGTTTTATAGCCAAAAAACGGCCGTTTTTTTTCGTTAAAATCGAACCATTAACTTTGACTGTCCGCCATTTTGTGAAAAATGAATATTTTTTTAAATCCTTCGATTAAAGACTAGTTTATACTTATATTTGACTAAATCCATCCGCATTTTTTTTTTCAGATGATCCACTTCGCCGCAATGTTGGTCACCGCAAACCGTGTATATAAAAACATTATTTCATTGACGGCCATTTGCCACTAAACAATGAAATATTTTTCAATAAAAAAATTACTGAAAGTTCTTCAAGATGTGTTCTTTAAGATGGTATATTAATCGATTAAAAAAGTTTTGTAGTTTTCTTTAAAAAAAATCATGAAAAAGGCTTTTTTTTGCGCTACAAGTGGGGGTAACGCCTTAAAAGCGCCAACTTTTGAACACATATATTAACTAAATTCTTTTAAAATAAGTTTTGTTCTTTAGATAATAATGATCTTTAGGTACCTCTACTCTCCATACACATGAGATATTGACTCAATATAAAATTGAATCAGAATTAATACAAAAAACTTATGTTGTTATATATTTAAATAAAATGAAAGGGTCATTGTTCATTAAATTATTAAGGCATATCTATTCACCTTCATAGATGACAATAACCATCGCCCATAGGTCTGAAAAAATTATTATTATGTACTTTTAGTACAGATTAATGAAAAATAAAAATTTCAAATTCGAAAAAACATGGATCCTGACGTTATCCCATTACCGTGCCGGGCTTAAAAGTTGCATAATGCGTGACAGTATTTTTAGGAAAAATTTGAAGAAAATCGATCGCTACGTGTTTTTCAAAAATCAACATTTAATATTTAGAACTCGAAAATCTTATGGAAATACGGTTCTGATGATTTTGTGCCATTTTTTCCCTAAAAGTGCGTCTAAAAACAACAACAAAAACGTCCCAATCGGAAAAAAGTACCGCTCGTTTTAAAATTCATATCTCGGAGGTGGCTGGACAAAAAAAGCTTAAAATTGGCATGGAGGCCTTTCTCAATAGATACCAAGAGACAAAAAATCATGGAGAAAATCGTAAATGCAAAAGCTAAATGGAGTCCGATTCGGTGTGGAATGCCCCATATATACATATATATAAAGCATTTCACAAAACTATACACATAAAGAAAATCGTAATATTTTCAGTCCGCCAGTAGCGTGTCAGTAGAAAAAGCCGATAGTCTTCCACAAATTTGATCTCGAAAGTGGGCACTCTAATATTACAGTGGTATCAAGAGAACAAGGGAGGGAGGAGAGCGAGTCAGAGCGAGTGAAAGAAAGACAGAAAGTCTTGCATAACGAGTCGATGGGAGAATCGGGAGGGCTCGGGAAGGGCAGAGGAGTGAGGAGGGAGACCAGACTTTACGATCATATTTTTCAACTTGGGTTCCTTGACCTGCATTCATCCCAATGCCTTTGCCTCTATTCATACATACATACATGCGTACATACATATATGTAAACATATATATATATATATATATATATATATATATATATATATATATATGTGTGTGTATTTTCCCATAATATATGAATATGCAAGCATCATTACGTATGTTCACAATTCTTTCCACTCGTACATTCCTCAGCTTGAATATGAGAAGAAGTAACGTTTCTATGCGCAGCTATAACGTAGACTCGAGCCCGGAAAATTTGGAAATTGAACCTCGGAATCACGACACAACAGTGCAAGTGCAAGAGATAACGGAGAAAAAAAAAACAATTTTAAGATACTCCTTCCACGAACACGAATATTTGACAATTAACTGATTTTCGTCTACAATTAAGCAAAAATACATCCCAGTATATTGTCAAAATTTCAAGCCAAGTTGCCGAACTTTTAACAAAAAAAAAACGATTTCATAAATCGTGTAATTTGTACAGTACTTTATGGAGATGACGTGCTGGCCACATTTCTATCTGGTAATTTAAATACTAAATAACTCTGAATGTCTGATATACACTGCTCTACGCGTGTAAAAAAATTCTAAAGATTCCGTTACCACAATCAAAACAGTCTCCGAATGTTTCGAGAAAATATTAATGATGAAACTTGGAAAAATAGGACTGGAAGAAGAATTTTCGTGACCGCGACTCGTGAGAAAAAATATCTAAATCTATAAAGTTTATCCGAAATTTTGTATTCCTCGTTATTGATGAGCGTAATAATTGATTGTAACTTATTTTTATCAAGCGCAAACTGCAATTTACTAATGATTCGGAAGGGTTATTCGGCTGTTATTGTTGATAATTCTATGTTACTGTGTCCTCAAACTACAAATAATTAAAAAGTTCGATTCCATACAACATTTTTTTTTTCAATTAATTTTTGAAGCTGCCTACCCCTGGTTTAAAAAGAAATTACAAAAATAATAATATCCCGAAAATTGATCACTTTTGCATAAAGCATTACTGGGTTTTTCGTACGTCCCCCTTTGAACCCTAAAAGTTTTATTACGGTCAATACTTGATCGGATCAGTATTTTTCGAGATAAATCAGGTGTAAAATAAAAATGGGACAGGTGAATAATTACAAATTCCCGTATCTAATGGATATATCTACGAACATCCTTATAAGATCAATTAAAAATAATAATTCTACAAATAACCAAAAATAAAGGCATTTATAAGCATTTATGAAGTCTATATATTTACATGTTCACTTATAATAGGACCGCAGGATCCGGATGTTTGTTCATTTATAACTCGAGAACTGCTGAATCGATTTCAATGAATCTTTCCCGGAAACACAGCTTGGAGTCTGGAATAGAATTCAGGCTAAGAAGCATCGTGCTATGTCCTTAATTACAACTACAATAAGCGAACGTACAAAAGGTTATATAAAAAACAAACGAATAAACAAATAAACGAACGAACAAAGAAACAAGAATTCACGAACAACCATGAGTACTGTGTAACTTTGTCATTTCCATAAATGGCCTTTGCAGTTTGTAGTTATTTTCAATAAGCAACATATATTTATGAAAAATGACTCCAAACGGAAACTCCAAACAGAAGACCAATTAAGGAATTGACGAAAATTTACAAATAATGATGCATGCCTTCTCTGTTAATCTGTAAAACTATGTCTCTAGAATTGATAAAACTGTGAGGGGTGTTCGGTCTGTAATTCTTTTAGTGTTTAAAAAATTTCGTTACAGCTCTTTTATAATAACCAAATCAATCGGAAGTTAGGGGACAGAGGGAGAGAGAGGAATTTTCCTGGGTAGTGGTGGACCCTCTTGGTGTCTTATGTAAGATGTTACACAAAGCAGAAAAATTCGTAAGAAAATATGAAATTGAGGGGTAGTTTTGCCATTGACAGGATTTCAACGCGAGCGAAGCCGAGGGGACAGATTGTGTGTCTGTGTCTACATACACACAGGCACAGACACACACGCACACACACTACCGGTCCATTAGGCTTCGCCCGCGTTGAAATCCTATCAATGGCAATACTACCCCTCAAATTCATATTTTCTTAAAAATTTTCCTTCGATCGTATACTATATATGGGACATTCCACGCCATTTAACCTAGCCCGTGACCCCGACCATTTCAAGTTTCCCTAACTTTTTTTATGAAATTGTACCCCATGAAAGGAATTGCTACACCAACTTTCAGATTTTGATCTCTTCTCTGTCAAAAGTTATAATTTTCTTTAAACGCTGATAACTCCTGAACTAATTGAGATATCGACAAACGTCAATATATAATTTTTCTTCAGTTTGAAGCATACTTTCATTAAAAAATATGAAAACATTATCAATGGTCAATGTCAACGTTTTTTTTGGCTTCTAAAGTGAAAACTATTTTTTTTAAAGATGATCACCTTTTTTAACGTTTTTCAAAAAAATCTGTAAAATAGAGTGGCCCATTCTATGATTTTTAAGACTAGTCTCATCGTGGGCCCATTTTTTCCTTCTATTTTTTTTCGAATTAATCGTATTTTTTAGAAGATTATTATCATTTTAATGTCCACTAATGCTTTTAATGATTTTGTTATTTTGACTTCGGGTTCGACAGGCCTGAAACGGTTTTTTTTACATTTGTGCTAACTTTAACGAGAATTTTTTTTAATTCAAAATATTTTTTTTTCGTTAAATTCAACACAACCATATATATATATATATATATATATATATATATATATATATATATATATATATATATATATATATATATATATATATATATATATATATATACGTGTGTATGTATATATATATAAATATTCGAGTGTCGTAGCGACCCCCGTAAATTACACGGATTGAATAACGAAGCAATTATACATCGTTAGCACTGTCGTATGCACGTGTTCCTCTACTACCTGTATATCCCCGACAATATACACGCACTTATGTTCACGAGGTCGTGTACGTATAGATATATATATATATATATATATATATATATATATATATATATATATATATATATATATATATATATATATATATATATATATATATATATATATATATATGAACGATGGTCCGTGTTTGCAAGAATTGCGTGTATGCATGCATAGAGCTTGGAGATCCGCGAGAAGCCAAGAGCACAATTTACATTCTCATACGCTGGAGCGAGAGAGCGGAGAGCAGCATAGGATCACGACTGGGTCGGCCGTAGTTGGTGCGCGGTACTTCAATTAAACGCTTAACGAGGAACCCTAGAGCAAGTAGGAGGCGAGAATTTTGGATTCCAACAGCCCTCGCGCACTCGTCATTGTACCATTGCTGGTGCGCGAGAAAATACGGGGCGTATTATGTAGTAAAGGGACCCGGGTTTGTGGTTCAGCCCTGACGTAATGCAGTACACTTTGGTAAGATCAGTTGAAACGATGACGATCGGGGGCAAGGTTTGCTGGAAACGTGGAAACGAAACAGTATAATTTTTTCTACTGGTGATTGTCAAGGATTTAACTTTGGATTGAAGAGAAACGATTTTTCGGACGATCGATGATTTAATTTTGATTTTTAACGTATCAATTTTAATTTTTTACGTATGAGTTTTTATTTTTTTACAATGGACGTTTGAATGCAATTTTTTTTACAATCAACGATTTAATGTTTTTCTCATTTGGCGATCATCCAGATTGGCACAATAAAATAGTAGTCTCTGTATAAATGTATTAAGGGATGGCGGGATTCTCCGTCGATTCAGCTACTTTTTTTTCGACCATCTCAGATCTGCCCCATAATTGGTTATATCAAGGTACTACTAGCACGCATTCTATGTGACTTTTTTCAGATTTTTTAATTCAACATTTTCGAAAATGCCATTTTTTCCAAATTAATATATCCTGGAAACTAGAAGTAGGTAACTGAATAAAAATGTCTGTACATAAAAGTTGTAGTTTTGTGTTAGCTTTCGAGCGGACGACGTGAAATAATTTTTACGTTCCGGTAACGGTGATTTTTTTTTACCAAAAAAGGGGAAAATAATTTTTTTATTCAAAAACGGCCATTTTTTTAGCTGAAAAAATTACAGAATCTTTCAGTATGTCTGACGATATCGCGAAAAAATCGCCAGAGTGGCACGGATCGAGGTTCCAGGGTAAAAAAATAAAACCACACAAATTAACTTTTTTTATACCGGAACCTCCCTCCTTGCCACTCTGGCGATTTTTTCGCGATATCGTCAGACATACTGAGAGACTGTAATTTTTTCAGCAAAAAATGGCCGTTTTTGAATGAAAAATAATCTCCCCCTTTTTTGGTAAAAAATCAGCCTTACCGGAACGTAAAAATTATTTCAAGTCGTCCGCTCGAAAGCTAATACAAAACTACAACTTTTATGTACAGACATTTTTTTTCAGTTACTTCTAGTTTCCGAGATATATTCATTTGGAAAAAAAACGGCATTTTCTAAAAGGTTGAATTAAAAAATCTGAAAAACTTCACATAGAATACCTTTTAGTAGTACTCTGAGCGGATCTGAGATGGTCGAAAAAAAAGTGGCTGAATTGACGGAGAATCCCTCATATAGGCTAGAAAAAGATACAATACAACAAAAAAAAACGATTTTTTATAGTATAGTTTTCTAACCTAGGGTCTCAACTTTAATTTGTAACAAAGGTTCTGTAAAAATTTTAAAAATTGTTCGTGTTATGACAATGTTTGTGGGGGATCAGATTCACGATGTTTTTTTGGTCGAAAGTCGAACTTTTCCCTCTACAGCTTGCCAATTTCGTAATTGTCAAAATATCGATAAAGTATTGAGCCATACGAAAGCTTTATTATTGTATTCAAAGTACATGTTATTATTTTTCATCCCATATCCATTCTGATTGCCAGAACCACCTACACTGATTGGCTAGGCAGCAACGCCGGCAATTTGTTTAAAAAATAACTGAATTGGTTGTTAATATTTTTCAATAAAAAAAAAACTCAAACATGGCAAGACTATGTATCAATTGTGTGTAAAATCCCGACCTCGTCATCCCAATACTCTCATCGGAAAATAATATTGAAAACCGACCTGTTTTTTGGGCTCCAAGCCCAGACCCCCTCATCTATCTAGAAAACGATTTGTTTACCTACACAAAAAGCACAATTGTTTTTTGCAATAACCTTGCTACATAGCCCGAAGTACTACCTATATGAACCCGAAACCAATCTCAGACACAAACCTAGATCAAAATAAAAAAAACAACGTCGTCTTGATCAATTCCAACCAAGTTCAGCCCAAAAACGTTGCCCGCTCAACCATCTATACCAAAACGACTTTTTTTTAACCTCCTCGTTATAATCGTGTCTTTTGTTGAACTTGATAATTGGTATTAAAAATAATAGATTCAGCACCGTGAATAATTATCGGCGGACAACGTCAACGGGGGTACGAGCGGATTTAAACGACGATTAATTTATTTCGAAGTAAGGGCGTCCCGAATTCAAGTATAAGGAAGACGCCGAAAGATGCCACTCGAGGCACAAGACACGGATGCAATCTTCCCTTTCGCGGGAATTCAGTTAATTGCCGGTAGCAACGATCTACTTCTGCTGCAACTGAAGGATGAGACTTTACGGATGAGAAAATCTGCGAGAGCGGAAAGCGGGAGAGAGAGAGAGTCGTAGCTTGATGCTAGCTAGCACTTTTGCAGTTGAGCAGCGCAACATCGTTACTTTGGTGGTTGACATTTTAATTGCACCCTGAAGAATATACAGTAAACGAGGCGATTCTGTATGTATGTGTGTGTGTGTGTGTGTGTGTGTGTGTGTGTGTGTGTGTGTGTGTGTAGAAGGTGATTTCGACAACATTCGACTTCACGTACCATCCTCACGGGAGCCTGTTGTCCTCATTCTCAACATCATGTATCTCCCAATGTCTTTAAAATCACCTATCTCTGTATATATATATATATATATATATATATATATATATATATATATATATATATATATATATATATATATCGTTGGAAGATCGACTAAATCTCCAATTAAGGATAACAAACTATATACGCAACTGATTTAACCAAAACCTCATTGAATCTGGTGAATTTTAGTCTTCGCGTCAACCATTTGCAGAGTACCAATTAAATTACGAAGGTTGGAGCGTTCGCCATAATCCAAGATGGAAAATAAATAAAAATATATGTTAAAGCCTGAACTATGCTGAGTCTTTACGAATTTTTAAAAAAATGTCCACCACAAAACACCAGAGATAAAAAATAGTTTAATGTCTGTAATTGTACGTGCGGTTAGATGGGCAAGACTTTCACGGGTGATGTAATTTTTTTTGACTATTCAACACCAAGATAAATTATTTCTAACAACGGATTAGCGCAAGCTAAACCTTTCTAAACATTTGGAGAAACAAAACCCCTTCTTGCGAAACCATATATATTCAATATTGAACCATCAAGGTTTGATAAAAGCTTACGAATCTTGGCTGGCGAATTAAGTATTTCGGCAATACTTAATGGTAATTAATGGTTATGATAAAAAATCTCTTGACGTAAATATAAATAGGCATAACTAAAAATGCCTAAAAATTTAATTCTGTGTTGAATAAAACATTCACTCGCGCAGTTTTTTCATAATAATTATCGATGATGTTATACTTTTTCAAGTTGGTAGGTTTCAAGTTTAATAAAAGTTTTTCTTATTTACGTATTAGAAAAATGAAAATGCATAATTTTGCCCTTTAATTGTATATTTCATGAAAAATAAGCATCTACAGAATAAATCTTTACCTACAGTGTCGCATAGGGGAAACCCCATGCTAAACTTTAGCTATTACCTTTCATTACAAGAGAATGTTATTTCTTCCTTTTTCAGACGACACCTGGAAGAGAAAAAAATTGCACCATCGGCAAGGATTTTCAAAAGCGGGCCCTTCTAGACGACTTATATGCCCGGTATTTAAAAAAATGTATTCTTTTTTTTTCATAAAACTATAATGTATTAGTGAAAAACGAACTTTTTTAAATTTATTTAATAGTCGCGTTATATTTTTTATTTATTCTTATACCTATTTTTCGGGGGGCCAAGGTGGTGTAACATGACTAGGCGAATAATTACAAATTTGTACATCTATCATGGCGAGGAATACGATGATATTGAAGTTTGCATTGTTGGAACACAACGAAAATAATTATCCTCCATTTTTTTTTTTGACAAAACAAAGATATGCCAAACATTGTTTAAGATCCTCATCAGAGACCTACAACCCAAATCCACCAAGAATGATTTTGAATAACAAAAATGGAGAAAGAAGGAAAACAAAAAACATTTCGTTGCATTCCAACGATGCAAACTTCAACATCGTGGAATATGTATGAATACATCCCCCTTATATTATAATATCGTAGTGTCTATCCGAACATTCGTTTTCTTAGATTGAAATTAACCTCAGCTTAGAGTAGGATTCTGAGACGGTATCTGTCAATTTTGAAAATTCGCACAGAGCATAGTTCATAACGTTTCCTACCGTACAACCGGATGATGTTTTCATAGGCTTATCCATTTGTTAATAACAAATGATCAAAGTGGTTTTTTCGCCGAAAATCGAACTTTTTTTCCACGACTTGCCACTTTTGTAATTTTTGAAATTTCCCAACAGTGTGCGGTCGTACGAGAGTTTCATTATTATTCCGAAAGTAATTTTCTTATTTTTCCTTCCAGACGACACTAGTTGCCAGAACCAGCTACACCAATTGGACACCAGTTTTTTTCACATTGGAAAATATTGATAAAAAGTGAAGTTATTATTGTTTATCAATATTTTCCAATATGAAAAAAACTCAAACTTGGCAAGACTATGTATAAATTGTGTGTAAAATCGCCACCTCGTCGTACTAATACTCTCATCAGAAAAAAATATTGAATATCGCTCCTCCCCCCTTTTTGGGCCCCAAGCTTGTGCAGGCCCTAATCCAATACGATCCTAAAATCGATCACTGACATCACTCGTCGACAAACATGCGTGTATAAATCGTCCAACTCGAGATCTGCCTTAACCCTTCGTTGACACACTTATTTTTGGCTACGATTTTTACACACTAGGTTTAATTTGACCCGGGTAGTACTTCATCCACCTGCCTGAGACTTTGTCCTTGAAATCAGCGGGGGATGTTAGCGGCTCAACATGAGCAGTTAGAAGAAGAGGAGGGATGCCTCTATAAACCAGGCATTGCCGATTAGCGGTAATTATAAAAACATTTGTGTAAACACATTACAAAACTTTAAACGCGTTTTTCTCGAAAACACGTTTTTAAAAATGGCTGACATTCTCCTGACCGCTGTAATTAACATATCGACCTGAAATGTGGAGAGCATACTCGGAAAATATGTCTTCACGGAATGACGGATCCTTTTTTCGATAGATACATTTTTGCATTTATTATTTATCTTTTTATGCGAAAAAAAACGCGAGAATTCGTTTTTTTTTAAATTGCCGTCATTTTCCGAAATTTGTACTAAACGAAAAACCCATCCGTCATTCCATGACCAAAGGGTCACAGATTGATAATATGCTTTGAATTTGTGTTTCAGATCAACAAAGAGGGGGCAGTGATGTCAGCCGTTTACCTCCCACGATTTAAGGACCTCTTTTCGCGGAGCTGCAACGGCCGCCATTTTGGTTTTTCTTAAAAAAAAAATTTTTTTAACCTTCTGTGTATCATGAATAAAAGCAAGAAAAAAACCGCACTCAAAAAGCTTTACTCGTTTCCTTTAAAAAAAATAATATGTAAACACCTGAAAGATGGCACTCCAAGGACAAAGTCTCCGTTACAATTTGAAAAATGTCGAATTAATTGGCCTTAAACAATTATTGAACATTTCCAATTTTGGAAAAATGGGCATTTTATTTAAAATTCGTTCTGGTCAAAATGTGGATCATTTGTCAAGCTAGGGTTGATTTTTGCCAAGTCGCGATATTGCACTGGCTACTTATAACTGCACTATACTCCGTTGTATCCCCCCGAAAGACACACCATCGACAAGTTCGTTCAACGTCCAAGCTGCGCTGAAGCTCGTTATAAGAACAGGAAGGTCCAGTTTCAATCGCGTACCCCCAAAGCTCGCGAATCCTTTATGCGCGTACCACCCACACACGCAAATCCGCGAAACACCGTACCAAGTCCAGGTTGGATTACCATACATTTGTCACTACGTCCGTTTTCTCTCTCTCTCTCTCTCTCTCCGTGCTCGATTGGCGAGAGTAACGAATGCGAGAATGGAGTTCGAGGGCTTTTCGCATTAGCGCTAATAGACAGCACAGTGAGGTCATAATTCCGCGATTACAATTACTGCGCGAGGCCCATTATGATATTGCAGTTCGGATAGCCAGGCGTGGCTTTTCGAAATAAATGGAAAGTAATATTTCCATCAATATATGATAAATCGATAAATATGGAATTTGATAAAGCATTATGAAAATTGCCCACCCCCTACTGTACCGTGGGCACCGCGAATTTATTTTGGAAGTTCGTTCGGAGTTGTAGATTCCGATAGGCGTGATGGCGAAGATGCTTGCCGGGTACGTTACACTGTAAATTAAGGAGATATACACCTAGATGGTCGAGGCCGAGGATTTGGAAGCTATGAACATTCCGTCGACCGTAGAAGACCTACACTATGGGCCTGGTATCGATGATCCCATGTAAGTTGACAAATTTCTCGATTCGTTCATTTCCAAATTTTCAAACGCGTTTTTCTCAAAACCACGGTTTTCAAATCGGTACCCAACATTTCTCGAAAACCAAAGAACCGATTGCCTTGAGGTTTTTTGTGGTTATTCTATACACCATTATCTAGTACTTGTCATAGGATTTTTTTTCCGTTACTCAGTTTTTGTTTTACAGGCAAAATAATAACTAATTTTTGGCGCAAAAATCACTATTTATGTTCAAACGTCCGCCATTTTGTCATAAATCGATATTTTCAAAATCGGCTATGACAAGTACTAGATTATAGTATCTAATTTAATAATCTCTTTGGTTTTTTTTTTTTCAGATGATTTTTAAAGCAACGCCAGTGGGTACCGTATACGCAGATTTTTTTACGACGCTCCGAGGATTACACAATGGCCTTGTATATTTTTGATATTTTTAAATAAATAAAATTCAACATATTTTTGAATGTATATACTTTTAGATAATTAAAACCCTAATCCGGAATTTCAAATAGTTATCCTTGAAAAAATTCACAAAAATGACCTTTTTCCGGCTCCTGGGTGTATATCTCCCCTTAATAGAATGCAACCGTTTTCGTAGAAATAAAATCATTAGCCACTGATGTGGAAAAAAATATACTATTTTTGATATTTTAAAATAAAACGAAATAGTTTTTGAATCTACACATTTTACACCGAGAAACTAGTAAAACAATGTTCAGAATTAAGTGCTTAAGGCGGGGTATACATTTACAACGATGAAAAAATCGATTTCATTTTTTTTCTCTTTAAACGATAGAACTAATATGTAGAATATTTCCCTGAAGTTTCAAAGCGAAATTCGAAAAACTTCAAACGTTACAGCCCGTCAACGCTGTGCCTCACCGCTCGGATTCGGAGCGGGCGTGAACTTCAAACGCGTTTTTCTCAAAACTGCATTATCGAAATTGGCGTGCACACTTAGAAAAAGAAATCGTTGAATGTGCAAAATGCATTTTGTTGTCTCGAAATTTTGTTGTTTGAACAGTCGCTCAGACATGCTAAATGAGCTACAGTTCACACCACTAAAACTATCAGTTAGATTAACAAAACGTTTGTTGTGCCAATCAAAAATCAAGTTGAACGTATTTGAAGATACATTTTGTTAAACCAACTGAAATTTGGTTGGATGAACGAATTTTTTTTTTCAGTGCAGGATTACTCAAAAAGTATTTAGCCGATTGAGTTGAAACTTGGTAGAAATATTGATAATGTTGGTACCTTCTGCTTGAAGAGAATCGTTTTTAAAAAATTGGAAAAAAACTACTTTTTTAATCCACATTTTACAGAAATGTTGCGTGAAATGTTGATTTTTTTTGTAAATAGGTGCCATTCTCTTAAATTTGCATTTTCTTCATTTTAATTACCGTCACATAGAAACTATACATGCTCTAACTGAAAAAATGTTTGAACTTTTTTGCAAATCAAAGTCTACGGGAAGCTAGACTGCAAGCCGATTCCGCAACTCCCGCGGCGACCTTCCTGTAATACTCTGCCACAGCTCCGTCATTTTGATGATGAATTAATTTAAAAAAATTGTGTTGTATACTTAAATATACTATTAAAGTATACCCAAAGTTTGATAATTGTGAAATCATTATTTCTCAGTTTAAAAAATCCCTCAATATTGCTTATTTTTTTCCGGTCTAAATGTATATCCCACCTTAAAGGGCCAGTCCACTTTGAAAATTAAAAAAAAAATCGATTTTTTTTTACTGTTTTCGAAAGTAAATACATTCAGAAATATTGTGTCAAAATTTCATGAAAATCCGAGCTCTCTAAGTATTTTTTTTTTACCAGAACGTCAGGACCTCATTTCGTCTATAGTATAAACTTCAAACGCGTTTTTCTCGAAACAACGTTTTCAAAATCAGGCTCCATCGTATCTCGAAAACTGATAAACCGATTCTCTTGAAATTTGAACCACATATTGTAAACATGATTCGCAACAAGATTACCCTCGACGGTTTTAAAATTTTGTTTTTTACTCTTTTTTTTGCGAAAAAAACGCGTTTTTTTTTACTTTTTTCGTTTTTCATCTGCCATTTTTTTGTTTTTTGATAAAACTTTATATTCGAGGGTCATTTTGTAGCTGGTGTCATACTGAATCTTATGGACTTTGATTTTATTGTTTCAGACAAGCCGTTGCCAAGTTGTGATGGAGCTACCTAGCCCACCTATTTTTTAGGCGTTACATTAAACTATAGTTTTTGTACGTAAAAATGGATTAAAATGAATTAAATTTTTTTAATGTATTTCAAGACTTTATTTATCAAGCCCAACATCTTTTATATTCATATCTTTTATAAAATCCTTCCAAAAATCGCAAAAACAGCCTTTTTCCGTGGCTCCAAAGTGGACTGGCCCCTTAAGTTTGACTTTTATAACGTGACGATGTGTTCGGTCGAATGTTTGGCGACAACTGACTCTTCTCGTCGATGATCAAAGCGTCGCGTCCACAGCTAGGAATTCCTTATTTGGCATGATTTGAATTTCTTAATTTTCATTGGTTGAAAACATATGTAATTTGTGTGTGGGCGCGTTCCTTTGTGACAAATCGCAAAAAGAGCCTTACAGTGCTGAGGGTGGTGCGGAAATGTCGAAATTCCTCAAAATTCGTAGAAAAAATACCACTCAGCAATATTTGAATGAAGGTTTTCCGTAAAACCTTATATAGAGTAATTCCGGAGGAGGTGGCCATAAGGGAGGGATGGTCAGTAGAAATGTTTCATGGAACCGCGCACTAGATTTCACCTGTTACTGCTTAATTCGCACCGCGTCGTGCGCAGGTGTAAGTGTACGAGCAAAAGTTTGGCAAAAAAATGTTAAGTAAGTAAAATCCTTTTTAATTATTCCGTCTACTGCTATGTTTTGGTCATCACACCCAGATTACTGCGGAAGACATACCCAATCGTGATTTTTGAAAAATAGTAATTTCAAGGTTAATCTGATAGGAATTTGCTTTAATTTCGTGAATTACCTTAAAGTTAAATGTTCCAAGTTTAATTACAAATGAAATAAGTTAAGAAACGTATGTACTTTTATTTTGACGGATCGTTGAGAAAACTGTGGCCAACTAGCCCGGACTTACCCTACCTAGAAAAATCACGTAGAAGCACCCATATAGGATCGCCTGTCGTAACATAAAAGCCAGCATTCAGCCATTAAACGGTTTGCTGATAATCGGCCAATAATTCGTCGACCAGCATTGGGGCACTGTAGGCGGATGAACGGCTTGCCAGATCTATGCCAGCCATTCGTGGGCCAATACTATCGCACCGATAATATGGCGATCAGCATTGGGGTATCGTAGGCGGATGAACGGCTTGCCAGATCTATGCCAGCCATTGATGGTTTGTTTTTGGGCGTTTTGCAAATGCAGGTCGTTAAACTGTAACACGTAAAAACAAGAGATAAGGTTTCGAAAAGCATATCCCACTGATGAAGCTGAAATTTTGCACCGACCTTCTTTTCAATATTTTAAGAGAACCTTTAAAAGGATATTGGCGACTAGCAATAGTTTTCGATACATCGTATATTGAAAGTTATTTATTGTACTGCGCTTCTACTATATTAAATAAACCCAAACAAACCCATCCCACATGGCAAGTGATATGCACATACGGGCGAGCACTGTTTGCCAGGAAGCAGCGCGGCCGGAGAAGTGGGGGGTATCTATCGGATATATAGATATACTCGTATGGCGTGAAATAATAAGCTTTACAATGCGATATATCGAAAACTATTGCTAGTCGTCAAAAATCCGTTAACGGTTTCTCTTAGGATAATGAGAGGAAATTCGGTGCAAAATTTCAGCTCGATCAGAGGAGTGTGCTTTTCGGAACTTCACCCAAAACGAGCGAGTTATTTTTACAGCCTAAATGGACCAAAAAAATTGTCGTTTAACTTTAATGTCACGAATAAAATTATCGGCATAAAAGTAAGGAACGAACAAACGATGAATTCTCTAAGTGTTGGAATGGCTAAGTGGGTAGGGCGCTCGACACTAGAACGAAAGGCGCAAGTTTCGATCCCGATGAAAGGTAAAAACTTGAACAGTGCAGGAAGCGTTTTTAATGCAATTATTCTATGTACATGGACATAAGTAAAGCACAAGAAAACAAAAAAGATACTACTCGAATTTTTATATTCATAATTTGTCAATTTTTTGTTTTTCATTTCCGGCAGCCGTTGCTGGGCCAATATAGGCGTATGATAGTTGGCCAAGCCTTAACAGCCATTCATGGTTTACCATTACCAACCATGCATGGTGCGGATCTGGCCCGTTTATATAGCCATTACCGCGCCATCGTTTGTTCCCTGGCAACCAGTCGTGGGCCATTACTGTGCCGATTGTAAAACCCTATTCGGGCAATTGACTGAAAACCTTTTACGTTGACGAAGAGATATGCAAAAAAGTGATCGGGACATCAGGCTGCCAACTGTGTAATTGGCTTTCCCGGGATTCTCCCGTATCCACAAGCACGTATCGTTCAGAAAACTAATACCTAAACGTAATGATTATTATAAAATATTGAACGCTTGATTGAATATACATTGCGCGATGCAACACCTGTCGCTCGAATGTCCCATGTATCCGCAATTCCTCCAGGCGTTCAAGTTTTTACCCCCAATTACGTACAAATTCAATATTTGTTCACGAGCCAAGAACGATAGCCAGGAGTGGCTTTTCGAAATCAACGGCAAGTAATATTTCCATCAATATATACAATAATAAATCAATAAATATGAAATTTGATAAGGCATTGTGAAAATTGCCCACCCTCTCCCGCTCGAATGTCCCATGTATCCAAAATTTTACCAGGTTTTTCAGTTTCTACCTCCAATTACCAACAAATTCAATCGTGCGGTCGATTTTTTTTTCTCCCCGCCCAAGAAAACGGCGACAAAGTCGAGTTTCTTTCGTGACTCGATAACGAGGACCGATATCTCTCTAGCCTCCTCCTCAGCCCACCCCACACCCTTTGTCCAATTTCCCTCTCGTTTAATTTTTGCGCTTCGCCTAGATCCGCGAAAACTTTTGTCGAGGCCTAATTGGCGAAAAAGGAAAAACGTTCCAAGGAACAATTCGAAGTGATGAAACGAGCGATATCGGGCGTGTCAAGTGAGAAGAAGGGGACGAAAAGGAAACGAGCGACAAAAGCACCATTGAAGGAGAAGTGAAAGAGACGAGAGGTGGCCCGGAATGAGCATGAATTTCAAAACCCGGAGATTCTTGTCGCGAGAATGAATGAAGGAAGATGAGGCGCGAGAGTGATGGATCTACGGTAGCGGCCGAAAACAAAGAGTTAAGGAAAATTTAATTTCTCATGTAAATCTGGAAAAAAAAACGACGCGCGGTTCACGTATACGGGGTGGTCCGAAAAGTGACGTCCATGAGGAACATCTGAAATCCTCGTATCGATACCTGTTCGAACCATTTTTCGAGAAAAAAAAAAGTTTATGGGGGGAGATTCCTTCAGGCGAGGAGAACATTGATGATATCCGTGATTTTCTCTGAAAATTCATTTCTCAAGTTCAAATACCTACAACTTTTGAATAAAACAATAATTTTTAAATTCCGTACGTACTTCTCTAGGTATTCTAATGTAGATTGACGAGAATTTTTGTTTCTTGTTCTAGGTATGAAATAGTGGATGCCAAATGTCACGCCACGGAGAGCCTAAAAAAGAAGATAACAAAAGAAAATATTAGTAGTCGACCATTTTGTACATCGAAAAAAAATATATATATTTTTTCTAATAGGTTGATATTCATACTAAATAGATGTGTAATTAATTTTATGACGGAATCACTTTTTCATAGGAAAAAAAAAATTGTTAAATTCGCACATGATTTTGTACCCGTTACTGTGGCCTAAGACCTTGAAGGATATTCTTTCCCGGTGTATGCTTCTGATTTGATGAACGAAAAATGCCCTTTTTATTTCGCGAAAATCCAGACTCTCACTTTGAAAACGTGCCATTTTTAGATCTGTGTTTTGAAAATTCCTTCGATTAATCATTGGATAAACTAATATGCTAACTACATCTGTTTGATTTTTAGATATTAGATATCCTACTTCAGAAGGGAAGTAGGATACCTAATATCTAATTTTAAAATCCTAACCTAATATCTGAAACCTGATTTTTTTGCTCGACACAGAAAAACGTTTACGAGAGGTGCTTCCCAAACATCGGCTGTAAATCGATCATAATGAAATATTTAAAAAAAAAATTACGGAGTGCTCTTCAGATCATAATTTTTCACATGCGTAATTTTTGTCGAAATTTATCATCACGATTTTGTAAAAAAAACTCCAACACTGAGCTGTTTTCGACTGTTACAATTAAGCATAACCCGTAAACCCTACTTTTGGTTTTCTCTTTAGTTTTAAGTTTTAATTCTCATATTTTCATTGTTTCTTCTGGCCACCTCTGAAACACATTTAATCGAGTTCAGTACAATTTTCGGGTCCCCAAGGTTGACACACAATGCACTGAAGTCAGTCTTTAATGAACCGGATTTCATAATAATTTTCTTCGCAACCGTTTTTTATCATGGTTCCTCTTATATCGTCTTTCTAAGGTCCCCCTTGGTATTTCCTACGTTCTACCGCCTCATTTTCATTTTTGTTTATCATCTGGACTGTGACTGATCCTTTCAAACCACGTTTTCCAACTTTTGATAAAAACTCAAGGCATTTATAGTAGTGTTTAGTTGGTAATTTTCCTTATTGCTCAACAGTGCACTTCGTAACGATAACACAAAAAAAATCGCGAGGGAAGCACATACACAAAGGAGAAAAATTAAAAAAATTATTCTTTCTATAACACTAAAAAGATCGTAGAACATACATGGGGGTGGTTCGAATAGATATTGATACGAGGCATCTAGATCACCCTGTATATATGAGTGTACACGTGTATATAATAGCGCAAGGATATTCGCGAAGCGTCCCACGCAAATAATGGTCGCTCGTGCAGCAAAATTGCCCCAGGGTAGTAACGGAGGCAGAGGACTCGGCACGAGAACCGCATTTTCCAGTCAGTGACACAATGCTTGTACACGTAGCCCGTAGACCCATCATCCGTCTGACAAAAGCTGTGAGAGGGAATTAAAAAAAATATTACAACGGTTCATTCATCCCGAGGCGTTTCTTGTTTTTTTTTATCGGCAACTAGCATCGAAGCTCCTTATTATCAAGGCGTAAAAATGTACATGTATTATTTGGGAATTTACGACTCTAGCATTTCTAGGGAGGCACTCGATATACGATATATATATATATATATATTTGTTGAGACATATTTATTTTAATATAAGATTATTTTATATTTTTGGTATATATATTCTTTGTGTTTCACAAAATCGTCACATGTTATGCAAATGACATCATTGATGGGGGGTTGAAATTGCATAATTGATGATGCCATAAAAAAATGAAATTATCAAAATTTAATTGTATTAAATTATTATTATTATTATTATTATTATTATATATATATATACACACATATACAGGGTGTCCCTCATATCTCTGCCACCCGAAATAACTCGGTAATGATCGACGGCACAAAAAAATGTTCCAGACAAAAGTTGTACGGTGTGAAGGGCGCCATGAAATGCGAACAATTTTTTTATTTCGGTCAAGGCGCTGAAGCGCAGTGAAGGTCACCTCCACTTTTTTTAAATGGAATGGTACGTTTCTTTTCAACCATCTTGTGGATCACTTCAAGCCGCATAAAAACATCAGCGGGTCAAAGTCGTTCAAGGTCATTCAAGGTCAGTATCGATGATACAAATCTAAATATCTCGAATCACTAGCAAATATTTGGTAGTGATCCGAGCTATTTAGATTTTTATCTCATTTTAATAAGTGACCTTGGATGGCCCTGAACGACCTTCACCCTCTAATATTTTTTGCGGCTTGAGGTGCTCCACAAGATCCGTTGAAAAAAATGTACCATTCCATTTAAAAAAGTGGAGGTGACTCCACTTGGTCGCATTTGATAGCCCCCTTCACACCGTACAACTTTTGTCTGGAACATTTTTTGTGATGTCAATAATTACCGAGTTATTTCGGATGGCAGAGATAAGAGGGACACCCGGTATATATATATAACAATTTAATACAATTCAATTTTGATAATTCCATTCTTTATGGCATCATCAATTATGTAAATTCCACATCCCATCAATGATGTCATTTTAATAATATTTTACGATTTTTTTTTCATATTTCCAAAGTATACATATTCAAAAATCGGTGAAAAAAAATGCAAGTTGAAATATTGAAAATTGGCGGAGTTACAGACGATTTAGTGAAAGCAGGTAGCGCAACGATACGTTAAGCGCATACTAAAACTTCCAATCGCGTTTATCTCGAAGCGACTTTAGAAAACCAAAACGTCAGCCATTGCAGTAGCTATTGTTTAACGTAGCCGTTTATATTATTTAGTATTTTAGGGGTATTAGGGGCTTAAGCCCCCGTATATAAGTAAAAATTTCGCCAAAATGACACTTTTTTTTAAACACGCAATTTTGTGATTTTTTTTCTCGAAAGACGGCTATTCACAACAGGAACTACGTTTATATATAATATGAAACTTTTTTATTTTCATTTTTGAGACCAATCATTGTCAAGTTACCGATGAAGCCGTTGAACCACATTGATTATACAGAGGTTATATTTTACCTCAACAACATTGTTAATTTTTAATTTTCTAAATAAAAATTTACACGAAATAAATTCAATGCTTGTTTAATAACATACCTTTCTTCCAAATCTCAAATAAATAATCTAGTAGCCAAAAACATTTTTGGAAAAACTACCCTTTTTCCGGCCGTCCTCCCTCAAAAAGTGATCCACAAAAAATTATACACTCGAATGTTCGTCAAAATAATGGTTTTTAAGAAGAAAAAAAAGTGACAGACATAATTTGAGGGCTTGTTAAAATCTACTTTTCGGTTGGCACTGTTTTCTTTCTGCAAGTGCTGCATCCAATCTAATTTCAACGTCAACTTCAGCTACCAAAATCGTATCAACTTTTTTTAAACTCCTCTGCTTGATTAATTTTCAAACGATGCCAACGGACTAGCGTGGATCTCCGAATGGTCTTGGGTAAAGTTGTACCGAGGATATAAACGTCAAAAAGAAGATTGTAAACATCGCATAGCTGTTGAATACGATGTGTTTTTGGGTGATGAGACAAACTTTGATGACAAATGGCAATATTCGACATATTTCACTTATTCGTAAGAAAGGAATTCTAAAAAAACACGTCAACTTTGGTCTACTTGACTTTTGATGTTCAACGAATTGTTTACTGAATTGTATTTGAGTGAAAGTTCTAAAGCTTGTGACATTCCAAGACAAACATTTTGGATGATAATAAAGAGAAGATAAATAAATTGTGAAGAATTTCCGTTGCATTCCAGAGCGAGCTCCATCGTAAAAATGTTAATCTCTCTATAGAGACTCAACGCTCAGCACGATCTCTCACGTTGACCACGTTTGCCCAGGCCAATACTCGGATGGGTGACCGCTCAGCAGAGCACTGGCTTTCACATCAACTACCGAGCGGAACTGCCTCCTCTCGGCGACGCAACGGCCAAATGAAAATATATCAACGCAGGTTTTGCGCTGTTACCCCGTGGGCTCGGGCGGATGCTAAGCAGCAAAGCATCAGAAAATAAAGGGCCGACACTCCGCGGGTGTGCCTCAAGACTGTGCGGAAAAGTGAGTAAAGTTAAAGTGAGTGAGTTTTACTGTGAGTAAAGTAAAAGTGAGTGAGTTTTACTGTGAGTGATGTTAAAGTGAGTGAGTTTTACTGTGAGTAAAGTAAAAGTGAGTGAGTTTTACTGTGAGTGATGTTAATGTGAGTGAGTTTTACTGTGAGTAAAGTAAAAGTGAGTGAGTTTTACTGTGAGTGAGTTTTACTGTGAGTAAGGTAAAAGTGAGTGAGGTTTACTGTGAGTCAAGTAAAAGTGAGTGAGTTTTACTGTGAGTAAAGTACAAGTGAGTGAGTTTTAGTGTGATTTAAGCAAAAGTGAGTGAGTTTTACTGTGAGTAAAGCAAAAGTGAGTGAGTTTTACGGTAAGTAAAGTAAAAGTGAGTGAGTTTTACTGTGAGTAAAGTAAAAGTGAGTGAGTTTTACTGTGAGTAAAATAAAAGTGAGTGAGTTTTGATGTGAGTAAAGTAAAAGTGAGTGAGTTTTACTGTGAGTAAAGTAAAAGTGAGTGAGTTTTACTGTGAGTAAAGTGAATGTGAGTGAGTTTTACTGTGAGTAAAGTAAAAGTGAGTGAGTTCTACTGTGAGTAAAGTAAAAGTGAGTGAGTTTTACTGTGAGTAAAGTAAAAGTGATTGAGTTTTACTGTGAGTAAAATAAAAGTGAGTGAGTTTTTCTGTAAGTAAAGGAAAAGAGAGTGAGTTTTACTGTCAGTAAAGTAAAAGTGAGTGAGTTTTACTGTGAGTAATGTAAAAGGGAGCGAGTTTTACTGCGAGTAAAGTAAAAGTGAGTGAGTTTTACTGTGAGTAAAGTAAAAGTGAGTGAGTTTTACTGTGAGTAAAGTAAAAGTGAGTGAGTTTTACTGTGAGTAAAGTAAAAGAGAGTGAGTTTTACTGTCAGTAAAGTAAAAGTGAGTGAGTATTACTGTGAGTAATCTAAAAGGGAGTGAGTTTTACTGCGCGTAAAGTAAAAGTGAGTGAGTTTTACTGTGAGTAAAGTAAAAGCGAGTGAGTTTTACTGTGAGTAAAGTAAAAGTGAGTGAGTTTTACTGTGAGTAAAGTAAAAGTAAAGTAAAAGTGAGTTTTACTGTGCGTAAAAGTGAGAGAAATGGAGTCCTAAATGCTCAAACATTGAACAACGTCAACGTCCTACATACACTGATGATCCAACAAAAGAATGTCCCATCATCGGGTGGGATTTTTTCATTCGCTCATTCCGAGGCACGTGATGAAAAGACGAAAAAAGTGGATCTAGCCCCTCTCGTCGTCACTGACCGTCTGGGACCTCTGTGACGATGCGGTAGCCGAATTGGTCGACAATGCGAGCAGCGTCTCCTGCAATTTACGTTTAACTACACGTGTAGTGGGACGAGTAGCCGAACCATATGATGCTATTGGAAGCCAGTGGAGCGACTAACCTCTGGTATGCTCGCGCATAACCTCGTGTAACTCTTCGTGCCAATTACGGTGTTGCGACCCCCCCCCCCCCCCCTTCCCCATACTATAGGGAAGACACGGGTCAACGAGCTTGCAAATCTCCGCGTGTTTGCTCCGTCCATTTTGTCATTATACGTGTATTTTCGCATGAAATGAAGCGTCGTCGGTTGCGACGATTCAAATTAGAGGAGATCAAGCTTGGACCGAAATAGACATCTCGGTCCGAATTGTACTACGAATTAAAGATGACGATTCATTCAGGGCTAACGCGATATATTTGCGAACCACCTCCGTTTGGCATTTTCCGCCAGGATTTCATCCTCTAAATATGGATTAATGGTAGGGTAAAGTATGAGATTAAGATAAAATAAAGATTAATATAGAATGAAGATAAAGATAAAATCAAGATAAAGATAATATCCGGTTAAAGATAATATCAAGATAGAGGTTAAATGAAGATAAAGATACAAGTAGGGATCATTTTAGATAATAAAGATAGACTTATTTTTAATATTAGATAATAAATATGAAGACTTTATTTTTATCTGCATCTTTATCTTGATCCTTATTCTTATTTTTATGTTCAGCTTTACCTGTATCATTTCATTTTCCAAATATGGGTTACCATGGTAAGATAAAGATAAAGATAGAGGTCAGGTACTTATCGTCATCTTTATTTTTATCGTTATCCTTATCACTATGTTTATCTTTAACTTTATCTTTATCTTCATTTTTATCTGCATTTGTATCTTGATCTTTGTTCTTATTTTTATGTTCACCGTTATCTTTATCGCTTCATTTTCCAAATATGGATTACGCTGAAGATAAGAAGATAAAGATATGTGTATATATATATATATATATATATATATATATATATATATATATATATATATATATATATATATATATATATATATATATATATATATATATCTTTATCTTCTTATCTTCAGCTTTATCTTACCATGGTAATCCATATTTAAGAAATGAAGTGATAAAGATAAAGCTGAACATATAAATAAGAATAAAGATCAAGATGAAGATAAAGTTAAAGATTTATCTTTAACTTTATCTCCATCTTCATTATCTTTAGATAATGATAAGGATAACGGGGAAAATAATGATAAAGATGACGACAAAGATACAGATAAAGACAAAGAAAAAGTAAGATCAAGAATTGCTTGCTCAAAAGTTCCGACCCCGTATCTGGATCTGCATAAAAAAGAACTCAACTCTGCACTTCCAATGCGCATCGTAGGAATGCAACGAATTTAATTTAATTTTTTTATTTATCCCGCGTTTTATTTATTATACAATTAGTTTTCACTGATTTAGGTTCTCGATTTCTCAGCGACAAACCCAGAAAAAATGTTTCCACATTTCGTGTGGCTTTAATCTGCCAAAAAAGGCTCACGCGATTGAAAAAACGAAATTCATTGCATTCCCACGATACAAACTTCAATCTCATTAATCCAGGGCCTGATTGGTCAATCTAATTTCTGCACCTGCAGCGGACTGTATTAAAGTTATAATTGGAAACAGGAAAACGACCCAATCCCATCTTGGAATGGTTGCGAGGGTCGTATCGTACCAAGGGTTGTCTACTAAAGCTATTACAAAAAACACGTTTTTAGGTAAAAAAAAATCACTTTCTGTTCATAATTCAATAAATATACAAGATTCGGTTACGAGGGAAGAAAAACATGGAAATTAAAGTAGATCATTATTGAAGCTGACGAAACTGTTTTGCATTGCGGATTTACTGACGAGCTTCCTCATAAATGCCGAAGCTATTACGAAGAGCACGTTTTCCATACAGTTATAGATGACATGTTTTTTTGCACTTTAATACAAACTGACAATCACAACGGCGAAAAAAACGTTGATAATTGGATCAGATAATAATGAAAGCTAATGAAATTGTTTTACATTGAGAATTCACTGAAGAGAATAACCCCCTTTTTGCGCTTTTCTCGATACTATGTTTTATGAAACGGAATAAGTCGTATATCAAAATCTATCCGTTCGATCCACTTTGAATTCGGACAGAGCATGGTTTATAACATTTTCTAACGTATGACCAAATTATCTTTTCCCATGTTTATCCATCTCATGGATTTTTTAATAGCAAACGATAAAAGGTGTTTTTTTTCAGTCAAAAAGCAAACGATTTTGGCTACAGCTTGTCATTTTCATAATTTTCAAAATTCCAAAAAACTTTTCGACCATGCCTAAGTGTTGTTATTACACTAAAAGGATATTTTTTATCTTTCCTTTCGGATCGACCTCGTTGCCAAAACAACCTACACCGATTGGTCATACAATAACGGCGGCACTTTGTTTAAATAATAATAACTCCATTGTTTACCGATATTTTTCAATCGAGAAAAAAGTCAAACTTGGCAAGACTGTGTATCAATAGGGTGTAAAATCCCAACCTCGTCATCCCAATACCCTCGACTATTATTTTATTTTTCAACTTTTCTTCTTGATTCTAGATCAATACAAGATTGTACAAAGTAAAAATATGTTTGATTTTTTTTGCTTCAGATCACCTGTCCGGGACTTAGGATTTCCGGAAGCGAAGAATGTCATCGCCCGCGCACCGACATACGTGGCTCCCCCCTCTCCCACCAACATGTTTTGTCAAACTTTAAAAAATATTTTGATGTTCAATAAAGACCGCTCAGTCAAGATACCAAATATCAACATTCTATATTTAATAGTGTTCGCATAAAAAAATGGTGAAAAATCAAACATTTTTTGGCCCAACAAGGCAGAACCTTCCCTTAAGGGGTAGGGCCACAGTAGAGTTTTCAAAAAATCCATTTTTGTTTTCGCTCAAACAGTGCTTTATCGCCATAAGAATAAGTTACTATTCGATTTTTAGCAAGACATTTTTTTTCACAGATTTTGCGCGTATAACGTAAGCCCACCTCTGGCACCGCCATAGAGTACCTACAACTTCAAACGCGTTTTTCTCGAAACAGCTTTTTTCCAATTGACGTGACAAATAACTTCAACAATTTTCACTCGATTTACTTCAAACTTAAAAGTTATGTTCCTAATTGCATTTCGCAGAGAAGTACGTACGGAATTTCTGATTAATCGAAAACTTTTCATTTTATGAGCAGTTTATGAGCAGTTATGACGAAATTTTTTACTGAAAATTCATTTCTTAAGTTCAAATACCTACAACTTTTGAATAAAACAATGTTTTTTTAATTCCGTACGTACTTCGTTTTTTGTTCTAGGTAAAAAATTGTGGATGGTAATATGCCGCGGAGCGCCTAAAAAAAGATAACAAAAGAAAATATTAGTAGTCGGCCATTTTGTACATCGAAAAAAATATATATATACATTTTCTAACAGCTCGATATTCATACCAAATGGATGTGTAATTCATTTTATGAGTGAATCACTTTTTCATACGAAAAAAAATTGTTAAATTCCCACATGATTTTATACCCGTTACTGTGGCCTAACCCCTTAAGGAAGAACCCAAAAATAAATATATAGATCTTAAAGTAACCTAATATTCCATTTATTTGCTAAATAATTCGTTGACATCCTCCGATGACGCACCAATGTATCCAAAGGTCATTAAAAATTAGCCATAGCAATCGGGCCGTCTATGTAAATGATTTCGACATTATTATTGATTCCATAATTGACAACCGACTGGTTCATAATTTTCCCACCGCAACTCTCATTTGACTGGCTATCGTGATTGCTTCCACCTCAAGAGAGTGAAAGCATAAAAATCCGACACGAGCGAACAAACGAATGATCGGATGGATACACTTGGGGGCAGTTAGCGGCCACTTGCGGCCATTTGACCTCGGCCCGTGGCTCAAATTGGCCTCTCACTCTTCCCGAACGAGCCGCAGGCGTTGGACCGTGGTTCGAACTCGCAAAGTTCTGCTATATCGCAACATAAGATGCCATAGCTTGCCTGCAGGCGTGTTGCACACGACTCCGTGCGTATAAACGGAGTTTCGTACGCTCGAGAAATTCGATGGACGGAGATCGTCGCGGAGATCCTCATGAATTCCTTCTGCATGCTTCTGGAACTCTCTTACTGCCTGTGAGAAACGTTCCAAGTACTGTTATCGGTGAGTTGTCAAGTTTGACGTGTGACCGAGAGACTGACAAGGGTTCTCAAAATGACGACCTGCATATAAATTTATTTGATTTATTTTATTGATTTGATTCATTTAATTCATTTGATTCATTTGATTCATTTGATTCATTTAATTTATTCGGTTTATTTGATTTATTCGATTTATTTGATTTTTTTTATTTATCTATACGCACAATATAAAAAATAGTACATATGACGGTAATATTTATGATGTCGGTTAATTAATAGGCAACTAAAAAAATGCAGTTTATTGGCAGGGCTATTATGATCCGAATCACGCAATCTTATTATGATTGCCCTGCTAATAATATATTTTATTACTTTAGTAGCAAAAAAAAAGTATAGTCATGGTGCAAAAATAGTATGTTTCACAGTAATAATTATAGTGGTGGATAAACATAGAAACCTAAACAAAACTAACTACACTTTATCGGCATATCCATATGATGATTGCCCTTCCAATGGTATATGTAATTTCTTCAATAGAAAAAAAATGGGATTGTAATAGTAGAAAAAATAGTAATATAACAATAATAATTAAAGTGGTTGCACAAAAATACGAACCCTAACCAAACTAACTTCAGTTGTTTATCAGTGCGTTCACGATAAGAATGACACGACCATGTTATGATTGCCCTGCAAATAATAGTTATTTTTTCATTCATTCGATATTTTATTCCGTATGAGTCTATTTTATTTATTTGATTTAGTATTAGTATATTTTATTTATTTGACTGCGAAAAATCGTATACTAATAGTAGAAAAAATGGTATATTTAACAGTAATAATTATAATGGCGGATAAAAATAGGAATCCAAACAAAACTAACTGCAGTTTATCGGCAGGGCAATCACTACATGAACGACCCAGCCACATTATGATTATCTTGCCAATAGAATATTTTATTCCTTCGATAGCAAAAATAGTAAAATAATTAAAATAGTAAAAAATAGTAACATAATAAAAAATAGTAAAAAAATAGTAAAATAACAAAAAATAGTAAAAAATAGTAAAATAATTAAAAAAAATAGTAAAAAATAGTAAAATAATAAAAAAATAGTAAAAAATAGTAAAATAATTTAAAAAAAATACTAAAAATGACCCAGCCATATTATAATTGCTCTGCCAAAGTCGAGTTAGTTCCGCCAGAATATCCTTCACCACAGTCCTTCGTTGTAATTACCATGAACTTTCCGTACTTGCAGATATGCACGCACACGCTCCACGAATTGAAAATAACTTCCTCTGTACGAGGTTTTTGGCGTACAAATTCTACAGCACGTACAACACTGCGATATCTTTACGTGGACAGAACTCCAAACCCGGACGATTTTCCCACGGAATTTCGACGTACGTATCTTGCAGTTCTTGATGACACTTCGATTCAACAGCAAAATCGATACAGTAATCTCATTGGAGACACGCAGCATCCGTGATGAGTGAGGAGCATCGAAAATCTCGTCACGTCTCGTTCGTCTGACTGTCAATCTGTCTATTATCACGCTTTCTCCCCTCTCTCTCTCTCGTTTCCTATATTGCTCTCCGGAGCTCTAAATCCCTGTATTTCCAGTGCTGAAATATTTGCTCTCTTGGAATGCTAATAAAAACGATGAGCAAATATAATGAAATTGAGTAGAACATCCTTTTGCTCCACCTAAAAATATATACAAAGCGACGGGTTGGGGGGGGGGGGGGAGGCGGTGCTGCACAGAAGTTAATAAAGCGCGACGTCGAGATATCTGCCTCTCGATCTGTATATATCAAGGTATTTAAATACACAGCTATGAATATAGTTTAGCGATGGAGATGGGCTTAAAAGCTTCAAGGAGTTGAATAAACGAGGAGTAAAGGGACAACTTCGTTCGAATTTCACTGGCAACAGCGAATTGAGACAAATTTTGAAGCTGCGAATGTATTTATATACATCTGACTATTATTATAAAATGTTGGTGACTCTTTGCACATTCTTCCTTCAGGCTGGAATCAAGCTGGTAGGATTATAATACGACGCTGAGACAATAGCCGTTATTTTTGGAAATTCAGGCCATCTGGATGCCTGTGTGAGCAAAGGGGCCGTGAAAACGGTTGAAGCTTTTTTTTCTGAACCTTTGGGAAGTGAAAATAGACACTTTCGGAATGAACCTGCACTTGTTTCGTCTGGATCCGTCGGGTGGAGTGCGGGAAAATACTATTTTCCTTTGAGGGAGCTGCGGAAGCTTGAAATTTCGAAAATACATTTTTAGGTGCATAGTGTTGTACCACAGGGTCTCAACTTCAATTTGCAACAAAGATTTCGTAAAAATTCGAAAAATTGACTGAGTTTTGACGGTTTTTGTGCAGGGTCAGATCGCCCACTGCGCTCTTTTTTGCGACCGGATGATTTTATGAAGATATTTATCCATTTGTTAATAAAAATGTATCAAAGTTGATTTTTTTACGAAAACCGGTCTTTCCTTCTACAGCTTCCTATTTTTCAATTTGCAAAATTTCAGAAAAGTGTCCGATCATCCGAAAGTTTCATCATGTATATAATATATATTTTTCTTCTCTCTATTAATGACATTTTTATTTATTTTTAAACTTTTAAAAAATTAAAAATTAACAGTTTAAAAAATAAAAAATATTTTTTTTTTAAATAAATAAATGTTTAAAATGTATTTATTTTTAAACTTTCTATTAAAGAAGTTTTCTTCTTTCTATTAATAAAAGAACATTCTTTTATTTTTCACTTCGGATCACCCTAGTTGCCAGGACCATGTACACCGATGTAGCAACGGCGACACGTTGTTTTAATAATAATAACTCCATGGTTTGTCAATATTTTTCAACAAAAAATAAACTCAAACTTGGAAAGGCTATGTATGAAATATCTGTAAAATCCTGACCTCATTATCCGGATACTCTCACAAGAAAAAAATGTAAATCCACCTGTTTATTGGGCCTTAACCATATGCTGACCCATAAAGGGGCCAGTCCACTTTGAAAATTTCAAAAAATCGAAAGCAAGCAAGACTTGAAGAATTGGACGATGATGAGCAATCAGAAGGGATTTTGTACGGTACAGGAATGGCCGATTGAGTTTCAAAATCTAGCTCCATCTTATCTCTAAAACTGATAAACCGATTCTCTTGAAATTTGAATCACATATTGTAAACATGATTCACAACAAGATGACACTCGATGATTTAAAAATTTTGATTGTTGCTCGTTTTTCGCGAAAAACTGCGAAAAAACGTGTTTTTCTTACTTTTTTCGTTTTTCATCTGCCATTTTTTTATTTTTTTATAAAACTTTATATCGGAGGGTCATTTTGTAGCTGGCGTCATACTGAATCGAATGGACTGTGATTTCTTTGTTTCAGACAAGCCATTGTCGAGTTTTTACGGAGCTACCTAGCCCACCTATTTTTGAGGCGTTACGTTAAACTATAGTTTTTGTACTTGAAAATGAATAAAAATGAATGAATTTTTAAAAAAATGTATTTCAAGATTTTGTTTGTCAAGCCCAACAACTTTTATATTCATATTTTTTATAAAACCCTAAAAAAAATGGCGAAAATAGCCTTCTTTTCGTGGCTCCAAAGTGGACTGGCCCCTCAAAAGGACAGCGTAGGCTAACATTCTTTAGAATTATTTTTAGGAAACTCTTCAGTGAATACTTAAAGTATAATAGTTTCATCAACTTTGATCATTGTCCGACTTAAATTTTTATTTTATTTTTCTGAACTATTTAGAAAACAGTCTTTTTTGAATATATGGAGAGAGTTTTTTTTTAATATATAGAAAACATGTTATTCGTCATGAACTTGGAATATAAGCCTTGATATAATAAGACCAATATATATATATATATATATATATATATATATATATATATATATATATATATATATATATATATATATATATATATATATATATATATATATATATATATGTCGATGATAGGAGAACAGGGCTGTCGTTGCTTTTCTTCATTTATTTTGTGAAGAATCTGTTTAATAAAAAAAAAGAAGAACGAAGAGAAATCCTTCGAGAAATCTCGAGAAGAGTCGACGTGTCCTGTCAAGGAAAATATTTGAATACTGATATCTTTCGAGTTCGAAGTGAATAAAATGTTCTTTTAATGGCTCAACATGCGCCCCACACGTAGAACGCAAAGTTCGCGAGTGATTTCTGCTCCTTCTCCGACATCAGAAGTGGGATTACCGAGAGATATGGAGCCATCGACCTCTCAAAATCGAAGTCTTCGACGGAATGAAAATTTATCCGAAGACCAATGGAGAGTTTTGATCGAAAATCAAAACAAAAACATGATGGAGATAATACAATCGATCCGTGGTTCTCCAGCTAATTCGCCCGAAATTGTTTTCCCTGAATTTAACCCTGACAAAGGTGATGTAAATGCTCGTGCTTGGTATTCGACAGCCGGCTTGTGCATGCAAGAAGAGGAGCTTCGAGGAAGCAAATTAATCATTGCTTTGAGCAAAGCAATGAGAGGATCTGCTGCGTCGTGGTTTCCTCAGATTAGTTTTGCTGGAATGACCTGGGGAGAATTTAAAAACATTTTTCTCTCTCGTTTTGAAATTGTTGAGACTCCTGCGGCAACTTTAATTTCCATGAATTCCGGTCAGCCAAATGAAGAGGAAAATTTCGCCGCATATTCAACCCGAATTTTGAACATGCTCATGCCACGACTAGAACTAATGAGCAAAGAAGAAATTGCTGTTTCTATCGTGCTGGCTCATGTGGCTCAATTAGACCCACGTTTGAAACGATTAGCCCTCACGTCAGAAATAAATTCTCGAAGCAAACTACAACAAGAACTAATGGCTGCGGAATATCGAAAAAGGGTTTTCCCTTTTTCTCAAGCAAAAGAGAGCTCGTCATTCGACCCAAAACGATCAAGATCTTCTCTGAAATGTTTCAACTGCGGAAAAATCGGACATAGAATTTCTGAATGTCGAAGTCGTTTACCGAATTTCATTTCGGACAACTCGGAGAATGCTTCCAAGAAAATACCCTTCTCTGCAAAGAAATATTCTGTGACATGCTTCAAATGCGGAGAAGCCGGGCATATTTCTACGAATTGCAAAAAGCTTTCTGGTTCTGACAAACATACCCCTGCTCAAGGTCAAATGGAGCGTCGCGTTAATTTATGCTCAATTCAACCAGTTTTCGGCGAACTACTACATTCTGGTGAGAAGTTTTCATTTTGCTTTGATTCCGGTGCTGAATGCTCTCTGATTAAAGAGAGTATTGCACAAAAATTCATAGGAAAACGTCAGCACGCTTTGGTCACTCTTGCCGGAATAGGTCCGTCTAGTATTCAAAGTGTCACCCAAATTTTGTCGCAAGTGACTATAAATGATCATTGCTTGGAAATTTTATTTCATGAGATTCATGATAACTTTCTTGGCAATGAAATTCTTATTGGACGAGAAATATTGGGCCTTGGCTACTCAGTGGAAATGACGGTTGACAATTTAATTTTGAAAAGAATACCGAGGATCAATATTTCCGAAGTAGATTCCAGTTCACCAAACTTCAGCGAAATAAAAACTGACATTTCTGATCTTGACAAACATCTTTTAATTGATGTTTTGAATAAATTTTCTTTAACTTTTGTCAAAGGAATACCTAAACCTAGAGTAACGACTGGACAACTTGAAATCCGTTTATTGGATCCTAATCGAACTGTGCAAAGACGGCCGTATCGCCTTTCGCCTATTGAACGCCAAACAGTACAAGATAAAATCAAAGAACTGCAAGAGAAGAATATTATCAGGCCCAGCTGTTCTCCTTTAGCCAGTCCTATTATTCTCGTAAAAAAGAAAGATGGCTCTGACCGAATGTGCGTTGACTATCGGGAGCTGAATAATAATACGGTGGCTGATAAATACCCATTGCCGCTCATTGCTGACCAAATAAATAGATTAGGAGGTGCAAACTATTTCACATCTCTCGATATGGCCAGCGGTTTCCACCAAATTCCCATTCATAAAGATTCCATCGAACGAACTGCCTTTGTTACTCCCGATGGGCAATATGAATATTTGGCGATGCCTTTCGGTTTGATAAATGCACCTTCTGTTTTTCAGCGAGCAATCAACAAAGCTTTGGGAGACTTGATAAATACCTCTGTTATTTGTTATATGGATGATATTCTCATTCCATCAAAGACAATTATCGAGGGTATTCAAAAGCTAGAGATCGTTTTGGAAGCTTTAATTAAGGCTGGATTTTCAATTAATTTAAAGAAATGCTCATTTCTAAAAACTGAAATTGAATTTCTTGGATATGAGGTTTCAGCAGGAGAAATTCGACCAAACCCTCGCAAGATTGTTGCGTTAACTGCCCTTTCGCCTCCTCAAACTGCTACTCAACTTAGACAATTTATTGGACTTGCCTCTTATTTTAGGCAGTTCATACAGGGATTTTCTAAACTTGCTGCTCCTCTGTATAAACTCACCAATGAAAAGGGGAAGATTGATTGGAAACCAGACCTTGAAGAAGTTCGACAAAAAATAATCTCTCGATTAACCAGCTCCCCTCTTTTAATGATTTTTAATCCAAATTTTCCAATAGAGTTGCATACAGATGCTAGCTCTGTTGGTTATGGTGCAGTTTTCATCCAAAAAGTCAATGGAAAAGCTCATGTTGTCGCCTATTTTAGTAAAAGAACAACCGAAGTAGAATCACGATATCATTCGTACGAATTGGAAACTCTCGCTGTTGTAAATGCTATTAAACATTTCCGTCATTATTTACAAGGGAGGAGATTCACCGTAGTTACAGATTGTAATTCTCTCAAGGCTTCTCGAACAAAACTCGATTTAACTCCACGAGTCTATAGATGGTGGGCATTTTTGCAGTCATTTGACTTTGACATTGTTTATCGAGAGGGAAAAAAATTGGCTCACGCAGATTTCTTTTCTCGAAATCCTTTACCCGAGAATAACAAACGAAATGTCCAAACAATTGAGCAAAAGCGTATAAATTTCACCCAAATTTCTGATCAATGGTTGCAAGCGGAACAACAGAAAGATAGTGAAATTCGTGATCTTATTTCCAAATTGGAAAACGATCAACTTGACCCAAATATTTCTAAAACATATGAGCTTAAATCAGGAATTCTCTTCAGAAAAATACAGCGAAATAATCAAACGCATATTTTACCAATAATCCCGAGAGCTTTCCAGTGGTCTATAATAAATAATGTTCACGAGTCAATTGTTCATTTGGGATGGGCCAAAACTTTGGAGAAAGCTTACCAACATTATTGGTTCCCTAACATGTCTCAATATGTTCGAAAATTTGTTGAAAACTGTGTGGAAGTGTGAATCCTCGTGTGGGGAAGGGGAAGGCACTTCAACACGAAAACAAGCGGGACACGACGATGATAAAAAACTATACTCTTTATTTTTAACAAAGATCCATTCAGTCTCGCGTGAAAGATGGATGCGCGCAGAATACCCAAGATGGCGTCGTAGCGCTTCTTTTTTCTTTTTTCAGCAGAAACTTCGTTTTTGCCTTTTTTGTCATAGACTCCTCGTTACTCGTCTAGACGCGGCCGCAGGGTTTGTTTTCTGCGGTCCGGACGCCGCGTAGCGGTCGCAGTGGGTAATGAAGCTAGGGGCGGTGACGCCACAACCACTCCCCCCCCAGTGACCTTCACGAGGGGAGAAGGGAACGATACAGATTTTTTGGGTTGTGTCTTGGTGGACTGGTGCGAATCGGTTGAGCAGTCGATCTCCGATGATGGTGGTTGTGGTTCCGCTGAGACGTCTTCCTTGGAGACGAATGCGGGCTTAAGACAGTCTACAGAGACGGTTTTCTGTACCCCGCTGACTAGGATGGCGTATACACGGTCGTTGATCCTCTTAATGACCTTGTGTGGCCCTGAGTAGGGAGGATCGAGCGGTTTCCTAATGGAGTCGACTCTTCTGAAGACGTGCGTGCATGTCTGAAGTTCTTTCATGACGAACGGCCGTGATTTTACGTGGTGTGCGGTCGGCGTCGGTCTTATGCCCCGAATGTGCTCCCGGAATTTCTCGAGGAAGGTGTGCGGGTTGGTTGGGACATCCTCTGTGACGAAGAATTCGCCAGGGATTCTCAATTCCGTTCCAAAGAGCATTTCCGCCGGAGAAGCGCCGATGTCCTCTTTGTAGACTGTTCGCAGGCCCAGCAATACGGTTGGCAGAAGTTCCGGCCAGGGTATTTGCGCGTTGCACATAAGGGCCGTTTTGAGCGTGCGGTGCCACCTTTCCACCATGCCATTGGACTGTGGATGGTATGGCGTTGTGCGCACCCGCTTTGCCCCGATCATTCCTGCTAGGGCTGTAAAGAGAGCGGATTCAAACTGCGCTCCCTGGTCGGTCGTTAGCGTTAGCGGTGTTCCAAACAGCGCGATCCAGTGCGTGTAGAAGGCAGTGGCTACGGTGTTGGCCTGAATGTTGGGCAGTGGAACTGCCTGCGGGTAGCGTGAGAACCGGTCAATTATTGTGAGGCAGTAGCGGAGATCGCCTACTCTCGGCAATTCGATGAGGTCGAGATGGATGTGATTAAATCGAGTGCTTGGGACGTCAATCTTGTTCGGCTCGAGACGGCAATGGCGTTGGATCTTCGCTCGCTGGCAGGGCATACACTCCCGTGACCACAGGAGCGCGTCCTTTCTGATCCCAGGCCAAATGAATTTCTCTCTCAGCTGTCTGCAAGTTGTTCGGCCGCTCGGGTGCACGGGGCCGTGGATGATGTCGAAAGCGCTACGTCGGAGGCTACTGGGAAGGTAGGGCCTTATGTGCCCGGCAGAGGTATCGCAGAGTATGCGACAATTCTCGATGTTAAGATCTTGCAGCTTCAAGGATGACCGTTCCTGGATTGACTGCAGCTCGGTGTCGGATTGTTGGGCTCTCGCGATGGTCTCCGGATTCAGAATCGTGGGCATCGCGATGCTGTTAATGCGCGACAGCGCGTCGGCGACAACATTGTCCTCCCCCTTTACATACACAATCTCGGTGTTGAATTGCGAGATGTAGTCGAGCTGACGCAGCTGGCGAGGCGAGGCTTTGTCGGCTCGCTGGGCAAAGGCATAGGTTAGAGGTCGATGGTCGGTTTGCGTCATGAACTGGCGTCCTTCTAGAATGTGCTGAAAGTGTTTGATCGCCGCGAAAACGGCCAGCAACTCGCGGTCGTAAGTGCTATAGCGCTTTTCTGTGTCGCTAAGCTTCCGGGAGAAGAAGGCTACGGGGTGCCAAGCATCGTCTTGCAGCTGTTGAACGGACGCCCCGATTGCGTGGTCCGATGCATCAGTCATGAGGAGCAGCGGAGCGCTTGGAGAGAGGAAAGCTGTGCGTGTCGCGTTGACGATGCTCCGTTTACAAGCGTCGAATGCTTGCTCTGTCTCAGGAGACCACGGTACCTTGCGTTTATCTTTCTTCCTCGCTCCTTTCAGGAACTCATTGAGGTGCGCCTGGAGATGTGCCGCTCTGGGGATGCAGCGTCTATAATAATTAAGCATGCCTAGGAAGCGGCGTAAATCCGAGATCGTTTCCGGTTTTGGGTAGGAGGCGATGGTTTCAGCCCGGTCGGTAGGTGGCAGATAGCCCAGCTGAGAGACTGTGTACCCCAGGAAGGTAACTTCATCTTTGCCGAACTGGCACTTACCAGGGTTAATAGTGAGTCGGTTTGCTTTGAGGACCATAAACACCTGTCGGAGGTGCTCAACGTGTTCCTCATGTGAGGTCGACGCGATGATCAGGTCGTCGATGTAGCATGCTACAAAGTCGAGCCCCCGCAGAATCCTATCCATGTGACGTTGGAAGGTTTGCGTGGCGTTGCGTAGTCCCAGAGGCATTCCCAGGAACTCGAAGAGCCCGAAGGGCGTCGTCACGGCTGTTTTTGGGACGTCCTCGGCAGCAACGGGGATCTGGTGGTATGCGCGCACGAGGTCTAGCGTGGAGAAGACGCATTTGCCATGCATGCGCTGGAAGATATCCTCTATTAATGGCACAGGATACTGGTCCGGGACGGTCTTGCTATTAAGTTTGCGGTAGTCGCCGGTGGAACGCCAGCCACCATCCCTCTTTTGGACCATGTGCAGCGGACTGGCCCAAGAGCTGCTGGAAGGGCGGATGACACCGTGATGTAGAAGTAGGTCGAAGTCGCCTCTGGCGGCCTTGAGTTTTTCTCCCGTGAGACGTCTGGGGCGTTCCACGACCGGAGGTCCAGCGGTGATGATATGATGCGCCACAACGTTGTCCGTGCCCGTGTGGGGAACCGTATTCGGACGGGCGATGTCCTCGTATTCCCGAAGCAGCTCCGCGTAGCGGTGACTATGACTGTTGTCCGGCACGTGTAGGTCACTGATAATGCAGACGTTGTATATGTAGGCTTGCGATAGCTGTCCTCTCGAATTGAGCGAAGTGCTAGGGTCGATGAGACACTGTCCCCTCAAATCGATGATCAGGCCGTAATGTGTGATGAAATCAGCGCCGATGATGGCTGACTGCACGTCGGCGATGATGAAAGACCACCTGAAAGCACGGCGGAGACCGAGGTTAAGTGTGAGCAGCAGTTGGCCGTAGGTTTTTATTTCGGTGGCGTTTGCAGCGTGGAGCTTGAACTCCGTTGGCCGGAGTTCTCGGAGGATCGAAGATCGTGGTATGATGGAGATGACGGATCCGGAGTCAATGAGGAATCGCAGATGAGTCGCAGAGTCGGTGAGGAGCAGGCGGTATTCTTTGGCCGGGGAAATGGTATTGTTGTTGCTGTCGCCGACCGCCTGAATCGAGGACAGCGAGATCAGTTTTCCTGATTTGGTTGTGGTGCCAGGGGCCACTTGGTCGTGCATGGTTGCACGCATCGGTGTGCCTTTGCGCCGTATTTCCGGTGGTAGAAGCACAGTCCTGCTGTAGCAGGCGAGGTTGCGCGACTTCGCGAAGGCGTTCGTGCACGGTGCCGTGTTTGGCTGAGGGTCAGGCCTCGCAACGTGCTGCTGAGCTCCTGGATGCCATTCAGTAGGGGCGCAAGCTCTGCACGTAGTGTCGTAACCAAGTCGTCCTCCTTTTTTGGGTGAGGCGGCCGGTCCTTGGTATGATATGGATATGTGGCCATGACCGAGGCGGATGTGTGATTTTCCATCAACTCATCGGCCAGCGTGGCCTGCTCGTCCAGAGTTGCTGACCTTAGAAGCTTAAGAAACCTCTGGACGGCCAAGGGAAGGAGCGCTAGCCAGCGGATGCGTAGGACGTCGTCGGTGGCTCGGTGGCCTGCGAGGCTTCGCATTTGGCGGAGGAGCTGCGACGGCTTACGATCTCCGAGCTCCAGTTCAGTGAGCATGCGATGCAGCTGTCGATCGCTGGAGTCGGAGAACCGATTGATGACATGTCGCTTGAGATTCTCATACCTGTCTGTATCTGGCGGAGAGCGTAGAACGTCGGAGACCTCGGTGACAATGTCTGCGTCGAGGGCGCCGGCTGCTAGGCGATACTTCGCCGCATCGGAAGTGATACGGTGAGCTTCGAAGAGTAGCTCGGTCTGGATGAACCATAGACCGGGATCCGTTTTTATGAAACGTGGCATGTGCCAAGTGTGGTTCACAGCGTCTACGGGCCTTTGCTGCATCTGCCGTATGGGATCGCTAGAGTTCGATGGTTGCGAGCTGGACGGGTTGTCGCAGGCCCCAGTCGGCTGGGCGTCGACCATCGTCGCACTTCTCTTGTTGTGTTTTTTTAAAAAAAACTGCGGGGTCACCAATGTGGAAGTGTGAATCCTCGTGTGGGGAAGGGGAAGGCACTTCAACACGAAAACAAGCGGGACACGACGATGATAAAAAACTATACTCTTTATTTTTAACAAAGATCCATTCAGTCTCGCGTGAAAGATGGATGCGCGCAGAATACCCAAGATGGCGTCGTAGCGCTTCTTTTTTCTTTTTTCAGCAGAAACTTCGTTTTTGCCTTTTTTGTCATAGACTCCTCGTTACTCGTCTAGACGCGGCCGCAGGGTTTGTTTTCTGCGGTCCGGACGCCGCGTAGCGGTCGCAGTGGGTAATGAAGCTAGGGGCGGTGACGCCACAACTGCATTACTTGTCGAATTTCGAAATCTTCTTCCGGTAAAACTCAAGCTGAATTACATTCAATTCCGAAAGTAAGTATTCCTTGGCATACTCTCCATATCGACGTCACCGGAAAACTCAGTGGCAAAAATAACATTAAAGAATATGTTTTTGTCTTTATTGATGCCTTTACCAAATTCGTTTGCCTTCACCATTCTCTCCATGTCGACGCTGTAAGTGCTATAACAGCTTTAAAGTCAATTGTTACTTTATTTGGAGCACCGGTTCGCGTAATTGCTGATCAGGGAAGATGCTTTGCAAAAAAAGATTTTTGCGATTTTTGTAACTCCCACTGCATCAACCTTCATTTGATTGCTACTGGTACTAGCCGGGGCAATGGTCAAGTCGAGCGTGTTATGAGTACACTCAAAAATATGCTTACTTCTGTTGAAGTGGATAATGCTAGATCATGGCAAGATTCTCTTGGAGAGATTCAACTGGCAATGAACTGTACTGTCAGTAGAGTGACCAAGGCTACCCCTCTCGAATTAATGATCGGTCGTGTAGCTAGACCATTAAATTTACTACCGATAACTGACGATGAAAAAGAAATTGACTTATCGGAAATCAGAGAGCAAGCAGCCAATAAAATCGAGATTAACGCCCAAATGGATAAATCTCGATTTGACGCCGGAAAAGCAAATCTTTCTAAATTTTCTGTTGGGGATTACGTTTTAATTGAAAATCATGAAAGAAATCAAACGAAATTAGACTCAAAATTTAGAGGTCCATTCCGCATTTCTGAAGTATTAGATGGAGACCGGTACATATTAAAATCTTTAAATTGTAATCGAACGTATAAATATGCTCATGGCCGACTTCGAGCAATGCCCGATTGCTCAGTACCCTCTGAACTAGATATTTGCTTTGCTGAATCTTCGGAAGAGTCACTGAGTATTTCAGGTATTAAATTAAAAAAAAAAAAAAAATACATTATTATTGAATCGATTTCGTGAGACATCCTATTTGATGTGCTTGTTTATTACGAGTACTTGATAAATACTTGAGAGTATTTGAACAGAAAATGATTGTCATTCCCTTCGTGGTTTGATCATGATCTAGAAGCACACATTCATTATGCTTATTAGTTGCAAGTCACAAAGAACCTAACTCATTTCGCTGAGCGGAGACGGTGCAATGTAACGGCTAATGGTGTGGTGCTGTCGCATGAGGCGACTGTGTATTGAAGGGTTGATGTGTGGACAACTTTGTGTTGTCACACAGTCAAAACGTGAAGTCCAATCGATAATTGGCAATTTTATGTAAAGATTACATGTCTTTGAATAAGAATGTAAATCTCATGAAAAGAATGTGTCTTTTGAGGAGACTGTAATAGTTCCTGATTTTATGAAAAGATGATCATTTATATGATAAAGGGGTTTCGTCAACGGTTTGTCACCGGATCGATTCTCATAACTTTGTACTCAAAATTCATGAAATTGTTAAAGAGAACTTTTTGGATATTTAAAATAATAATAAGGTCAGGAAGGCCGAGCAGTCTAAAAAAAAAAAAAGTTCCTTTTATTTTCAGAAGAAACAAACACAACACACGAGGACGTGCGATAGTCAATCTGGCCGTGTCGATGATAGGAGAACAGGGCTGTCGTTGCTTTTCTTCATTTATTTTGTGAAGAATCTGTTTAATAAAAAAAAAAGAAGAACGAAGAGAAATCCTTCGAGAGATCTCGAGAAGAGTCGACGTGTCCTGTCAAGGAAAATATTTGAATACTGATATCTTTCGAGTTCGAAGTGAATAAAATGTTCTTTTAATGGCTCAACATGCGCCCCACACGTAGAACGCAAAGTTCGCGAGTGATTTCTGCTCCTTCTCCGACATATATATATATATATATTGTAATCCCCCGAAAAAAACACCCAAGAGAACTATCCGAGAAAAAAATGCCGTGCGCTTCTGAGCCGGGATTCGAACCCGGGACCTCGCGATTGCCGGTCGACTGGTTCGACCACTAAGCTACCCCAGCCCGCTTACTTCACCTTTTTCGGATAGTTTCGATATTCGTAATGCAATATATATATATATATATATATATATATATATATATATAAATTTGCAGTTTTGTAAAAAACAAAACAACTCCTAAAGTTGCAAATTCAGCTACCTTTGTAATGAGATTATAAAAAATCGTTGTGGGAAGAGGAAACAAGATCAGCCCAGCTCACAAGTAACTGGAATGTGAACATTTTTCCGCGGGTATTTATTTGCTGTAAAAAAATTAATTAGGGACAACAAAGAGTAGCGCGATACTTCAGGGAACTATTGTTATCATTATGACTATTATATATATATATATATATATATCTGTTTTTCGCGTTCTTCTTGTAACAATACGTAGTTGCACACTGTATATGGGACCTGTTCGAAACGTTCTGGATAATTAATTGCTATTTTCTCGTATGTGCGCGCATTGGCCCTGGGGTTCCGTATTACGAGTTTTCTTACGGTTCGTTGACCATCGTCGCCCACCGGAGCTCTCCGTCGTCCTGACTATGGCTCGCCGAGTGACGAATGGCTGAACTTTCAAACGTTACCCGAGTGACCATAAATTTCGACTCCCCTTTCTCTCTCTCTCTCTCTCTCTCTCTCTCTCTCTCTCTCTCTCTCTCTCTCTCTCTCTCTCTCTCTCGGGCTCGCGTTCTTCTGGCAACTTCCATTCGTTTCCATTTCGAAAATAAATAAGGCATCGCGGCGCTTTTCGAAAACATGCTACACGACGCAAAATATATAAATATATAAATCGCAACGAAACAAGACGCGACATCCCCTAATATCCCAAGGCAGGAGTACATTCGAGACATTTTCGTATAAAAATGAGGAAATATATGCCGCCCCCGCTAAGACGGATGTGGCCGATGCGAGGTATTGATTTTTCTTCTTTTTTTCCGTACGATTGTGAAAAGTACTCGATACAAACGGCCGATAGCTTTGGCGCTTCGGAATCGCGGATGCGAAATAATCCTCAGCCATGATAAGCGGTACGCGAAATTCCATGCAAATATGGAATCTTTTGATGGCGCGCTTATTTTTAATATCAAACGAGACGATGAGGCGCGTACTACTACGGGCTGTAAATAAAGGCAGGATACCTCACTGCGAAAGACAGGAAATGAGGGAAATTGAGAGAGGAAGAGGGAACAGGAGAGGAGAGGGACGGTTTAGCGGAACATTACGTATTCCAGAGGCTCTCAAAAGCTTCCACAACTTTTATATATTAACCTCTCACGTCGTCGAACTAGGTACACCGTATGGAAGCCACCTCAGTGGAGTGCTCAAATTCCGTGCCTCGGATTGGCTTGACGATGAAAAACATCTCGCGGGAAAACACTTTGACGAATGCTCGTCGAGGGTCCTACATGGGTGTATATACATATATATACACACATGTATATAGACCCTCGAGTACTCCTCAAATATACCTACAGAGAGAGAGAGAGAGAGAGAGAGAGAGAGAGAGAGAGAGAGAGAGAGGAGTGATATTCAAGACATTCGACTTTAAGCACTGTCCTCAAAACAGCCAGATGTTCCAATAAACAACATTACATCGATATAACCGGTCCAAAATATTAGATATACATAAATATGTGTATATATATATATGTGTGTGTGTGTGTGTGTGTGTGTGTGTGTGTGTGTGTGTGTGTGTGTGTGTGTGTGTGTGTGTGTGTGTGTGTGTGTATATAAATGGATTATTATTATTATTTATATAGATAAGTTTATTATCATATCAATGATATTTCTTATCACTATAGATTTATAGAGATAAAATCTATTTATAATTTATATAATTTATAAATAGATCGTATAATTATTTATATATATATACACACACATATATTTATGTATATATAATATTTTGAACCCTCTATGTCGATGTAATGTTGTCTATTGGGACATCTGGCTCTTTTGAGGACGGTGCTTGAAGTCCAATGCCTTGAACATCACTCCTCTCTCTCTCTCTCTCTCTCTCTCTCTCTCTCTCTCTCTCTCTCTCTCTCTCTCTCTCTGTGTATACACACACACACACACACACACACACGCACGCACGCACGCACGCACGCACGCACACACACACATATATATATTTGTGTGTGTGTGCCAGATGTCCCAATAGACAACATTACATCGACATAGAGGGTTCAAAATATTATATATACATAAATATACGTGTGTGTATATATATATAAATAATTATAAGATCTATTTATAAATTATATAAATTATAAATAGATCTTATCTCTATAAATATATAGTGATAATAAATATCATTGATATGATAATAAACTTATCTATATAAATAATAATAATAATCTATTTATGTGTGTGTATATATATACACATATTTATGTATGTATAATATTTTGAACCCGTTCTGTCGATGTAATGTTGTGTGTGTGTGTGTGTGTGTGTGTGTGCGCGCGCGCGCGCGCGTGTGTGTGTGTGCGTGTGTGCGTGCGTGCGTGTGTACGGGGTGTCCCTCTTATCTTTGCCACCCGAAATAACTCGGTAATGATCGACGGCACAAAAAAATGTTCCAGACAAAAGTTGTACGGTGTGAAGGGCGCCATCAAATGCGAACAATTTTTTTATTTCGGTCAAGGCGCTGAAGCGCAGTGAAGGTCACCTCCACTTTTTTTAAATGGAATGGTACGTTTCTTTTCAACCATCTTGTGGATCACTTCAAGCCGCATAAAAACATCAGTGGGTCAAAGTCGTTCAAGGTCATTCAAGGTCAGTATCGATGAGACAAATATAAATATCTCGGGTCACCAGCAAATATTTGGTAGTGATCCGAGACATTTAGATTCGTATTTCATTTTAATAGGTGACCTTGAATGACCTTAGACGACTTTGACCCCTGAATGTTTTTTATGCGCTGGAGGTGCTCCATAAGATGGTTGAAAAAAAATGTACCATTCCATTCAAAAAGGTGCAGGTGACCGTCACTGTGCGTCACCGCCGTCAGTGAAATAAAAAAAAAATTGGTAGCATCTGATGGCCCCCTTCACACCGTGCAACTTTTGTCTGGAACATTTTTTTGTGACGTCGATAATTACCGGGTTATTTCGGGTGGCAGAGATAAGACGGACACCCTGTATATGTATCTGCGCGGACTCGCACACAATTCTGAGACTCAATCGACGTGAGAAGATTTTTTCGTCGCTTTTGGACACATTCACACGCTGAACGAAATCATTGCCACACACATATAAAGATGCAATGAGGCGAAATTAAAAGCTCTGTAACAAACACCTTAGAAAATTCGTCAGGACTTTTTTGAAAAAGCGGACAGATAGTTTTTATTTTTTATTTCACAGATATTTTATAAAATTCTATATATATATATATATATATATATATATATATATATGTATATATATATATATATATATATATGTGCGTGTGTTTTTTAAAACCCGATCCATTGATATAATGTTGTTGACCAGTGCATCTGGCTGTTTGGCAGACGAAATAAAGATCTGAAAATTTTTCAAAAAAAGGGCTGTCAGAATTTCATAAAATATCTGACAGCCCTTGTATATACATGTGTGTGTGTATATATATATATATATATATATATATATATATATATATATATATATATATATATATATATATACATACTGCGTGGACACGCACACAATTCTAAAATTAAACCACGTGAAGAGATTTATCGTCGCTTTTATACACATTCACACCCAAGACGAGCTCATTTTTACACACATTCGAAGATCCGATGAAGCGACGAAAGCCTTTTTTTAACTTATGGACTCGTTTTTACAAAGAGATTGCAGACTTTTTTCAAATTCCTTCGAGTGAGATTATGGATTATTTTTTTTTTTATTCAGCGATGCAGAGGTAGTGTAAAATACACGTGTTTTTTCGGTTATTGGAAGACCTGACGCGACCATCTTTTTTTCCTTTTGAATTATAGTTGGATTTAAAACGAAAGCCATTACACAATTTTTTTGCGCTCTCCATTTTTTCAACAGTCTGCAGACTGGTTTTTGCAAAGAGATTACAGACCTTATTCGAATTCCTTCCAGTGAGATTATGGATAATTTTATTTTTATTTCCCGAATCAGAGGTAGAATAAAATACGCGTGTTCTCTCGCATATTGAAAGCCCAGACCCGGGTCTCTATTTTCTTTTTGTGAAAATACAGTTGGATTTGGAACGAAAGCCTTTTTTTAAATGTCGAAAATCGTTTTTCATCTCTCCTTTTTTATTAACAGCGTGCGGACTGGTTTTTGCTGATAGATTACAGACTTTTTTTCGAATTCCTTTGAGGGAGATTATGGATTTTTAAATTTTTATTTAGTGATGCAGTGGTAGAATAGAATACGAGCTAATTTGAAAGTTCCAACGCGAATTTTTTTTTCGAAAATTAAAGTTGATTTTGAAACGAAAGTTGGGACGAAAAGTTGTGCGCTTTATTGAACCGTCAGTCGGATTTTCCATAACGGTGTGTTCAATTATAACGTCTATAAATGTTATGTACGTATAGGATGCATATACGTATATATATATATCCTACAAGGAGCACGAAACCTCGTCCATCCAGCTGGACAATGTAGTTTTCATCACGGCTTTATCCACTTTATCCGTGATACTATTGTTCTTTAGAGAATAGTACACGAAATTCGAGCGCATCCACTGACGGAAGCTTCTCGCTCCCTTGTACTTCTGTCTCCTCATGGTTCTTTCCTGCTATCTGTCGCGTGCCCTTTTGCATTCTTGTTTCTATCGAGAATAATGAAATTGTCGGATTAGTTGTTCCTCGTGCACGTATCCGAAAAAATTAATTAAATAAAAGGTTGAAAAGTTGCTACACGTATATATATATAATTCCAAACATGGGAATTCGTCCCGATTAAGGGGTTACCCCCACTTGCGATTTTGAAAAAATCGATTTTTTTTTTCATTGTATTTTTTTGAAGTACAAGTATCTGAGAATATGTCCTGAAAATTTCAAGTCGATCCGAACAAAATTGACTGAGATATGAGCGTTGAAAGAGAAGAATCCGCATTGAAAGAGCGTTGAAAGAGAAACTTTAAACGCGTTTTTCTCAAAATGGCATTTCTAAAGTCGGTGACCAAGATTACTCGAACACTAATGAACCGATCTTCTTGAAATTTTGCAGGCTTATTTAATACATAAAAATGTAGTCTTTAATCGTTCGATTTTTTTCGTCAAAATCGAACCATTAACTTTGACTGTCCGCCATTTTGTGAAAAATGAATATTTTTTAAAATCCTTCGATTATAGACTAGTTTATACTTATATTTGACTAAATCCATCCGCATTTTTTTTTCAGATGATCCACTTCGCCGCAATGTTGGTCACCGCAAACCGTGTATATAAAAACATTGTTTCATTGACGGCCATTTGCCACTAAACAATGTAATATTTTTAAATAAAAAAATTACTGAAAGTTCTTCAAGATGTGTTCTTTAAGATGGTATATTGATCGATTAAAAAAGTTTTGTAGTTTTCTTTAAAAAAATTCATGAAAAAGGCCTTTTTTGCGCTACAAGTGGGGGTAACGTCTTAAATACGCAAAAAAATAAGTACTATGAAAAAAACTACACTTATAGAAAAAAAAAGATTTTTCGAAAAAGTTATCGTCGTGCGAGCAATTCCATTATTTTTCTACATTTTCATACAGGACGAAATTGTATTAAAAGCGAAATAATTTTATTCCCCTCGTTTCAAAGTAACTAATAATCGTAAGAGAATATAGATCTACACACACACACACACACACACACACACACACACACACACACACACACACACACACACACACACACACACACACACACACACACACACACACACACACACACACACACACACACACACACACACACACACACACACACACACACACACACACACACACACACACACACACACACACACACACACACACACACACACACACACACACACACACACACACACACACACACACACACACACACACACACACACACACACACACACACACACACACACACACACACACACACACACACACACACACACACACACACACACACACACACACACACACACACACACACACACACACACACACACACACACACACACACACACACACACACACACACACACACACACACACACACACACACACACACACACACACACACACACACACACACACACACACACACACACACACACACACACACACACACACACACACACACACACACACACACACACACACACACACACACACACACACACACACACACACACACACACACACACACACACACACACACACACACACACACACACACACACACACACACACACACACACACACACACACACACACACACACACACACACACACACACACACACACACACACACACACACACACACACACACACACACACACACACACACACACACACACACACACACACACACACACACACACACACACACACACACACACACACACACACACACACACACACACACACACACACACACACACACACACACACACACACACACACACACACACACACACACACACACACACACACACACACACACACACACACACACACACACACACACACACACACACACACACACACACACACACACACACACACACACACACACACACACACACACACACACACACACACACACACACACACACACACACACACACACACACACACACACACACACACACACACACACACACACACACACACACACACACACACACACACACACACACACACACACACACACACACACACACACACACACACACACACACACACACACACACACACACACACACACACACACACACACACACACACACACACACACACACACACACACACACACACACACACACACACACACACACACACACACACACACACACACACACACACACACACACACACACACACACACACACACACACACACACACACACACACACACACACACACACACACACACACACACACACACACACACACACACACACACACACATATATATATATATATATATATATAATTATGAATGAAAAACTCGATTTTTTATTTTTTTATTTTCATATGTGACGAAATTGTACGAAAACCAAAATGATTTTTTTCCTCTCGTTTCGAAATAAATGATTGTACGAAAATGATGGTCTAGATAGACATACTTATGATTGAAAAATGATGACAGAATTATAATAAAAATAATAGTGATAATAATAATTTTAAAGTGAACAAAAAAATGATAACAATCATGAAGGAAATGCATGGATGACAATGATAATTTGATATATACGTAATGATCGTCATTAACATGTGCACCGATTATTGCGAAAAATCCAAACATCGGTATTCGCCTCGACTGAATACACAGAAGAATAATTAATACCATAAAAGCTCGATTTGTTAAAAACAAACAAAAAAACGATATTTCAAAGAGTAGTCTGAGCCGTGGGTGTAATTAAATTTAAAAAATGTATTTATTTATTTTCATCCATAACCCGTTTGGTCGAGAACCAATATTTTTTATTCGCCTCTTTTCAAAGTAAATAATAATCGTACGAGAACACAGTCGATGAAAACGAATAAAATGGACGAATATTCGCGCGATACAGGAGCACGTACCCAATCTTTCGCGCTTTTCCAAAGCACGTGCGGATGCCGGGCAAAAGCCTGAATTGAAAAAATTACGAGTAGCAAAAAAACATCGACGAATCGCACAGCGAACGCACGGAGGGCGAGAGCTAGATCGGAGCAATTCGACGAGTACCACAGAAACACAAGAATCGAAAGGAAAGAACACAACGAAAAAGACAAAAAATAAATAAAAAATAAAAAAAAAAGAATTCGAAACGCTCCGTTTGCCCGTGGTATATCGATCGACGTGCGCGCCACCATCGAGAAAAACGCGAAATTCGCGGATTATACATGCCGACAAAAAATAAGGGTCGGAGGGTTAAAAATGGTTTTATAGTCGCGCATATTCGAGAAATACTCCGGGAATGTTTCACGATGATGGAATGCACCCTCGCATCTCTCTCTCTCTCTCTCTCTCTCTCCCTCTCTCCCCCTCCCATTCTCTTCCCGTAGCTACTTCTCATTCCGTTCCAATTCATACTGACAGATACGTATGATACTGTGAAAAATAAATAAATTGAAGAAAAAAAATCATCGAGTAATTTCAACTTTGTTCGAATGCGATGTTGGGGCTGAAAAGCAACGCGCCAGGTATCTCAACGATGCATACCTATCAACGTCGCAGCGATACTAACCCAGTCACTGTGTACTTTTGACCTTGCAAAAATTCCGTTTTCTCCCTTTTTTGTTTTAACCGTTGGGGGGGGGGGGGGGTTGACGGGTAGTCTAAATTCACAATGGCGGCCAAGGATTTGGAAATGGGAATTCCGTTTTTTTCTTGCAAGTATGAAGGATCCGTGCGATATACTTTCATTATTTTTATTCTTTTATTCGCTTTCTCTTTCTCTCTCACACTTACTTTTTGTTTATTTCATCTTCTTTTTAAACTCTCACTCTTACTTTTTATTTTATTTTATTTTCAACTTATTTTTATTTTCTATCTTTTATTTATCCCATTATTTAATCATTATTTACTTTAATTTTTATTACTTTGCTATTACTATTGATTTTTCTATTTTAAGTTACTTTATTTCGTTGGACTATGTGACTATTTTGTTATTTTGCCTCAAATTGTTTCCAAGGTATAATAAAACTCTCAATCAATCACTTAAGAAGAGAAAAAGAATCCTCCCTCTCTCCCTCCCTCTCTCTCTCTCTCTCTCTTTCTCTTTCTCTTTCTCTTTCTCTTTTAATAAAAATAGTTTGAATTTCATTTCACAGAGACATTCAGTTGTCGAATGATTCGCGAATGAATATTTTGACGGTTCTCTTTTCCTTTCCCGATGGCGTACCACCTTAAATATTGAGTATAGGGAAAAGAAGGTAAAGACCAAAATGGTCGAAAATTTAATTCCCTATAAGTTGATCTGCGTTAATTTATGCCCTCAAGTCAAAAATAAAAGAGATAATGCAATAGTTTTACTTCACCGCTTTTTTCAGGTTTAATTCGAAAAATATTGATCGTAGACAAAAAACTGTAATAACTGAAGTTGTAGAAAATTGAATTTCCTACAAGTTTAGTTCCTACCTTTTTTACCCAAAAATTAAAAATGGCCGAGTTATTCAAGAAAAACAATTTTTTATCAAATTTCACATTGGCGGACATAAGCCCATTGATGGTTTCATCGCCATTTTGAATTTAGTCAACCAGTGACCCCCCCCCCCCCCGCCGGTTAAAACAAGAAAGAGCGACGACGGAATTTTTGTTATTTCAGGGCGATTATTTGGACATAGTGACTGGGCTACGCGGCGCATTCCACAGTTTCGTTTCACGCGCGTATTATACGCGAAATCTATCTGGCGTAAGTCACACAGGGTGAATTATTGGCAATTGGATATTCGAAATCAATGGGGTACGTTTCGAACGCGTTATTTGAGGTGTATGCGTAAGCTAGAATTTTTTTAAACATAATTTTTTGCATTGTTTCATGGCCTAGCGTCTCAACTTTAAGGGGGGAGATGTCTTTAGGCGCGGAAAAAATTTGCCGATTTTCATGATTTTTTTTTAAAGGAAAGATTTCTTAACCATTTTTGAGACTTCGATTATGTTTCATTACTACTTTTGGCTGTTACATGGTATTTCTTATTTATTTTTATCCATCTTTAAAAATGGCGGGGGCATAGCACGGTCTTCTAAACTGCATTTTCAAAACTGACGTGACATATAGCTAAAAAACTGATCGACCGAGTCTGATGAGATTTGGTATAAATCTTTCTAACCTTATCGTCGAAAACATAACCCTAGATGTTCATGAAAATTTTAATAAAGAAAGTATTTTTTATTGCAACATGTAGCCATTTTTCGAAAAATGTATTTTTTTGTTCCATAGCGTACCATTTAATCGATTTTCAACTGTTTTCACTTTTTTGGTTGATACTCTGCGCATGGGTATGAATAAAAGAAAAATCTTCGTTGCTTTTTTTTAGATTAATCCCGCGATGCTACGTGCCACGCCTTGCCTAAAGGTAAATCGCCTAAAATCTCCCCCTTAATTTGCAAAAAAAATCATGTAAAAACTATAAAAACCCATCGAGTTATGACGATTTTTGTGAAGGGTCCACCCTACTGCGAGATACCCTCGTTTCTTCTGCGTTTTTCTATGTTATCATCGTTGAAAAAAAATAGTTTTCACTTTAGAAACAAAACAAACGTTGACATTCATAGTGTATGCTTCAAAATGAAAAAAAACATTATATAGTGCCATTTGTCGATATTTCAATTAGTTCAGGAGTTACCAGCGCTTAAACGTTTACAAAACTTCTGAAATAGACATTTTTTCGAAAATTATAACTCCCAAAAGAGGAGAGATAAAAATCTAATAATCGGTGTGGATATTCCTTTCAGGGGGTGCAATTTCATAAAAAAAAATCGGGAAAACCAAAAATGGTCAGAGGCTAGCTGAAATGGCGTGGAATATTCCATATAGATACAATTCAGTCACCACTGTATTCCCATGTATTCGTCGATGACGCAAAATCGGGTAATATGCGAAATGCAGCTACGAGGCCGCTTCATTGAACGACGAATTAACGAGAGCCCTCTCATCGTTACAGTCTCCCGCATTCCCAAAGAGACACGGATACCCGATCGAAGCGCGAAACCGCGCGCGCTCGGATTATCAGGCACTCCGCGACCAACACGTTCGCATACGCATCGCGAACACAAGACCGTAATCATTCGAGTCACTTTTGCATACGCGATCAATATTCATTCCGATTGTGTTTCGGATTTAACTGAAGTATGACGAGCAACGAGCAGACGCGACAAAATGTGTAATGAAATTTTGTTCTACGATGAAAAGAAAAGTACTGGCGTTCAGCTTGGCTTCTGAACTTTAAATTTAGAAAAGAGAAATATTTTTTGCCTAATTTTATAGCCAAGGGCCTTAGCTTCAATTTGCATAAGAGATTTTGTAAAAATTCGAAAAATCGATCGAGTTATGACGATTTTTGTGAAGTCAGATCGCCCAAAAATCGGACTGTAGGGTTTTTCAGGGGATGATAGGGGATGGGGGTGGATTAATGCCAAACTACAACCCCTACTAGGTTGGCGCGGTGAGACAAAATGTGCAGAAAAATCCGGGCTACAATTTTGTCCACAGTGCCGAAGTCATGGAAGTTCATTTTGGGGATGAAAAAGTGGAGTGGAATTTTGAAAAATCAGTTTTAATTCAATAACTCGTTAGAAAAAAATCGTACACTTTTTGTTCAAATTGGAACGTTGTAGCCCTTGAAAAGACGCGTCGATCGAGTATTTGATCATCACTCGCCAATAATATCTTCACCACCAAAAAAATGGTTAAAATACCAAAAAAAAAAATCGTTATTGAATAACTCAAAAACAATCGATTTTTCGGGTATGGTTCAAATGTAGGGAATGTAGAGAATAATTTTCTCTATATTTTCTTTTCTATGGACCACCGTTGAAATCTGGTTTCCAACCCCTCTCGAGGGTTGAAAATTCAAAATGAAATTCTGGGAAAACTATTGACCGCAAGAATTCGCCGCCGTGGAAGAATTTGTAGCTTGAACCCTCAGCAACATTTTTGTTCACAGCGCCAAACTCTCATCTCTTTATTTCCGGTCAACGGTATTCCCAGACTTTCATTTTGAATTTTCAACCCCTGAGAGGGGTTCGAAAAAGCAAAATTCAAGGGTGGTCCATAGGAACGAAAGTATAGAGACAATTATTCTCTACATTTCGTACATTTAAACCATCCCCGAAAAATCGATTGTTTTTTGAGTTATTCAATAAACTATTTTTTATACCTCAACAATTCTTTTGGGGGTGAAGATATTATAGGAGAGAGATGATCAAATACTCGATCGCTGCGTCTTTTCAAGGGCTACAACGTTCCCATTTGAACAAAAATTGTATGAATTTTCCCTAAGGAGTTATCGCATAAAAACTGATTTTTCAAAATTTCACCCCACTTTTTCACCCCCAAAATGCACTTCCATGACTTCGGCGCTGTGGACCAAAAGAAAGCCCGGATTTTTCTGAACATTTTGTGTCCCGGCGCCGACCTCGTGGGGGTTGTAGTTTGGCATTAATCCACCCCCATCCCCTTTCATCCCCTAAAAAACCCTACACCCCGATTTTTAGGCCAACTTGAATTTAGCATCCGCGGCATCTACATAATCACCTGTCAAAAAACTCGTCTCCTGCTAATTTTTTCCGATTCCAATATACAGCCCAACTGTACTAACGGTGCACGTTGGATCTCAAAATATATTCGCCCGATTTACTACAAATTCGAACAGAGCATAGTTTATGACATTTTCTATCGTATGGCCAGATGATTTTTTCATACATTCATCCATTTGCTGACAACAGATGGTTAAATGAGTTTTTTTATTCGAAAATCGAACTTTTTTTCTACACCTTGTCATTCTCGCAATTTTCAAAATTTCAAAAAAGTATCCTGTCATACCATAGTTTTATTATTGTACTAAAAGTGTATTTTTTATTTCCCAATCCAGACGACCCCAGTTACCAGGCCCACCTAGACCGATTGGCCGTGCAGCGACGCCGGCACTTTGTTTAAATAATAATAACTCCTTGTTTATCGATAGTTATCAATTTAAAAAACCTCCAGCCAGGCAAGACTGCATTAAGGGGTTAGGCCAGTCTAGAGGCCGAAAAAATACGCATTTTGGGGATTTATTTTTCAGAAACACTACAAAATAAATAGAGATTACAAAAAAGGGTGTTTATCATACATATCAGTGACTGTATATAATAATTTTTTGAAGCGATTAATTTTAAAATTGCGGCTGTGCAGCGTTTATCTCAAAACTGAATTTTTTAAGTTGGCCGGAAATATAACGCAGAAAAATTTCAACCGATTCGCTTGAAATGTTGAATATATCTAGAAAAATACATTGTCTATGGAAGAACGTAGGATTTTTTTTTTATATTGCACAGTTCATTTGTTATTAACAATTATCTGACGATTTTTTATGCAAATTTTTGGAAAGTGAAAAATGTTGTCGGATAATTGGTAATAACAAATGAACTATGCGATATAAAAAAATCCTACGTCCTTCCATAGACAATGTATTTTTCAAGATATATTCAACATTTCAAGTGAATCGGTTGAAAATTGTCTGAGTTATGTTTCCGGCCAACTTAAAAAATGCAGTTTTGAGATAAACGCTGCACACTCGCCATTTTGAAATTAATCGCTTCAAAAAAATTATTGTATACAGTCACTGATATGTATGATAAACACCCTTTTTTGTAATCTCGATTTATTTTGTAGTTTTTCTGAAAAAAAAAATTCCCAAAAAGCCTATTTTTTCGGCCTCTAGAGTGGTCCTTAGTCGTGGGCCTTAATCGTGTGTAAAATCCCGACCTCGTCCTCACAACACTCTCATCAGAAAAAAAAAAAATATAGAAAATCAACCTGTTTTCGGGCCCCAATCTTATGCAGACCCATGAAGGTAGCCCATATACAGCAGCTACTCAGAAGCGAGTTCCACTATAAAAATGTTCAAATACCCCAATTTCACCACCAAACGAATCGAACCATTATAAAGTATAATCCCGCATGTGCATGAAACCCTCGATTCTATGCATTGCAATTCTATGCTTTGTATTTCTATGCTCGCAGTCCAATCGCCTCCAACCACAGTATTCTCATTGAAACCGTCGATGACCGCTATTTTTTCCACTGCCATTCTAATCCTCAGAATCTCCGGAACGCTACGCTTTTTGTTCCTATATTCATCCAATCCCGAATCACGGCACGAAAAGCATTGATCAGCGATCCAATGATCAAATACGTTCTACCACCTCAAACGATCCCGATGAGATGGCACGAATGCGAAGCTCCCCGACGCAATACGACTGCTCCAATGGATGTCGTGTCGATTGCGTTGTCAAAGACCCTCTCACAACCTAGTCGCAATCTTTTGCAACTGGACCTCGAAAAATCGCCAGGGAGAAATAGACAGCTGCAGAACTTGGTATCGGCGTTTGGGAAAGTAAAATTGCCGGGTCTCTATGCAGAAAGGTAAGTGACTCGAGGAGGAAGACTGTGAGTGTAATGCGTTTTTCCGGCATTCCAAAAGACGCAATCACTCTGTACAGCTCGTGGAGACTTTTGCGACGCATGGAAGACGCTGGAAGATGGGTTGCCAGGCTCAATGAACGACGCTGACATGTTCAATACAGCACACACACACTGAGAAGAAAAAAACCAATTGAATCAAAAAAAAATATATTGGTTGATACCAATAAATGTGCTGCTGCGGAGTGCCACCGATATATGAGATTGTTGCAATACTATAAAATATTGGAAAATGTGATTGATTGACATAACATATTATTTTATTTAAAAAAGCTCTTCTGTTCTCTGAATATCTACATTGTCGTTCAAATAAAATTATATTCTATTGAAATCATTCTATATACAATCCGTAGATGTATGGATGAAATAATTAAGCGGTTGCCACAACATTTTTTACTTCGCACAAAAATGTCATCAATAGAATTAATTATTTATTTACTGCATCGAAACGAATATGCCATGGGACGTAAGTTTTTCAATTTGTTTCAAATCTTAAATAAAAAGTGAGCATTAGAATAATTCTCCACGATAATAGTAGAGTATCAGATACTTTTTAGAGTTTCTCCGGCGTTTAAGTAGATTTTCGGTTCGCTCTACGCTCACGAGAAACGAGCGCGCGTGCGGCTTCTAGCGGTTACTCCGAGAACTACGGGTTATCTCACACCTATAATTTCAATAGCGCTCGGCCATGATTTGGTTGAATTTTTTCAACCAAATGCGCGAGAAACAAATTTTATTTTCGCATAATTTTTTAACCAATGTAGACGTTCGCTACATATTTTTCATAAAAATAAAATATTAATATTTTAACGAATAATATACTTGGAAATCAATTTCGCATATAGTGAAAAAAAATAAAATGACATATTTACTCAATAGAAATTTTATCTGACTCAAACGAGCGAAATTCAATTTTTCTTGTGTACTCGAATCAACAATATTCATGTTATGAATTGAAACGCTTTTTTTGTTTGTTGCAGAAAATGCATTTAAAACTATATCATTTGTTCGCGATAATTTTCTAGATAGTTTCAATAATATATTGTTCTCGTCTAACAATATATCTTTTGAATGAAAAAAAAAACTTTTAATTTCATCATGTTACTAAAGTCAATAGCGTTTTGTTTGGACTAATAAATCCGATTATTTACACCAATAATTTTACAATTGAATCAACGAAATTTCATTCAGTAACACCAATGATATTGGATCAATGATTCTTCTTTCTCATTGCACACACCCACGCAGACACACCCACACACACAGACACACACCGTATAAACTCTGTTTTTCTGTTCATCGCCAGAAATATAGTCCAAACTATTTTTTTATACGCCGTGACAATATTGCAGGAACAATGGTGGTCGGAGGTCCGATGTTTTCACAGCCGCCATTTCTCATCGCGTGGCACAAACTCGGCAGAGTGACGTGCGTGGATATACATGTAACGGTATCTATAGGGAAAAGTGATTTCGAAGACCGTCCCCATACTCTACATCACGCACACCCCAATGGTTTCAAAATCACCTTTCAATGTAAGCAAGCTCACACGAAGGTCATTTGAAGGACTGTCCTTTACTGAAAAATCGCATTTGGTTGAAAAAAAATCGACTGTCCTTGAAACAGCCACGGGGCTAATAGCCAACATTGCATAGATACGACGAGCTCAGAAAATGAACGGAATACCGGAAAATCGCAGAACGAGGGATATTTTTTTTTCGTCCAGCGGGATTCGTGCCAGCATGTAACGAAGCAATGGCCACCTGACAGCGGATAGCTTGCGATTCACTTGTTCCAGTGTACATCGACGTTGATCTCGCTCTATTGAACACGTTCGATCATTAAAAATAGATCGATTTTCTCCGCGCGATTTATTAATAACGTCGTTATTTCTTTTGATTGACTAAATCCGTCGTTCAGGGAAGGCGACGAATTTTTTATTGCGAGAATGGAATATTAGCTTATTTTGGAAATTATTTATTTCATCGAACTAACGTCTTAACGTATTTTTGGGCTGCCTAAATCCGTCATTGGAGAATGGCAACGTATTTTTATTGAAAAAATGGAATATCAGTTTGTTTTTAAAGCAATTCGATCGATTTAACTGCCGATTCCTGGATCTGGATATCTGGTGGCCTTGACATTTTCCAAGCTGTCCAAAGTATTAAAAAAATAGTTGGATTTGGGAAAAATTAATTTGAATACTTTGCGATTGTCGGGGCCTGGTTGAAATTCCGAACTTTCAATGCTCCGACGGTTTAAAATTCCAAATTTTAATGTTCCGAAATTCAAGATGGGGCCGGGTTGAAATTCCGAACTTTGAATGGTCAGAACGCTCAATCCTCCGAAAGAATAGTAGCCCGGAAGGACAAAACTCCGAAAGAATTTTACACGAAGGACCAAAACTCCGAAAAACTTAACACCGTCAAAGTAATTCGGCTATGGAAGTTTCAGAAGTTTCAAAATTTTCGATAAATCGACGAATTATTGCGAGACTTTTTTTTTTATTAAGAAGTGATTTTGCGTCAATTTTGGAATTTGTCTAGACAATGTTATACGTTCTACATCATTTACAGTCAACTGTGTACACTTTCGCTAGTATGATCTTGACATAAGGGCAGGGTTAAAATTCCGAACTTTGAATGCGCCGACGGTTTAAAATTCCTAATTTTAATGTTCCGAAATTCCAAGATTCGTCAAGATTATGCCAGCGAAAGTCTACACAGTTGACTGTAAATTATGTAGAATGTATAACATTGTCTAGACAAATGTCAAAATTGACGTAAAATCACTTCTTAATAAAATAAAATCTTGAAATAACTCGTCGATTTATTGAGAATTTTGAAACTTTTAAAACTTCCATAGCCGAATTATTTCGACGGTGTTCAGATTTTCGGAGTTTTGGTCTTTCGTGTAAAATTTTTTCGGGCTAGTACATTTTCAGGGTTTTGAGCGTTCTAGTCATTCAAAGTTCGGAATTTCAACCCGGCCCCTGATTGTCAGTAAGATGTTGGACATGACAGTGGAGGATGGTCGGATATGTGTGATCAGCCGAGAATTCGTTTCCATTTTGCGTGGGCCTGTTCAGTGGCTGTCTAGAACCTTGGATTCCTTCGGTAATTGGTGTCCTCCATGGGAGTCAAAAGTGCCGAAATTTCGCGCGAGGACGAAGAGAAACTGAGTAAAGAATCGACGAGTTGGGTTTATTTGTGGCTCCTTTCGACTTGGTCCGCTAGTTTTATTTGTTCGGGGGTCCTGGATACAAAATAAAAAGCGATGTCCGGATGCCCATGGAGATCAGGTGTACTTGCAAATGGCTGGTAACCATGGGGACCAGGGATGGTAGAAAGATGAAGGATTCCGGATTGGCTGGCTATGTGGAACTCTGAAGATTATTTTACGGCCCGGAAGGCAAAGGGTTGAAGCCAAGTATTGATGGCTCCATGTCGTCCAGGCATCAAGGACGAGCCGAGGGATTAATAGCAGGACGACCCAATACCGAGGACGATAAGAGACAGTGAACTGTGAGGATTACGCTTAATCTCCCAACTTTGGCTTTACTTAGCCTTGCTTCATTTTTTAAAGACACGGGCTCGTGTGCATTAACTGCACAGTAGAAAGAAGATTAAAGGAGACTACTGAAGCCCGGAAAATTAGGTATATTTTGACCATTTTTTTACGGATGCCGAATTGATAGAACTAAAATTCCGTTTAGTAGCCTTTATTGTACACACCTTCAAGGATCTTGACAAATTTTTTCACAAGATTTTGTAACAAAATGGCCGCACTGAAGCTGGATGAAGCGAGTCACCATTGTCTCGGATAGTATCCGGTGGCCGGCAATATTGCATCGACAATTCTTCACCGGCTGACTTGAAATTTATTTTGGAACCTCATAACAACATTTTACATCGATGTACGGAGGGAATTTCCTATATGTTGATAACTTTTCCGGATAAAAATATGTTTGCCTATTTTCTTTGCCGATTTTTTTTTTCAAACGTGCACTGAGAAAAAAAAACCTATTGAATCAAAAAATTATATTGGTTGATTAAAATAAATGTGCTGCTGTGGAGTGCCACCGATATATGAGATTGTTACAATACTATAAAATATTGAAAAATGTGATTGATTTAAATAACATATTATTTCATTTGAAAAAGCTGTTCTCCGAATATCTACATTATCCTTCAAATAAAATTATATTCTATTGAAATCATTCTATATACAATCCGTAGATGTATGGATGAAATAATTAAGCGATAAGAAATTAAGAATAAATAATTAATAATATGCTACAAAAAAATTTATTTCGTACAAAAATATAATCAATAGAATTAATTATTTCTTTACTGCATAGAAATGAATATGCCACGGGACGTAAGTTTTTCAATTTGTTTTAAATCTTAAATAAAAAGTGAGCATTAGAATGATCATCCACGATAATAGTGGAGAGAATATCAGATATTCAACTGATAAGACAGATACTACACTTTGATCTTAGCCACAGGCCAAAAAGCGATACCCTTTAGAGTTTCTCCGGCGTTTAAGTAGATTTTCGGTTCGCGCTACGCTCACGAGAAACGAGCGCGCGTGCGGCTTCTAGCGGTTACTCCGAGAACTATGGGTTTCCTCACACCCATAATTTCGGTGGCGCTCGGCCATGATTTGATTGAATTTTTTCAACCAAATGCGCAAGTAAAAAATTTTATTTTCGCATAATTGTTTAACCAATTCAGACATTTGCTTGACATTTTTCAATAAAAATAAAATATTAATATTTTAACGAATAATGTACTTGGAAATCAATATCGGATATGGTGAAAAAAAAACATATTTACTCAAGAGAAATTTTTATCTGAATCAAACGAGCGAAATTCAATTTTTCTTGTGTACTCGAATCAACAATATTCATGTTATGAATTGAAACGCTTTTTTGTTCGTTGCAGAAAATGCATTCAAAACTATATCATTTGTTCGCGATAATTTTTTAGATAATTTTTCAATAATATATTGTTCACGGCTAACAATATATCTTTTGAATAAAAAAAAAATATTTTAATTTTATCATGTTATTAAAGTCAATAGCGTTTTGTTTGGACTAATAAATCCGATTATTTACACCAACAATTTTACAATTGAATCAATGAAATTTCATTCAATAACACCAATGACATTGGATCAATGATTTTTTTTTCTCAGTGTGCACGATTTTCTCTAAAATCGATGTTTTTCGGTTTCCCTAAGTGCTTCAAACGAAAATCTTGTCTAGAACTCAAATTATTTCGAGTTTTCGTTCGGGGTAAAAAGTTGTAGGCGAACTTCTGCCGGCCGCAGGAAATTGTCAGACAAAGGTGACTCGCTTCATCCAGCTTCAGCGGCGCCATTTTGTTACAAAATCTCGTGAAAAAATTTGTAAAGCCCCATGAAGATACGTAGAATAAACGTCACTAAACGGGATTCACATTCCATCAGCTGGCTATCCATAAAAAAATTGTCGAAATTCATCTCCCCTTTCAGGCTCCAGACTCGTAGTCTGCCTCAAGCAATCAAATAATCAAGTAGGGGAGACCGAGGAGAGTTGCGACAGAGGAGAGATGTGACAGGGAGTATTTCTCGGAACCCATGGCCGTTAGCGAGCTGGCAACAGCGCATGATACTTTCTTTGGAGGCGCACTACTTCACGCAGTAGGCGCCAGAGACGCACGGCAAGCAGTTGCGTCAGTACGACGTCTGCGTGAAAAAAAACCGAAAAGTAAATTTTTTTACCAAAAATTTGATTGTATTTATATTGTGATATATTACAGTCATGCGAGATTGCTATTTTTTCTTTTATTGTGTGGGTTTTTAAAGTTTCAAAGCGTAAAATTTTCTTGCTGTGTTTGCATCTTGTTTCGTGATTACGAATTATTATTCTGACCAGGTCGCGATTTTTGGCACCAAGGAGAGTTGTGACACGCTGTCACAACTCTCCTATTTAAGTTTGTTTTCTGGTTAGCTTATTTTACATGCTTTTTACAATGTTTTTTTTTGCGTTTATATGTAATGTTCGTTTATTTTAGTCAATTCTCATAACCTACGTTTGACATAAAAAGTATTCGGCAATTAAAGTCTGCCTTCAAAATGACATTTTTGTCAGGAATCTATTTATGCATGTGGTTTGGTGTTGTATGCGAATTGCTATTGTTTTGTTTCAGAATGCCTAATAATTATACACGAAAGTCTGTCATAACTGTTTATCAGATTAAATTAAGATTTTTTACTGATTTTAAAACGACTGATCTCGTACTGATGCCTCAATTACTTATAAAAGATTTAATAATTGTTGTGTTAATGTTCCATATTATTGTAGTTGCTACAATTATTAAGATTTTTAACTGATGTTAAAACGACTGGTCTCGTTATTATGCCATAATTACTTATTAATACTCGTTATGTTAATAATTCGCGTTATTGTAGCACAATTTTGTCTGATGATAATTAAAGTACTTTTATGCAAAAATAAAAGTGAGTTTTGCTTGTAATTCAGATAAAAGTATTTTTATCTATCAAATATAGTCTAGATACACAGCTGTCACAACTTACCTCGGTACCTGTCACAACTTACCTCGGTGATAAGGAGAGTTGTGACAAAGGGAATAGTTTCAATTTTCGCGGATTTTTCTGAGAAACTTTATAACTTTAATTAACTTTGATGACATTTTTTAAAACAGGAAGGACTGAGATATATTGAGTCATAGAGTTCATAATCGTGGTATGTTTCGTTATTGAGATATGTTCTTTTAAGTAAAAATTGTCACAACCCTCCTCTCGGTCTCCCCTACGTGCTCGTAACTCAATTCCCCATCGTCCCTCATCGACGATATCGAATTACACGCCTAGTTATATTTCCCCTCAATACGATAAACTCCCGCAAAATGTCAGCCGAGCCCCTGCCGTTTTCGTTGGCGGGCATCAAGAGCCATGATTTCCAATCGCTGAAGATTCCACGGAATCATAGTCTGCCTGGACACCCCGATAATAAAGATATCACAATCACTTACCTGTTCTCGATCATTCCGCTGGCTTCGTCATCGGAGCGCGCGCACACTGTGAAACGTTGTTCAATGATCGAAACGAGGAAAATGAGGCAGAGAAAGAAACAAAGCATGTCTTCGATAGCCAATAAGGGTCGGCCGTAGATATTGGCTATCATCGATTACACATGGACGCACACGCGCGAGCGTACGGCAATGCTCATCAATGGGTCCAAAGATCAAAGTTTCCCAAACGACCGTATACGAATGGCAAAACAACAGGCACGTTCGAAGACTGTCTTTTTTCCCCTTGGTCCATTGAATTCACGATTTATTGCGTATATCTTATCGAGCTTATCGACAGTCGTAGCTGAACTTTCGTCACGCAGGACAGAGCTCACAATTGATGATCTTGCAAAAGTATACGATGATCAAGTTTACGGATGGACATTGCATTGTCTTACTACCACATACATTTGAGCTGCTGCGTTCACTAATCTTACATTCGAATATAAACCCAAACAAATGCAGACGACCTCGTTCATGCAGCCATGTATACGCCATCAAACTGTTCATTGACTTACATATATGGAATGAAACCGGATGGCAGTCGCTAAAATCGTGTTTGATCGCCAAAACGTGCGTTCTTCAGTTGATCACATCATCCCAAACAAGTCCCCAAATCCCTGATTGAGGGTTGCCGTTCAACAACTGCAATCTAAAGTCTACTTGGTGGCTTGGTTCAACGATTGTGCAACAGATATGCAAATCAATGTCATGAACACCACCCCAGGCACCGCCATTGACCACGCACGCAGCCGGATGAGCTCGGAAATCCCGAGCATTCTGATTCAACAGCTT